>OY744531.1:2302500-2367500 GCA_963556195.1 Sepiola atlantica
TCATGTTATATTACTTTATGAATACTTAATAATCTATAATTAGATCCTTCCTTGCTGGCAGTATCCTTCAAGTGCAAGTTAATTGCTGTGGTGCTTCTAATGCGGTTAAAGGCGTCCCCCAAGGCTCGATACGCTGTTTCTGGTGTTTATCAATGATCTGCCAAAGGACATTTCCCAGAAGGTTCTTTTTTTTGCTGATGACGTAAGGATCATTGCCCCCTGAAGATCTCCGTGGATGCTTCCGTCATATCTGGAAATGAACGAAACCATATATAATACTAACACATTGTATGTACCTGATTATCCTCATTCACCTGAAGGTGGACCGGAATGGGTCTGAAACTACTTGGGACACAAATAAAAACTATGGCAGATTAATCGGCTAATTACCCCCCCCCCCAAACTAAGATTCTGATTCGGAGTATTGAAATGATCTACTAAAGGATAACCAGACATAAGTTGCCTGTTATTTTTAACATAATTTAATGTAACATCTGTATTCCGTATTCTATAAATAGATATTTACGCTCTTAATCCTTCGATATATCGGATTTCTTAATTCATCGAGCACTCTGCTGGGTTTTTCCTGCCCTACCATACAGTACTTATATATATATATATATATATATATATATATATATATATATATATATATATATATATATATATATATATATATATATATATGCTGACGAGTCAATCTGTTTCGATTAGCCGGATTCTGCCTCTGGTCCAATATGACCAGATCGATGAAACGCGGCTACACCTAACTAACACTGTAATGTGTATAGCCTGTATAATAAAGAAAAGTCGATTTTCACTTCTCATAGGACTTTATAGATTTAAAATTAAAAGCTTTGTATGCTAATTTGTTCTGCCAGCCGTAAATTCTTAGATATACTAAATTCTAATATAGTGATTGTAAAAAGTAAAGTGACTTACAAGAAACGTAATTCTTACCGAAGGACTTGGGACTAAAAAGTTTTCTTCATATAGTTTTAATGGTTGAAAAACTATCAAGACAATGTATATATATATATATATATATGTATATATATATATATATATATATATATATATATATATATATATATATATATATATATATATTGTGACATAGGTAATGACGTTGTTTTGAGTAAAGGCGGACACTCAATCTGCAGTATCAATAGATATCTGAGGATGATCTGACGAAGAATCGAAACCGTTCATGAAATCTATGAAATCTTAGGAACATTTTTTTATTTTTATTTATTTCAATACAAAAAAGACCATCAGAAAAATTGAAAAAATAAATAAAGGTATAATTAAACAGACGAATTTTTTACAATGTTTGCATATATATATATATATATATTTAATTGAAATGGCGTGTTTGTCTGTCTGTAAGCGATACTACATCAGAAGCCCCGTCGCCATTATCTAATAGGTTTTTCTTTAATTCGGATTATTTTATTTATTATGATCTCCAAGAAAGAATATCACATTAATAAAACTCGTTTACTTTATTTTTGACGTTGATAGCAAATTCATCATAGTGTTACATTGCCTTTTCCCCTTTTCAATGCGTTTCCTCATCCATGTTTAATGATGTCTCTCGTGGCGCCAACCCAGCGTGTTCGAAAATACGAGACATAAATTATATATATATATATATATATATATATATATATATATATATATATATATATATATATATATATATATCTGTGTGTGTGTGTGTGTGTGTGCAAACATTGTAAAAAATAACACAATTCGTCTGTTTAATTATACCTTTTTTATAGTTTGAATTTATGATGGTATTTTTTGTATGAAAATCCCCACCAAAAAATAAATATTCCATAGGTTTAACGTTTTGGATTCTTCGTTGAATCATTTTCAGGTGTCACAAGCAAATGAACACAAAAAGCTGTAAAAAGAAGAGAATTTTAAAAAGACGGTGGAGAAACGCACAGAGAACGTTTTTCGCATTGTTCCAGGAAGTCGTTGACGATTTAAATTCAGAAACGCTGGATGGCATCACAGAAAAAAATTGCATTACGTTAAGCATTTTAAAATGTTACTACTTGTTTCATATGTGATGTTGTTAATTGTAGATTATTGTGTTTTTATGTAGATAGCTTCCAGTATTTTCAATTTTAAAAAATTGGTTTCGGAATGTATAATCTTAGTATATATATATATATATATATATATATATATATATATATATATATATATATATATATATATTTGAACGGAAATTTACCACCCGGACAATCTCCATATATTTTTCACGGAATTTTTTTTTTCATTCACTGCGTTTTTTTAACAAAAATTCCTTTAATAATAATTTTCATATTTTTCAAATATTTGAACTTTGGTTTTTTCGAAAGCCAACTCATCCATCTGTATTTCTCCTCTGATGATAAGATTTCGATCTTTGAAAAGCCTTGGCTTAAGGAAAGAATAATAACCACTAGTTTATTACTGAATACACCTTGCATTGAACAATTGAAATTTGAAATAAATTTGGACAATCGTCGCATATTTATCACTCTTTTTTTTCTATCTCTATCTCTCTCTATATATATATCATTAAATTCAAAATGAACAAAACCAATACTTTTCAAAAGTGCTCAATATATATTAGAGCCGTTTATATTAAATAAGCATAGTTTGAGTATCCGACAATAGTTTCAGAACCTCTTCGGCTCCTCCTCTTTGCTCATCAGCATACCCCTGATGAGGAGCTGAAGAGGTTCTGAAACAATTGTCGGATACTCAAACTATGTTTATTTTAATATATATATATATATATATATATATATATATATATATATATATATATATATATATATATATATATATATATATATTCTTCCTAGGCCATCTGAAGTCAAAAGCTGCCACATTTTAATTGTACCTTACTTCTTTTTCCTCACGTCAAGGTAAAGGGATCCGCACACTCCCTAAACACACGTCTGTATCAGACGCTCTCTGCTGGGAAAAGAGCCAACCGGTGTCTGCCATCTCTTGCCATAACTTTACTAACGAGATATCGTCCATCTCTTTTTAATCACACGTAAGATTGAACATTTATGTGAAAAAATACCGGCATTATTGATTTTTAAATATCTCTATGAATATCTAAATATAGAAACTGAATTAAAAAGTTTAACCTATATAGCATTTAAGCTGACAATTAAAACATCGCTTCTGACTAGCTAACCTTCAGTTGTGATTGTTGTATACTGTAATTTGTTATAGACTAACGTACTTTGTTACAATTTGCAAAATACTTTATCCGATCCGGCAGTTTTCTAATATGTAGAAATTCTTAAATAATCACCTTAGAAGAAGTGTCAGCTTTTTCTTTTAATCAGAGTAATCGTTCTTTATTTGCTTTTTTTTTCATTATTGCGTCCTACTTACGCATTGCTTCGTTCTCATGAAATTCACACCATGTTCACTTTCAACTTATATACTGAACGTAATTAAATATGCATGGTTTTATGTAAGAAATTGAACTGGATCTCGGACAACGCCCGGTCTATACAGGTAGTCAAGGGAGGCGCGAGAGTGCTCTATCCCTTCATCGACCTAAAAATGGCTTATGCTGGAAATCTCATTTCTTTGATCAATCATAACTCAAAAACCAATAAACCAAATTAGTTAAAACTTTGGACAACATTTTTATTGGATAGGTTCTATAAGTGTGTAGAATTTCAGCATCATTAGACAAGGCAACCCAGAGATCCAGAATGTTTAATCATGAAATCATGTTATCTGTATCTCATCAACTATTTGATGGATTCAGCGGATTTTTGGCAGAGATAGAGGTTCTAGGGTCTAGTTGATGGTATTTTAATTTCAGTTTACCATATACCTTAGTTTTCCAGAAAATTCCGAAAAACCTTAAAAATGACCATTGTATTGAGGCATAGCCTTTACAAAAGTAGTGACATTCCACGAAAAATGCCATTATACTGAAATCATATGCCCTTAATATGGTTAAGATGAACATTCATATACACTAAATGTACAAAAGCAAGGAAATCCCCAAATTTTTACACTTTTATTGTCATTAAGGGTATGCGAGCGCAACAGGGCTATGTATTTTACTGGTAGGAATTTTTCTTCAGCGCACCTCACACACTTCATCCACTCATGCATAGAGATTTATACTGTAGTGATGTGATAATGAAATGGTTTGGTTGATATGTAGTCATACCCTTAATGACAATAAAAGTGTAAAAATTTGGGAATTTCCCTGCTTTTGTACATTTAGTAACCCTATTAAGGGCATATGATTTCAGTATACTGGCATTTATCATGGAATTATAGATAAACTCTAATATACTAAGTTTGATACGAAAACCATGACGATTTAAAAGTGTTTTCTTTTTACTAAATATAATCTACTATGTAACATAGGGGAATTATGTATTTGCTAGTATGCGGATTATACTATCTGTATTTTTGGCGGGTAAAAGTTTTGGCGGGTTAAAATTTTGGCGGGTAACATTTTTTGACACAATTCTACAGTAAGTTTTCGTAAAAAAACACAGTGAAAATAAGACAGCAACATCATTTTTTATAGAAATGGGTCATTATTTTGTAATAATTAGGTTCATAATCGTAAAAATTGTCTCTCTTTTGAAAACAGAACGAAAGTTTCAAGTCAGACATGTGATTCCTCCTAAGTGGCTGAGGTCACTTGGATAGTTCTGCGTTTTCTTCGTCCCTTTGTGACTAAAGAGGTGCTCGGCAAACTTTTAATTGGACGAGTCTCGAAAGGAGGTTATAAAAATGTTCGATTTGCTTTTTCGGTTGCAGACGGAGACGAGAGAGAAAAAATAATTGCGCGGAAAGGGAAAGAAATAGTTCTCTGTTTACTGTTTAAGCTGCTTGGTACTGGAGCAGATTGGAATTGAGAGAAAGATATTTTCGGAAACGACGACAAATCACGGATCTTTCTGACGTTTCTCGTTTTGTTTTGCTTCTTTTCCGTTTCGTTATAGTTTATCATTGCTGTTGTGCGCCGTGTACAACCACCACTCCCTTAATAACAAACCAAAAGGTTAGCGAAACTATTTAATTTCCGTTTCTGCTTACTACCTAGCTCTACTTACGTATCGAGCACTGTGGAAGTAAATACTGAAAATTGATACATTAAAAATTATATCTCCTTATAAAATTTTGTGTGGATACATGAAATACTAATATGTATATATATATATATATATATATATATGTATATATATGTATATATATATATATATGTATATATATGTATATATATGTATATATATATATATATATATATATATATATATATATATATATATATATATGGGAAGAGAAGGATGAAGGTAATCCGACGTGATGGGAAAATGAAAAAGGAAAACCAAAAAATGGATGTTTTTTATGTGTACATCAACGTTTCGCCTTTATTTATAGGACTGCATCAGGATGATAATGTAGAGAAAAATGTCATGCAAGTACAAATACATGTAATGTTGACATATTGGGAGGAAAAAATAAAATAAAATAATGGCCACTACTGGGTGGACGTCCGTACTTGGTGGAGAATAAAAATGAATATATATATATAGTGTATCAGGTTGTATATGAAAAGAAATCAAATAAAGTGCTCGATCATATAAGAGAGCTAATATAATTTATTTAGATACTGTATATTACATATTTCAGAAATGTACCGCGGTTTAATCCAAAAGGGCAGATTTAGACATCTTTAGTAAATCTCTGTGCCCAGTGGAATCATCGGCAAGCTGAAACGATTGTAATCACGTCCCGATAGGAAATGCTGTCAACAATGACAGAAAACGGTGTATCTCTTATGGGGTCCCCGAAAGAATCCGGTGTGGAATAGTGATTAACTAAGACTTAAGAGAGTTTAATGTTAGTTCGTGTTTGAAAGGCCTTCATGTTATTCCTTAGCAAGTTTTATTTATTTATTTATTTATTCATCTGTTCTTTTGTGGATTTGTAATATTATTGTTTTACCTAGTCTGAAAAAATACAAAAAAAAAAAATTTTTTTGTCATTGTTGACGCCATTCCCTATCGGGACGTGACTACAATGGTTTCAGCATGCCGATGATTCCACTGGGCACAGAGATTTACTAAAGATCTGCCCTTTTGGATGAAACCGCGGTACATTGCTGAAATATGTAATATACAGTATCTAAATAAATTATGTATATATATATATGTATATATATACATATATATATATATATATATACATAGAAAAGAGGGTAGTGCAGTATTAGTGCAGTTCCAACGAGAGAAAAGTATATATATAAAGGAGTAAGGCTACCAACATTTGTAGAATGTTTTTTTCAACATTTATTTATTATTTTGTTGTTTTTTTCAACATTTATTTATTATTTTGTTGTTTTACCATTTTATGATTTTATATATAACGCGTTTCAAGCGGTGGCCCGCTTTCATCAGATATGAAAATCCATTTGAAGAAATGTATTTCGATTCGAGCAAATGTTGTTTCATTTGAGGAATTTGTTATTGTTTTTGCGCATGCGTGGGTTTGCGGGTGTGTGGGTATCTTTGATTTTTATTTTAATTTTTTATTTGTCATTTTTCCTGCTTCTCTTGGTCAAGTGCGTGTTACCCATCCATGATCCATCGGTCATCCCAGCCTCCTAGGGTGCGAGAATTTCTTTTGAAATTTAATACTTTTTATTGCTTTTTGTCGTCTCCAAAAATGAAGTGGTGTCTGCGTGCGCGCGCGTGTCCGTATGCGTGTGGTCTAATCTTGAGTCTTGTGAATAGGTGAGCGATACATACACATACACACACATAAATACGCACACACACCCATGCGCGCGCACACACAGGCGTGTGGTTATAGTGACAGAGAGGGGGATAAAGGTTGAATTATATACACATACATACATACATACATACACACGCACACACATACATATATATATATATATATATATATATACATATATACATACATATATACATACACACACATACACACACACACACACATATTTGCAAAAGATAAATTAATGTAAACGGTCCAAATAGATTTGAACTTGGTTTGGCCGATTTCATAGTTCGGTATTTTATGTGCAAATTTAATGTCTATTGTAAATGATTCATTTAACACAAGTTGCTATTTGACTCATAGCTGTGTAGAAGTGCGCAATAAGAAGTTATGTACTAATATTATCTTCCTTGAATAAGAATTTTCCAGTCTATAGATAACTATAAATAGTTATTTATGTTTGTACTTAACTAGAGGTGGATAAAGTGTGATCAAAGTGTGTGTTGTTAGAGTTATGATCTGTTTAATGTTGGATTAAATTTAAGTATGAAGTTTTTTCTTGTGTTAGTAAGTAAGTGTAGTCTTGGCTTTGGAAAATTGGCATTATTTTGAATTTTCCTCCGCTGCATGAGTGCACATGTTGGGAGACGAATAATTTACGGTTTTCTTTGATTTTAATGTTGCTTTTATGTAAAGATACTCTATTATTAAATGTTTTTGTCGCACCTATATAAGCTTCATTACATGTTGTACATTCTAGCACATAGACAACGTTCTTGGAGGTGCAGTTAAGGTCTTTTTTTATTGTGAATGTTTGTGTTGGGTTTTTAAATGTGTATGAGTTCCCCTCCATTATTATGTCACAGACCCCACATCTTTCCTTGTTGCATTTTGTGACCCCTTGTATTGTATGTTGGTTGAGTTTAGATGAGGTTAAAATTTGTTTGAGGTTTTTCGGTTGGCGTTTGCTTTTTATTATTTTTGTTGTTTTTAATATGTCGTTTAGTTTGTTGTTATGGTTGAGTAGGGTTAGGTTTCTTGTTATTTCTGTTAATAATTCTGGATTGTTTTTGTTGTGTGTAGAGATGTATGCCAATATTTGTTCTTTGTTTCGTTTTTTGGGGATTCGTAATTGTTCTAATGGAATGTTTTCTGCTAGTTCTATACCTTTATGTATTATTTGTAGCGGGTATCCTCTTCTTTTTAAAGTTTTCCGTAGTTCCTCCAGTCGGACAATCCGGAGGTCTTTGTCACTGACTATAGTACAGATCCTGCGTGCTAGGGAGTAGGGTATAGATTTTAGGCAGCTTTTGGGGTGATGGCTTCTAAAATGGAGATATTGTTGGGTGTCTGTGGGTTTGTGGTAGATGTCTGTGATTATGTGAGTGTTTTTAATTTTTATCAATACATCTAAGAAGGGTAGTTCTGTTTGACTGTGTTCAATGGTGAATTTAATCTTGGGGTGTAGGTTCTGTAGTATGCTGTGTAATTTATTGATGTCCCCCCATGTGGGTTCCCAGAGGATAAAACAATCATCCAGGTATCTTTTCCAAGATTTTATGAAGAGAGTTTGAATATTCTGTCCATATATTTCTTCTATCTTTTCATATAAGATCTTCTCTAGGTAGGCTAGTGTTAGGGTGGCATATGTTGGTGCCATTTTGGTTCCCATTGCTGTACCTAGAATCTGGATGTAGTTTTTGTTATTAAACTCAAAGGAGTTGTTGTTGAGAATAATGTCTATGCTGTCGAGGATGAATTGTTTGGTGAATCTGTGGTGTAGTATTTGTGGGTGTTTGTCCATCCAGTGTGATATTGCGTGTTTACCTAAGTCATGGGGAATGTTGCTATATAAGCTGCTGACGTCAAATGTAACTAATTTAGTCCCGGGATTTACTATTTGTGGTAAGGAGCCTAGGAAGTGTATGTCGTCTCTTATGTAGCTTTTGACTTGATCGGTGAATGGTTGTAGTAATATGTCAATTAAGTTACTCAGTCTGCTTCTTGGGCATGATGGTCCTGCTACTATGGGTCTAAATGTAAGGTCACTGAGACTCGGGACACTAATATATTCTGATGCCTGTGTGTTGATGGCATTCCTTATCTCATTTGATTTATGTATCTTAGGTAGTCCGTAGAAGTTGTTTGTTTTAATCATGAAGTTTGTTAGGAAATCTTTTTCTTTTTTTGTTAGTATATTATTGTATGTTGTGCAAAGTTTTGTGATTTTTGAAATGGTGTTGTTATCAATGTTGGTGCTAATTGATTTGTAGTAATCATTGTTTTCTAGTACCTCTGTAATTTTCGATTTATAGTAATGTTTGTCCATGATGACTACCGCACTGCCTTTGTCAGCTTCTTTTATAATTATGTTATTATTATTTAGGATGTTATCTAGTGCTTGGTTTTGTTTAGATGTTAGGTTACTAGTAGGTTTAGTTTTACTCTGAGGGTTGATGTTCCATAGGTTTTCAAAGTAGGTGTTTAGTTCTTTCGTATTGTTGTGTTTGTTAGGGAAATATGTTGATTTGTTTCTCACTAATGACTGATCTGTTTTGTTATCTTTATTGTTTAGTGTTTCTATTAGTCTAAATTTGCGTTCAAATTCTTTAAGGTCCTTCCTCAGTTCCGTGATATTACTTTTGGGAGTTGGGCAGAATTTGAGGCCTAATTTTAGTATTTCTATTTCCTCCTTTGTAAATGTGTATGTGGATAAATTGATAATTTTGGGTTTTAAATTGTCTAATCTGGGATTGTTGTCCGGGGAGGGGTTTCTAAAAAATGAGGATGAGTGTTGTTTGTTTCGTTGATTTGAGGAGTTGTTGAAGAGTGATTGCTTTCTATATATTGTGTGTGTTTTAGAGGATTGTGTTGGTTTCTGGCAAAATTGGTGTCGTGCGTGTTGATATAATTGGCGTTGTGTGTGTTGTTATAAGGGTTTATTTTAGTATATTTTAATGTGTTATTATTGTGAGTTAGTTGTTTCGGGTTGGGATATCTTGGTAGAGGTTCTTGATGGTGGACGTAGTTGTGGGGTCTGTATTGTTGTGTAAGTTTATGTCTGTAGGAATTGTTATATGGTTGTTTTGTTTGATGATGTGGGTAGTGTTTGGAGTATTTCGATACATATATATATATATATGTATATATATATGTATATATATGTATATATATGTATATGTATATGCATACGTATATATATGTGTATATATATATATTCATATATATATGTATATATATATAAATATATATGTATATGTATATATGTCTATATATCTCTCTCTATATATACATATATATGTATATGTATATATGTCTATATGTCTCTCTCTCTATATATATATATAAATATATATGTATATATGTCTATATGTCTCTCTCTCTCTATATATATATAAATATATATGTATATGTCTATATGTCTCTCTCTCTCTCTCTCTCTCTCTCTCTCTCTCTATATATATATATATATATATATATATATATATATATATATATATATATATTATGTTTATTATGTTTATTATTTTGTCTCGTTACACCCGCGCATAAAATCAATATTTTCCGTACAGGAAAATTTTGATAATGACATTTTTCCATTTATCATTTTATTGCATATTATTTTTGGCACTTTAATTTTGTAATCCTAATTGACAACAAGAAAACTCTCGGAACTTACGCAATTCTTTCCAATTGGTGGAATTTCCACGTCTCTTCTACGGGCGGCCATTCTTCATTTAAGTCTTTTCCTCTTAGAATCGTAGACATTCATCTTGTTTTGCACCAAATGAACACTCATTTCAACTATTACATTTTTGAAAATGGAAGAATATTTAAATTCGAATCTTTTTTCTTTAGAACAAAAGATTTTTGATAGTAACGGCGTATAAAAAAAACTACATTTTAATTTTTGGAAATGGATTTAAATATCTCAGAAAAACAATCCGCTTGGTATTTCAATATTTCTAAAGAGTTATCTTTCCTTTTCATGGATACTAGAATTATGAGTCCTACGGGCTCAAATTCTAGTATGTATTTAATATCAAATTATTTTAATACCAATGCGTAGTGAAAGAAAAATAAACTGTTTTAGACTATTAAAATAATTTCCAACGCTTTTGATAATGTTTACTAATTTATTTTATTTTAATATCATCGCTTATGTTTGTAATTCATGTATTGAAACATGACGCAAGTAATAAATTTATGACGTCATCCCAAAGCTGTAATTATTTTGTCAAAGCAATGCTTAAAGCTCCCTATATAAGTCAAAATAGCTCAGTTAATAGAACGTCAGCCTCAAGTTTTCGGTTTCGAATTTCGGTCATGGCATTTGCTTTTTTTGTTGCTAATTTATTGTTTCCTAATAATGCAATATTTTCAGCTATCCACCATCGCCGCAATGTTACATATTTGCAATATGTTCATCTATCCACCACCCCATATCCGCAATGTTACATATTTGCAATATTTTCATCTATCCACCACCCCATATCCGCAATGTTACATATTTGCAATATTTTCATCTATCCACCACCCCATATCCGCAATGTTACATATTTGCAATATTTTCATCTATCCACCACCCCATATCTGCAATGTTACATATTTGCAATATTTTCATCTATCCACCACCTCATATCCGCAATGTTACATATTTGCAACATTTTCATCTATCCACCACCCCATATCTGCAATGTTACATATTTGCAATATTTTCATCTATCCACCACCCCATATCTGCAATGTTACATATTTGCAATATTTTCATCTATCCACCACCCCATATCTGCAATGTTACATATTTGCAACATTTTCATCTATCCACCACCCCATATCTGCAATGTTACATATTTGCAACATTTTCATCTATCCACCACCCCATATCTGCAATGTTACATATTTGCAATATTTTCATCTATCCACCACCCCATATCCGCAATGTTACATATTTGCAATATTTTCATCTATCCACCACCCCATATCCGCAATGTTACATATTTGCAATATTTTCATCTATCCGCCACCCCGTATCCGCAATGTTACATATTTGCAATATTTTCATCTATCCACCACCCCATATCCGCAATGTTACATATTTGCAATATTTTCATCTATCCACCACCTCATCGCCGCAATGTTGCATATTTGCAATATTTTCCATTTCTAAAAATAGTAAAGATCTCTGATATTTTTTTATGAGACAAAATCCGTAATGTATTTATAACATTTAAAACAAATTGTGACGGACGGAAAAATTGTGACGGACGGACAGACAACATCTTAATTTATATGACATTTTCTTTTTTAAAAAACTTTGTTCACCTCAAACAAGGCAAGTCGCCACTGTAAACGTAAGGAGCTACTGAGAATTTGTGTGAAAGTTTTGGGGGGGTCATCCTAGATTAGGAGCTGTGCAGCGAGATGCACATTAGTTTTAAATTTCTGCATGTCGGTACAGTCGGGGAAACAGGGAGCAGGAAGAGAAGCTCGAGGAAAGAAGCTATTGAAGTAGAAGGCTATCCGGCATCTGGGGACCTCCACAGGGAATGGATAGGATTTAGCTGATTGTAGGGTTGGTCGAGTGTATTTACGTCGAGGGGGCATCAGAGCAGTAAGTTCATCGGAGCACATTCTATTGAAGTACTTGTAAAACAAGCACAAAGATGCAATATCGCGGCAGTGGGACAGGGGCTGGAGCTTCGTAGATAGTGAGGGACCTGTTAGATAAGAGACTCTTTTTTGAAAAAGGGGTTAGATATTGCTAATCGCCTGGAGCGCCCCTGCCGGGAATGCCGACGAGGCTGCCCAGGCATTTTTTGACAACCAGAGTGCTCTTCCTCCTCTAAGTCGCTGGCTTTTCAAATCCCACTTTCCTAATCTTGTGTCACATCTTACCGGGGTCGAGGAAGATAAATACCAAAATTGTTTCTCGGCCTTCTGGCCTGAGATCAAAGTGTAGTAAATGTTCCGATGGATGCCACACCTCTTAGACAGGTACCGTCTTTGCCTTCGGGTCTTGATTCTGCCGGTCTTAGGCTTTGTCTTGTGGAGTTCTAGGCGGCCCACACTCCTAAGCTCTGCCTTCTCACCTTTTGTGAATGGGTTAGTTTGTTGCTAATCGCTTGAGGCACCCCTACCGGGGAATGCCAACTAGACAGCCCAGGCATTTTTTGTAAGCCAGAGTGTTCTGCCTCTAGGGCGCTGGCTTTTTCATCACACTTTTCGACCTTCTGTCGCATCTTAACAAAATGTCAATTTTCATGAAATGGATCATTATTTTGTAAAAATTAATTTCATAATCGTAGAAACTGATTTTATAATCGTAGAAATTGATTTCATAATCATAGAAATTAATTTCATAATCGTAGTAATTACTTTCATAATCGTAGAAATTAATTTCAAGATCGTAGAAATAGATTTCATAATCGTAGACATTAATTTCATAATCGTAGAAATTACTTTCATAATCGTAGAAATTAATTTCATGATCGTAGAAATTGATTTCATAATCGTAGAAATTAATTTCATGATCGTAGAAATTGATTTCATAATCGTAGAAATTAATTTCAAGATCGTAGAAATTACTTTCATAATCGTAGAAATTACTTTCATAATCGTAGAAATTGATTTCATAATCGTAGAAATTGATTTCATAATCGTAGAAATTACTTTCATAATCGTAGAAATTAATTTCATAATCGTAGAAATTACTTTCATAATCGTAGAAATTGATTTCATAACAGTAGAAATTGATTTCATAATCGTAGAAATTACTTTCATAATCGTAGAAACATATTTCATAATCGTAGAAATTGATTTCATAATCGTAGAAATTACTTTCATAATCGTAGAAATTAATTTCATAATCGTAGAAATTAATTTCATAATCGTAGAAATTACTTTCATAATCGTAGAAATTACTTTCATAACCGTAGAAATTGATTTCATAATCGTAGAAATTGATTTCATAATCGTAGAAATTACTTTCATAATCGTAGAAATTGATTTCATAATCGTAGAAATTAATTTTATAATCGTAGAAATTGTCTGTCTTTTGAAACCAGGACGCAAATTTCAAGTCAGTTTATGAGAAGAAAAGTCCTAAGAATCTAAAGGAAACATAGCAAATAATTATCTTCAGCCTGTTCTATACTTTCCCACAACTTTATATTTTGACTTGCAAAAACGACATTTCGAGTGTAACGGCTTAGTATAACTGCTTTGAAGAAAAAAAAAGTAGAAAGTCTTTTGACCTTTTCACGGTGGCCGTGATTCAATTATATCACGATACATTTCTACATACTTTTTCAGCTTGATGTACTTACTTGAAGAATTGCATTTATTATTAAATTTATTTCCCTTTTTTTCTTCTGACAAAATTCTTCGGCAACGAACAGTTTCGTTAGCTGAAGTCGGAAGCGTTCCCAACGCCAATGAAAGGAACATTGCAAACAACATTTGAAAGTATTGATTATTTTCTATTTCCAATTCTGTGATTGCCAGTCATCATGATTAGTAGATTATATATATATATATATATATATATATATATATATATATATAATCCAGACAAGGTAAACATCCACAAGATAGTAATCCAAAGAATTTCAACCGGGCTTATAAAAAGTGCTCAATATCAAACAGAGCTTTTATATATGATTATTTTCAGCTACACAGAAATTTCCAAATTTGATCTAAGGTTCAGATCGGAGTTTGGCTCTGCCTGATGAGATTTATAACAGCTGTTGATCAATAACATCGCCATGCCAGTGTTGCGGATTTAGTGCACATCTGTGTAGGTAAAAATAATCATATATATATATATATATATATATATATATATATATATATATATATATATATATATAGGATCAAAATAAACGAAAGTGAAAACTTTTAGTAGATGGAACCTATTGTGAAAAGGATAAGCTCAATATACGAGATAGAGCAATAGTAGATATAGAAGAAAAAAGATTGATAAATATGCGACGATTGTCCAAATTTATTTCAAATTTCAATTGTTCAATGCAAGGTTGTCAGTAATAAACTAGTGTTTATTTTCCTTTCCTTAAGCCAAGGCTTTTCAAAGATCGAAATCTTATCATCAGAGGAGAAATACAGATGGATAAGTTGGCTTTCGAAAAAACCAAAGTTCAAATATTTGAAAAATATGAGAATTATTTTTAAAAATTATTAAAATAATTTTTGTCAAAAAACGTACTGAATGAAAAGAAAATTTCGTGAAAAAGAAATACAATTGTCCGGGTGGTAAGTTTCCGTTGAAAAGGTTCGGTGAAATTGTAGAAAGTGAATAAAAACACTTTGCATGGGAGCAGGTTGGAAAAGGTGCTCAAAAGTGGATAAGTCCAGATGTACTTAAAAGAGGCTTTGAAGAGGAAAACAGGCCATTTTTTGATTTTCTTCCGGGCCTAGAAAAAACGGTAGGATCTCATACAAGGATTAACTCAGAATGAGAAAAGTTGATTAAAGTTTCAGATTTGGGGTCAGGATGGGGGGGGGGGTTAGGAGGTGCGGGGTAGTTTAAAAAGTCGCTTTGTGAATTTGGGGGAAAATAAAAGTAGGACGGGTTGGCATGGGGATGTAGATAAAGTGAACGGTGGGTTAAGGGTGCGGGCTAGCGGTAGGGTGTAGGTTTTGGGGGTGGGGTTAATCTTAAATGGTGAATAGGTATAGAAAAAGTTGATTCTAAAAATAGAAGTAAAATGTGAGCTTCCAAATATATCAGGCGGCTAAGGGCAGATTAAATTGTAGTTATCAGATATGGTTTCAGTGTGTTTAAGGAATAAAGTAGTGAGAGCATTGAAAAATATAAGATTAAATTTAAATTTAAAAAGCTAGGGAATAGTTAATAAAGAATTTATTTATTTATTTTTAATTTAAAACCAAATTAAGGGTTAGATGAATAATTTGGAGGGACATTAAATGGCCAAAGAGATAAGGGGGGGGGGAAATAATGGGGGGGGGGAAATAATGGGGAGGGGGGAAATAAATTAATGGGAAAAGGGTTAGTGATATTTAAAGGTCAAGTCTGTTCTACTCAGGTATATTGAAATTTAGGAGAGGGGAACAATGTAAGGGATAAGGAAAGATTGTTAGAAACAATTTGTTTCGATTTCTAGTAATAGGGGTGGAGTTGGGTTGGTTCAATCAAAAATTTGAGTGCAGTGTCAATTTTATAATCTGTGGTTTAAATGGTGAGTGAGTCGTAACAGGGTAACAATTAACAGTTGCAGTTTAAATTTAATTAGATATATAAGGGAAACTTGTAAGGGGTTTCCAAGTAGTATGAACATATGATTTGGGGGGGGGGTGAAATTGGTCAAAGATAAGATAAATTGAACAAGAGAGAATGGGCCGATAGAAAGTGGCTCGCGAGTATTTAGAGGGATTAGGATTATTCAAGAATAGGCCAGAATAAGTAGTTATGTAACTAGCTCGAATCAATCAAAATAGTTAGAAAGATTACACAAAGGGGGTTATGGAGGCTATTAAGGAGGTAGAGCAGAAGTGCTAGTAACAGTTTATATAATATAAGTGTTATGGGCTAGGGTTAGATTGAAAAATTAAGCAGACCTGCGTTTTTAAGCTAGTGAGTTAGAGAGCTGATGAGAATTATAGGGGGGTATTAATGGACCCAATTGGAGGGGAATTCAAATGTCGTAGTTAAAATGATAACAAAAAGAAGTTACAGGGGAATATGTTGCAAATAGGAAGAGTCTAAATATAAGGACGATATAGTGGAAGTGTAGGGGATAATAAGGGGGGGGGGGGAAAGAGAGGCCAAGAATGAGTTTGTAGGTGGGATTACGGATAGGAGAAACAATGAGATAAATATAAGGGGTTAAGAGTGGAGCTGAAGCAAAAGGATAAAAAGGAGCTATATTGCAGGAGAGGTATATAAGTCTAGATATTAGGTATGTTAATGATCGGTGGAAACTTTCGACATTGACAATTATTATCAGTCTATCTCTCCTATCCTACTAAACAAAGCTCTTATTTTCGCTAAGAATAATTCAGATATCACAGACTCTGAAAAAAATCTAATAATTTTAGCCAGGAGATCCCTTTTAGAATTTGACAATAAATTTTGGATTAGGAAAGATAGCCCCAACAACTTTGATATCACCATGGGAGCTTCAGATTCTGCCCAAGTTACTGACCTAGTAGGATTATATTTATTGAGACAATTAAAGCTTGAATTCGGACACTTACACGGTGGACTCTACAGAGACGATGCGCTCTTTATCTCTAGAGAGAGACCCAGACAATACAACAACACCAAAAAAAACCTACACAAGTTCTTTAAAAACTTCGGATTAACCATAACCATAGAACCCGAGAAAAGAATATCTAATTTCCTTGACCTAACACTAGACCTTAACTCCGAATCATTTAGCCCTTACCACAAACCTAATCTAACCTTATTTTACGTACATAAGCACTCTAACCACCCTAAATCCATCATTAACTCAATAGTCCCTTCAATCTCAAATAGAATTTCGAGACTTTCAGCTAATAAACCTATCTTCGATCAAAATTCTAGTTTCTATAATAACGCACTTCTTAACTCGGGATACACTGATAAAATTAAATATGAAAATAATCCCCCCCTCCAGGGGAATAAACCTTTAAATGTCGTTACCTACAAAATGGCTACACAAGATAGACAAAGAACTAGCACCACGATACCCAAGAAACCTAAGAAATATGCAAATGGACATACTAAAACTATTAATATAGTTAAAACAGCTAACCCCCAAGAACACAGTGAAAATAAAAATAAAAAAACTAGAAGAAAAGATAACATTTGGTTTAATCCACCCTATAATTGCAATGTAAAAACTAACATAGCTAGGGAATTTTTCAAAATTTTAGATAACTCGTTCAAGCACCCACATAAATACAGCACTATTTTAAACAAGAACTCTATTAAAATTTCTTACTCCACAATGCCCAATATAGCACAAACCATCATCACATCTAACAACAAAAAAATTAAATCTGCCCAACAAACAGCACCCACCATACACCCCACTAATAACTGTAACTGCCAAAAACCCAGAGAATGCCCATTAAACGGTGATTGCATACAAAGTAACGTCATATATTCCTGTACTGTTAAACAATACACCACTACACAGATTAATACCAATATGCAAAATAATGCCAACACACAATCTCCCACTTTTCCCCTCAACAATCCCCATCAACAACCCCCTCCACTAAATAATACTCTCCACACTGACCAACAACTACCACCAACTAATAATGGATCCGATCTCATTCCCCAAGACACCCTACCGTCCCCAACTAATAACCCTAACTTAAACGTTGACTTGAATCCGAGCATACAAACCGTAAGCACCCCTAATAATATAAACAACTCAAATAATACAACAATGACCCCCCCATAAAATTCATACCTATATTGGTGCCAGTGCTTTCCCCATAAAGACTCGAATCTCTAACCATATCTACTCTTTTAAACACAATAGTAATGGTACCACTAGCACCTCTCTTTCCAACCTAATAAAAAACTTTCACATCAAAAATACCCCCTACTCCCTAAGTTGGTCTATATTAAAAAAGTCAAACTCATATACTCCTGGTTCTGCATTCTGCCAACTATGTACCTTGGAAACTTATATGATAGCTACAGCACACAAGAACTTAAATGTCATTAACTCCAAAAATGAACTTATTTCAAATTGCAGACACAAACGAAAATTTAAATACATTAATTTCATCACTCCCTCTGACACTCCTCCTCCCAACCAATAACTCCCCCTATTCTTTAACATCTGACAAATCTCTAAACTATATCCCAGGGGAACCTTGTAACCTCCATTCTTAACACCCCTATTCTCACTAATTAACCCTCCCAATAAATTCTTCATCACCATTACACCTAATAACCACATTTACCCGGAAAACTATCAGTAGATTGAACTAACATTACTCCTCCAACTTTCCACCGATCATTAACATACCTAATATCTAGACTTATATACCTCTCCTGCAATATAGCTCCTTTTTATCCTTTTGCTTCAGCTCCACTCCTAACCCCTTATATTTATCTCATTGTTTCTCCTATCCGTAATCCCACCTACAAACTCATTCTTGGCCTCTCTTTCCCCCCCCCCTTATTATCCCCTACACTTCCACTATATCGTCCTTATATTTAGACTCTTCCTATTTGCAACATATTCCCCTGTAACTTCTTTTTGTTATCATTTTAACTACGACATTTGAATTCCCCTCCAATTGGGTCCATTAATACCCCCCTATAATTCTCATCAGCTCTCTAACTCACTAGCTTAAAAACGCAGGTCTGCTTAATTTTTCAATCTAACCCTAGCCCATAACACTTATATTATATAAACTGTTACTAGCACTTCTGCTCTACCTCCTTAATAGCCTCCATAACCCCCTTTGTGTAATCTTTCTAACTATTTTGATTGATTCGAGCTAGTTACATAACTACTTATTCTGGCCTATTCTTGAATAATCCTAATCCCTCTAAATACTCGCGAGCCACTTTCTATCGGCCCATTCTCTCTTTGTTCAATTTATCTTATCTTTGACCAATTTCACCCCCCCCAAATCATATGTTCATACTACTTGGAAACCCCTTACAAGTTTCCCTTATATATCTAATTAAATTTAAACTGCAACTGTTAATTGTTACCCTGTTACGACTCACTCACCATTTAAACCACAGATTATAAAATTGACACTGCACTCAAATTTTTGATTGAACCAACCCAACTCCACCCCTATTACTAGAAATCGAAACAAATTGTTTCTAACAATCTTTCCTTATCCCTTACATTGTTCCCCTCTCCTAAATTTCAATATACCTGAGTAGAACAGACTTGACCTTTAAATTTCACTAACCCTTTTCCCATTAATTTATTTCCCCCCTCCCCATTATTTCCCCCCCCATTATTTCCCCCCCCCCTTATCTCTTTGGCCATTTAATGTCCCTCCAAATTATTCATCTAACCCTTAATTTGGTTTTAAATTAAAAATAAATAAATAAATTCTTTATTAACTATTCCCTAGCTTTTTAAATTTAAATTTAATCTTATATTTTTCAATGCTCTCACTACTTTATTCCTTAAACACACTGAAACCATATCTGATAACTACAATTTAATCTGCCCTTAGCCGCCTGATATATTTGGAAGCTCACATTTTACTTCTATTTTTAGAATCAACTTTTTCTATACCTATTCACCATTTAAGATTAACCCCACCCCCAAAACCTACACCCTACCGCTAGCCCGCACCCTTAACCCACCGTTCACTTTATCTACATCCCCATGCCAACCCGTCCTACTTTTATTTTCCCCCAAATTCACAAAGCGACTTTTTAAACTACCCCGCACCTCCTAACCCCCCCATCCTGATCCCAAATCTGAAACTTTAATCAACTTTTCTCATTCTGAGTTAATCCTTGTATGAGATCCTACCGTTTTTTCTAGGCCCGGAAGAAAATCAAAAAATGGCCTGTTTTCCTCTTCAAAGCCTCTTTTAAGTACATCTGGACTTATCTACTTTTGAGCACCTTTTCCAACCTGCTCCCATGCAAAGTGTTTTTATTCACTTTCTACAATTTCACCGAACCTTTTCAACGGAAACTTACCACCCGGACAATTGTATTTCTTTTTCACGAAATTTTCTTTTCATTCAGTACGTTTTTTGACAAAAATTATTTTAATAATTTTTAAAAATAATTCTCATATTTTTCAAATATTTGAACTTTGGTTTTTTCGAAAGCCAACTTATCCATCTGTATTTCTCCTCTGATGATAAGATTTCGATCTTTGAAAAGCCTTGGCTTAAGGAAAGGAAAATAAACACTAGTTTATTACTGACAACCTTGCATTGAACAATTGAAATTTGAAATAAATTTGGACAATCGTCGCATATTTATCAATCTTTTTTCTTCTATATCTATATATATATATATATATAAAGAGGTGTACTAAAAGCGAACTTTTAGGAAAGGTAAAACCCCATTGAATTGAATTTTGATTTGGCTTTTGCTTTTTCTAATTCCTTTCCATTCTCCTTCATTTTATATATATATATATATATATAATGAATCAAATCATTACTTTTACTGTTTCAAAAATTAGAACATCAAGTCTATTATGGCGTACGATTGTTTCCAAAACAGTTTGGAAATATTTTATTTTACTTTATAATTTTATAAAGTTGGTCCAAAACGTCTCTTAATCAGTGCCTATAGCCACACGTCTTATAGAAAATAAAAAAACTTAGTTCTAGAGAAACATCCGCTGACAGAAAGAATCACAGGTGGATATATTGGTAGCATTGGAGGGGAAAAACACAATGATACTTATAAGCAAATCACCGGTACATATAAAAAAATATAACACAACATTTTCTGAAGATCTTTCTTTTTTTAAAGTAGATTTGTAGAATTAAATATAATATAACAGAATAATATAAATAAAATAATAAAATAAAAAATAAAATAAAAAAGTAAACCAATATAAAAATGAAGAAATTAAATATATATATATATATTTAGAGAGAAATAAAGAATAAAAAATAATAAAAAAACATATATATATATATGGGAAGAGAAGGATGAAGGTAATCCGACGTGATGGGAAAATGAAAAAGGAAAACCAAAAAAATGGATGTTTTTTTATGTGTACATCAACGTTTCGTCTTTATTTATAAGACTTCGCTCTCTAAGACCATAACTTTCGCCCATCCACCAAAATCACAGCCCCCTCCCTCTCTACCCATCCTCCTTCCCCTGCATACACCCCATACACAAACATTCCAACTTACTTTTCCCCTTCAATCTTGACCGCAGCCATCTGGTCAAACACCTCCCTCCCCCCTCTCCTCCACTCCCTCGCTGCCATCCACTTTACCCCTGCTCATCCCGCACCTCTTTCTCTTACCACCAGCCACAGTAGTCCTTGCTCACCCCATCCTTCCATTTTTTCCCCACTCATTTTCTTCAACATTCATTTTTATTCTCCAACAAGTACAGACGTCCACCCAGTAGTGACCATTATTTTATTTTATTTTTCCTCCCAATATGTCTACCCTACATGTATCTGTACTTGCATGATATTTTTTCTCTATATTATCATCCTGATGAAGTCTTATAAATAAAGACGAAACGTTGATGTACACATAAAAAACATCCATTTTTTTGGTTTTCCTTTTTCATTTTCCCATATATATATATATATATATATATATATATATATATATATATATATATATATATATATATATATATATATATATACATACGATGTATATGTGAATGTTTTCATTCAATACATTATTCTTGCCCTTTTTTCAACATTGAGCTCTCATACTCGGACTTCTTACAGAAATTATTCACTTTAACACACACACGCTATATATATATATATATATATATATATTTATATATATATATATATATATATATAATACTTATATAACATAATCTATTTATTCTTTATTCCGTATACTCAATCATAATAATGACCTCCAAAGCTCAATTGTCAATATTGTATCGAATTATTTCCGTTAAGGATCTGCAAATTAAGAGTTTTCATTGCAAAACGAATTGTATCGTTGATTGTGGCAGTCATTCATCTTTTCGTTCCTTTCATTCATTCATCTTAACATTCATTCATCTTTTATTTATTTCTTCCTTTTCTTTTAGCCATTCATTCTGTTCGTCATTCATTGGTTTTTTTTATTTAGGCTCACAGTTCTTTATTTCCATGGTTACACTCTTTGTTATTCAGTCGACCAATTTTTCATTCGTTCGTTCTTTTCTTTCTTTCCTTCTTTTTTTCCATGCTGTCTCCGGTTGCTATTCACTTTCCTCTTACTTAAGCAAGATGTGGCACAACGTAGGGAAGACCAGCTCGATCGAGAGGGAGTGGGTACTCTGGTCGGGTATAAGAATAGCTGAGAACAGACCCGCCGGCATTTCTCTCGAAGAAGGAGGTAATGCCTGAGAGTATACACTTCTGGCGATTAGTTACAAATAAACCCTGGTTATGCCTGAGAGTGAACACCTCCGAGGACCGAGGCGGACAACACCCCATTCCCACAAGAAAGGGCCTTACGGTTAAAGACAGTCATTGGGTTGCTAAGCTGACGTCAAACAAAACCTTAGCGAGTTTTTTTCCTTCTTGCTTGACGTTCGTTGCCTCCCCACGAGTGCAGAGTTAGACACAAAATAGGTTTTAGTGTCGGAGAAATCTACCCCCCCACACCCAAAAAAAGAGGCACTCTTGATTGGGACAAAAATAAAAATTACCTGAGTCTTAGAAAGATTTCTTCTCCACTAAATGAGGATAGAAAAGATTAAGTGTAGTATCAGAACAGATACTACACTTTGCTCCTAGCCAAATTGTTTTTTTTGCCAATTTTTATGATGATGTTATTTGAACCTAGTTTTCTTTGTTTTATTTTTTTGTTATTTATCTTTCTGACTTTCTTTTGCCGGGAATAACTGGTATAGACGCCAGCCGACACTAGAAACATATACTACGCTGTGCTCGTCGGCAAATTGTTTTTTTGCCAATTTTTATGTCGACACTAGAAAGGGGGCCTCTGAATGGACTACGTGACGGCAAATTTAAGGTTGATGGCGTTGGCTACGAATTTGGTTGGCTTAATTTCCGCTCTTTAGAACATTTAGGAAATACCACTTCAGATCATAGTATACATGGAGTAGTATTTACTAAAGGGCTAATTTCACATGAAGTAGTATTTACTAAAGGGCTAATTTCACATGGAGTAGTATTTACTAAAGGGCTAATTTCACATGGAGTAGTATTTACTAAAGGGCTAATTTCACATGGAGTAGTATTTATTAAAGGGCTAATTTCACATGAAGTAGTATTTACTAAATGGCTAATTTCACATGAAGTAGTATTTACTAAATGGCTAATTTCACATGGAGTAGTATTTACTAAAGGGCTAATTTCACATGGAGTAGTATTTACTAAAGGGCTAATTTCACATGGAGTAGTATTTATTAAAGGGCTAATTTCACATGGAGTAGTATTTACTAAATGGCTAATTTCACATGAAGTAGTATTTACTAAAGGGCTAATTTCACATGGAGTAGTATTTACTAAATGGCTAATTTCACATGAAGTAGTATTTACTAAATGGCTAATTTCACATGGAGTAGTATTTACTAAATGGCTAATTTCACATGAAGTAGTATTTACTAAATGGCTAATTTCACATGGAGTAGTATCTACTAAAGGGCTAATTTCACATGAAGTAGTATTTACTAAATGGCTAATTTCACATGGTGTAGTATTTACTAAATGGCTAATTTCACATGAAGTAGTATTTACTAAAGGGCTAATTTCACATGGAGTAGTATTTACTAAATGGCTAATTTCACATGGTGTAGTATTTACTAAAGGGTTAATTTCACAGTCCTCAATGCAACCAAATTAGAGCATCTATGCTCGATGCATTTAATATCGAGGACCTAGATGGTTAAAGATTTAGAAAATCAAAAAATAACACATTAGAACATGTGGTAAAACTTTGAGACTTAACTGTGAAAATAATCCATTTTCAAGTTTCGAATAGATTGTTTACATTTTTAAGCTGCGTTTTACAAAGAATTGCTACATCTTATTTTCCCGGTTAGTCAACGTATCAACTCGCATCAGCTGAATTAGACTCGAAACTAGATTAGAAAGTAAGAAATTGTTGATGGTTAATTATTGTAAAAGATGATGCAATAGAAATAGTCGATTTTTATTCCGTTTACGGGCGAAATTTACTTAGTTCGTAAACAGCGAATAAAAACCGCCGAAGGGCTAAAGAGTAGACATTTGGTCTGAAACCATTTTCAATTTGCGCGAGTTAAATAAGTGAATATGTCTAATGAAGCGACCAGATGCTATTTGTGACTTCTTAGCCACGGGCTATATAAGTAAACACTAGATTAGGATTAATACACACATGCGATAAGCCACGGGCGATAATGGTATAACATAACGCACGGAGTTAAATATATCATGCAAATCTAATATAACTTTACATTAACTCCGGACTTCTTTGCCGAAGTCTGACCTGCTGTACATCTTTTCACGTATTACTGCTGTAATAATCTATATTTATTGAAAAGTAACTCTGAGAATGTGACTGCACAGACCGTGATCGCCCATTTGTTGTCTTCGTCTGAAGTTGGTGTGCGACACCGGCCACAGATTCAATAGTGTGGTCTCGGCAGGCTCTACAATATATGGATTCTTCTCTCAAAAATTTTTTTTCGAGGTTAAAATAATACTTCTCCACAGAGCAACAGAGCTACAATCAGAATTATTTACCCAGCCGAACACAAGCGGACTATATGAGAATCATAGAAACACAACTGCCGCCTTTCCCATCTGTTTTAATATATATATATATATATATATATATATATATATATATATATATATATATATATAGAGAGAGAGAGAGAGAGAGAGATAACTTGGATCACAGTAGCATACCACTCGAGATTATCAGCTGGTTATCTATGGAAATTAAAAAAAGACTGACCAACCATGACGACCACCATTTTGTGTGAACATTACTTTTGTAAAATCTCAATTGGTTGATAGTCACAGCATGGTGACTAGTATCGAAGAAGACATAACTATTTTAAAGTTTAGCCCATTTCTGAGGTGGTCTCTCTTCTCCTAGCTAAAAATGCTCCACCTGCAAGCCTATCGTCTATACTATGCATTCCATTAAACATGCACATGCAGCATTTTGCATGTTTGCATCCCCGCTTATAAAGTGCTCGTAATTCATTACTGCAATATAACTCTTACAAGAAATAAGTATGATAAGAAATGTTAGATAGTGGGTAGGAACAGCAGAGAAGCTGGAAGTGACGTCTTGACGGTGGGAGGCTTCTTCGATCTATTTTGTTCCTGACTGACGAACAGAGCGGAGCTAAGGAAGCGCCAGGCCGCTCATTTTCAGTAGGCACGGAAGTGCGGCGCGGTGGCGCAAAATTACTTGAAAGCCTTTTCTGATTCATTCGTTCTCTCTCTCTCTCTCTGTCTCTATTGCAGAAAACCACTAAATCTCTGTCTATGTTTATATAAAAACAATCACCGGAATCCAGTCGTTATCGACTACAGCAGAAATACAGGAGGCAATGGGGAAGAGCCCGAGACTCACTGACCACCCAAATAGACACCCGTGTACACACTCACGAAGGTAAGCGAAAATGCATCGGAAAGTGTCGCTAGTTGTGATGACCATTAGGATGAAGTTGTCAAAAGAAATCATTCAACCCCGACAAGATAACTTAAATACTACGCCCCATATTTAATCTAAGGAATCCGTCGAAGTATATGTATACCCCTCTTTTCTCCTCGACGTGCAGCCAGAGAATGAAGACCCTATTACAGCATGGTGCGTTATAATAAAAGTACTCATAAGGACACTCATTCTAATGCTAAATGATTATACAATTTTTATAGGGTGTTTTTGGGCGTGGTTTGTGTGTTTGGAGGCGGGGTTGTGTGGTTTGGGGCGTAGTTTGTGGGTTTTGAGGCTTGGTTTGTGGGTTTTGGGGACGTAGTTTGTGGATTTTGGGGACGTGGTTTTTGTGTTTTGGGAGCGAGCTTTTTGTGTTTTCACGCACGCTGTTAGTCTGTTACTAGATAGAGTTAGGATGATGTCAATCCTATAAAAATATTACATATTTTCAAGAATTTGCCAAGATGGCTTCTACTTCAAGTATACGTAACAAGATAACTTGCTTTTCTGGTGATAGCGAGTTGGAAGAAAGTTACTATTTTCAAACCTATGCCGTATTTTTAACAAATTATATTTTTTTAAAATAGAGTTTCAAAGTTAAGTTTAATTATTTTCGTATCATACTACTGATTGCATCTCGATTTATAAATTATTAAATCTGTAAAAATGTCCAAACATTTCATACATGAGGATGTACTAAGAATTTTAAAGCAGGAAATGACTTCGTATTCGACAGTGTAATTGCTTCCAAAATAGTTTCAGATTTCGAAAGTGCCCCGAACTAATTAATAATTTTGTTAACTATTACTAAAAGAATAAAATGGCTTACGAATAACTCGGAATTTCGTAATTAAATTAATTTTTAAATAGAATTTGAAAAAAAAAAACGTTTGTTTTAGAAATGTTATTTTATTTCAATAAATATTTGATTACTAGTAAATAATAAAATCATGATATTAACACAATCCTAAGTCATTCGTGAGACTGTATACTTCGGTCTGACAGCGTAAGGATAGGCCAACGTCTTATCAAGGCCTTACTTCCGCATGATGTATAAACTATTCGCGAAGGTTTTCTATCGAAACGTGAAGAACTGAAACCCTATTTATCTAATCAGGTTGAAATGTTGCAGGGTGGTTACTATAATGAAAGAGCATCAGGTCCATACATCAAATTCGGAAAAATCGGAATTTACAATTTTTTTTTGAAATTCAGTCATAGGCGACATGACCGAACTCGTTAAGATCAAGGTCGATAGTCAAGGTCAATATCATATGAGATCCGGGACATTATTGGCTACAATAAGGGTCAAGTAGAGAGTCTCTACAATAAAAAGAAGCGAAGTTATAGCCAGAAGTTTGAATTTAACCATTTTCGTGACTATTACTTTGACATTTGACTTAGATATACCAAGATGAGATAAGTTCTAAATTAGACCATGACGGACATTTTGATCCGTTTTGATGACGATTGGTCAAGAGATCTGACCGCTAGGCTGAACACAAACAAAAAAACTATTGACAAATAAACTGGACCAAAAATATAAACTCTTTGGCAGAAAAATAACAAAACAATTGTAATTATCAAAGTCAGATTAAATAAAGATGCAATTCCAAATTCTATATAGATTCCTGAGTTCTCAAATTCGAAAAGATGCACATGAAGAAAATCGGAGGTTACACCGGCCGAAACGTTGTGAATATAACAACCGAGCTGAGAATTCAGATTATCAATCGTCATCTAAAAAAAAATTGAATCATGATGTCTTTCGTATATCGGCGTTATTCAATGCGGCAATACGGGTTTGTATTTAACCACTAATAAGGTAGGGAGAAAGATTGTGGGATCATACCTTTTTTAATAGTATTATTTTATATATGAAACAGATTAGATACGAGAGGATTTGAACTCGGCATAGCTGCTTTTATAGATCGTGACAGTATGAATGCGGTCAACCACGCGCGCCGTCGATTTTTTGGAAAACAGCGAAGAACAGTCTGCGAAAATAATGTAGGGTACAATGGATATTTTATTTGGATGGTGGGGTCTGATCAAGGTATTATTGTCTTCGACGGAAGTTATTTTAATTTAGCAATGTTTTCATATCCGACCAAACCAAATATGGACAGTTCGAATATGCCCCAGGACACGTGCCGATATCAATTGATGTTTTAGATTCCAATCTTTCTATAATCCGTCTCCATTGTTCTATAGATTATATCGGGATAATCCGACCCGTTGGTTTGTGTTTATTTACTGTCTGCGTCACATATCTGCCACTTCGCCCCAAGTATATACGACATTCTTAGATATCGATTCTTTATACATCTATTATTATACAAAATGTGAGTTAATCAAGGTTTGTTTCCACAAGGCTTTTTTATTATTAAAAATAACACAAAATGCATGATAGAATATATAACTGCTTTTATTCTTCTCGTTATCTGTAATTAATGATTAGTTGAACAAGGAACACATCTCATCTATCTATTCATACCTCTTGACCCTCATTTTATGTTGATTCAACCATTCTCGAATATTTATTAATGTATCTGTTACATTACATATGTTTGTCTGTTGGCATCACTAACACCTATATAGATTAGTTTACTTTTATATATAAAAAAGAATAAAAACAACTGCAATAAGAATAAGAATAAGAATAAGAATAAGAATAAGAATGAGAATGAGAATAAGAATAAGAATAAGAATAAGAATAAGAATAAGAATAAGAATGGGAATAATAAACAACGTCACATAATGAGTTCCCACCCCAATAAATTATACCGGCCTCAGCTGACACCGCACAAAAATGAACCAATGAACAGAAATAGCAAAAAACACCATGCCCCCCCCCAAAAGAAAAATGGTGCCGACCTAGGCTGACACGACACAAAATATTTGTAGAGGGACAAAGAGGATCAGAAGACCGAGGAGGGACAGCACCGACCAGACCTCTACTGGAAATGTGCGGAGAATGCTGGGGCCTTGAGAAGGCTTATTGCCACCCAAATCCCAGAGAAGACCAATGGACTTTACCAGCGAGAAATCAATAGTAAGCGGCTGTTGCAATAACGCAAGGTTATTTGCGGTGGTTATCGAAAAGAGGTGGAGAGTACTGGAAATCTGGGGAGGCTTGTTGTCACTCAGACTCCAGGGAACATCACCAGTTGTTGTCGGTGAGCAATCACTGACGATGACCAGTGTGATAACTCCTAGTTAGTAATAATAATAATAATAATAATAATAATAATAATAATAATAATAATAATAATAATAATAATAATAATAATAACTGCAGAAAAAAAAACTAAACATTGCTTGGGTCGACTGCAAGAAAGTTTACGATAGAATCCCTCAAGCATGGATAATTGAATGCTTAAGGCTGTGCAAATTATCCGACAAAATAACCAACCTTATTAAACAAGCAATGGGAACTGAAATCTGGACGACAACACCTGACAAGCGTAATAGTAGAGAGAGGCATATTCCAAGGAGATTCTTTATCAGCAGCGATGATTAAAATAGCCATCAGGAATCTCTACATACTCAGGAAAAGTGATGCCGGATACAAGTTTACAGATACAGAACAAAGAATAAACCCACTCATATATATGGACGTCCTGAAGCTATTTGCAAAAAGCAAAACAATACTGGAAATGCTGAAAAACACAACCAGAATATTCAGCCAGGGAATTCAAGTGAAATTCCGAATGGAGAAGTGCGCCCTGCTAGAGATGAAAAAAAAAAGAAAACTGGAGACCACGAAGGTCATGGTACTGCCCAACCAAGAAGAAATCAGGGCACTCGGCGAATATGATACCTATTAATATTTTAGAGTTCTGGATGCATACACCATAAATCAACAGAAATGAAAGAGAAGATTCGAAAAAAGTATCTTAAACGAACAAGAAAACTCTTAGAAACTAAGTTATGTAGTAGAAATCTAATAAAAAGAATAAACACATGGACAGTTGCACTAGTAAGATATTCTTGACTATTCAAAAGAACTGAGGCATCGAGCAGAAGACGAGGATACTAATGACCATGAATAATGTACTACGTCCGAAGGATTATACTGACCGACTCTACCCAAACAGAAATGAAGGAGAGAGAGAGAGAGAGAGAGTACTAATAAGTGGAAGACACAAAAAAGAATTGGAAATATAGATAACTCAACCCTAACCCTAACCCTAACATTACTCAGAAGACAGAAAAGCCGATTACCGCGTAAGAGACACCGTCAAAATAAACAAAACAGGGAGTAACGCAACCAGACACAAAAAGACAAGAAAAGAAAAGTGGAAACAGAACAAACTACGTGGACGATTAATAAGAATAGAAATAGAAGAGTTTCACGAAATCACCCAGATATGGCAACGAAAAGGACACTTGAACTGAGAAACGAAATCGCTAGTTACAGCTTCACAGAACAATGCGATTAGAGCGAACTACATTAAAACTAAAATAGCTCAAACACAGCAAAGCATAAATGTAGTCTCTGTGGACAAAGAGACGAACCGGTAAATCCTTCCAGACGTGTTTCTGGCAGTGGATGGGTCGGTGGGCAAAGTGTGTGCAAGCACAAGGATCCTACTTTGAAGGAAATTAGGGTCCCAACCCCGTCACGTAATTGAAATATTTTTTCTGGACAAATGGCGGATACGTTTTGGAAAGGCCTCTCTCTCTCTCTCTCTCTCTCTCTCTCTCTCTATATATATATATATATATATATATATATATACCTATATATATATATACATATATATATACATATATATATATACCTATATATATACATATATATATACATATATATATATATACATACATATATATATATATACATATATATATATATACATATATATGTATATATATATATACATATATATACATATATATATATATATATATATATATATATTTAGGCAGCATTTCTTCATTGATGCATGTTTGATTAAAGCACTGTTCGAGTGTGAACAGGAACTCGTAAAAAATAACAAAAAATATTATACATAAACATAGCTCCCCTACTGACAAAACCATAAACTATGTTTCACTATTTACTATATAAAAATGAAAACAACTAACTTATTAATAAAAAATAACCCGACATTGGGGGACGGTTTACTAAAAACTAGTAATGCTGTATATGTGTTTAAATGCGCAATGGACGAATGTGTCTCCAAAAACAATACATATATTGGTATGACTAGGACTTGTATCTCTCGTCGCCTTACATGTCACCTCTCCTCCTTCCATAGCTCTATTTACTAACACTTAGTAGAACACGACACCCCAAAAAAGATTTCAGAAACATATTAATAGAAAACACTGCCATTTTACTGTCTCAAATTTCAACCTGAGCCTCCCCATAATTGAAGCCTTGATGGTCGTATAATCAGTACCATTGGAGAGCCATGAATATTAAAACTGTCCTGTTTTTAAATCTCCGAAACAGTTACATGGTAAACAGCTGATGATCCCCGTGTTAATATTAGACGCTTAAGGTCTCCTGTTTTTGTTTCACTCTTAGATAATTCACCCCCCCTTTTTTTTTAAATTTATATTTTTTATTTTTTTTTTATTTTACTTATATTTTTTCATTTATTAATTTTCCAACGAATGTTAAGTCTGCAATATCTTGGATTTAGTTAGTTTGTCTGGGAATTTAAACTGCATTTTACAATTTTTTTTTTTTTAATGACTCAAAGCTTCTTTAGACTATATATATATATATATATATATATATATATATATATATATATACTATAAAATATAAATATCACATAGCATATATATTTTTTAGTAGACAATGTCAGCTATGTATACATTATGCATATATATGCATATAAATATGCATCTACACATTCAACCCTCTTTGAGTTTAACCACATAGATCAATCATAAACTGGCAAATAATGGTAGCTCAATACGCAGTGAGCTGAGTACATGTATGTATTTTTAACGATTTAAATCATTTTCAAATCATATTCCAAATAAAGGCGCAATCATCAACTTGCAAATACTGATAGCTTTTCAAAAAAGTAAAACTGGTCATTTTCTACAATAAATAAAAACCACTAACCTTATTATCAAAAATAATGTCCCCCCTCGATTAGAGTTTTGGTTAAGACAAACCTTGTTTATGAGTATAAATCTCCTTTGGGAGACTGTGTCTCCGACAACCAAGAAAAAACATATACATAGGTTTGACTACCACGACTTTGTCAAGAAGATTGACGATGCATTTGTCTGATAATAGCGCCATAGACCAACCCTTAACTAACGATCATTTCTGCCCCACATCCGAATTCAGAAAACTCTTAGTAGAAAATACCAACATCTTAGAATTTAGTACTAACAAACAATATATTAGAAGCCTTATATATAAAAAGAAAAACACCCCAATTAATAGAATTAACTTTAATATCAGTAATAATATTCTAAAATGTCTATAATTCTAAATATAGTTTCGTACTTAGTACATAATTCCAGCCAAAACCTTCTATAATACTAACACATGGTCTGTACCTGATTAACCTCATTCCCCTGAAGATGGACCCGGATGAGTCTGAAAGTATTTGGGAGACAAATCCAAACTATGGCAAATTCATTAGCCAATTCCCCCCGAAACTAAGATCCTGATTCGGACTATTGAAAGGATCTACCAAAGGATATCTAGACATGAGTTGTCTCTTATATTCAACAATACTTGTCTGCAAGAGAAGATGCTGCCTAGATATACATATACATATATATATATACATATATATACATATATATATATATATATACTAATTTCAGAGAAACGTGTGAATAAAGAAAGCAAAAACAAACAAAAAACACGAAAAGTGATAAAATGGAAATAAATGTCTGCTACTTACAATGTCAACAGGTGTTTTAGGCCATTGAAGGCGCCATCTTCAATATTTGTGATTTGGTTGCTGGAAAGATTTCTGTGTGCAATGAAAAAGAATACAATTGAAGTTAGATTTTCACCACACGTTTTTCTCGTCTCCTAGGTGGCGAGATTTCAAGGAGAAGATCACATATAAAGTATTTTAATCAGGCCAGTGTTTACACGTGGAAATTAGATTGTTATGCATACAAAGAAGAGTGACAAAACTAATAATATAGTAAAATATTGCAGTTATAGCGAAAGATTATAAAACTCATAATTAAATAATTCACTCGAGAGAAAAGTGAGTCGTTATTTAATTAAAACGTTTAAAGTAATTAATACCATTTCTAACTATGGTGGAAATTTGAAAAACAAATTTACTCTATTTGAAAAGTTGTTAAGACAGACTTTTTAACTAGATCTACTGACGAATTCAGTTTTCCGAATAGGGTAATACATTTTCGCAATAATCTTCGATATATTACTAAGAACAGCAATGGCAAAAATATGTTAAGCTGGAAATAGAGGAGTTCAAGAATTATGGTGACATTTGACAGGAGAGAATTTTAGGGAACCATCGTATTAAATATCAAACAATCTGATCTTCATATTTATATTCGATTCCTAGCGAGAATGTCATATAAAACTAATTTTAATGGTTGAATTAAGTTAAAAATAAGAGTTGCGCAAAGAGACATAACTCATAAAAAACTAAAGGAACTAATAAGTTACCATCTTCCTTGGTTTATTGTGTTCATCAATTCGCTCGTAACTCTCGCTTCCCTTATTTTGTCCTTTAGTCCTCACATTCCATGAGCCATTTTCTGACAAAGGGGGAAGAATTGCTGCTTTTCTGGATCGGAATCTATCTATCTAACACTTATCATTTGCTAGTTTTCGACTTTAAAGTAGTATTTCTTTTTAGCTCCTTACATCAAGTGGCTTCATGCCTTGTCTGGAGCGATTGAAATCAAAACAAATATTTTCCCTGGTTTATTGTATTCTCCCTTCTCTTCCAAAATAGACTCATTTGATTGGACAATATGGTCTTTTTACCAATCGCCAGACATTTAGTTAGGGCAAAATAAAGGCTAAAATACAATTCTCGCCCTCTTTAGAATTGAGTTTTTCTTCGGACAAGAACACATCAGTTACGTCAGTCTTTTAATAAAGCTGTGCTGTAAACATACTGTCTTTTTGCTATTGATTTTTTTGTATTCAAATGGAAACTTAAACCTCTAAGAGACTGTTACATATCACTTATTGTTAGTCAACATTTCATAGAACTTATTGTTAATCAACATTTAATAGAAGTTATTGTTAATCAACGTTTCATATAACTTATTGTTAATCAACGTTTCATAAGACTTATTGTTAATCAACGTTTCACAGAACTAATTGTTAATCAACATTTCATAAAAGTTATTGTTAATCAACGTTTCATACAACTTATTGTTAATCAACGTTTCATACAACTTATTGTTAATCAACGTTTCATACAACTTATTGTTAATCAACGTTTCACAGAACTAATTGTTAATCAACATTTCATAGAACTGATTGTCAATCAACGTTTCATAGAACTTATTGTTAATCAACGTTTCATAGAAGTTATTAGTAATCTACGTTTCATATAACTTATTGTTAATCAACGTTTTATAGAACTTATTGTGAATCAACGTTTCATAGAACTTATTGTGAATCAACGTTTCATATAACTTATTGTTAATCAACGTTTCATAGAACTTATTGTTAATCAACGTTTCATAGAACTTATTGTGAATCAACGTTTCATAGAAGTTATTGTCAATCAACGTTTCATATAACTTATTGTTAACCAACGTTTCATAGAACTTATTGTGAATCAACGTTTCATAGAAGTTATTGTCAATCAACGTTTCATAGAACTTATTGTTAACCAACGTTTCATAGAACTTATTGTTAATCAACGTTTCATAGAACTTATTGTGAATCAACGTTTCATAGAAGTTATTGTCAATCAACGTTTCATAGAACTTATTGTTAACCAACGTTTCATAGAAGTTATTGTTAACCAACGTTTCATAGAACTTATTGTTAATCAACGTTTTAACCTTTGGCAACGGGCCATGACTGCAAGCGATAATAACTAAGAAAAACACAATAATTAAGTTTCACTAATTGTTGACGGAACGAGGACCATCTAACCCCGTTGATGAAAAAAATACTTCAGTTTGAAATTTCGTTTATGTGTCTGAGTTCGGTATAAAGATTCCCAAGTCCGAAAAGATTTACCTGAAAAACGTTAAATTTTTGGAAATGTGAAAATTACAATAAAGATAAGAATTGGAGTCCGAATAGTACAAATAATACAAATAATACAAATTAAGAATCTTCATTAAAAAATATCGAATAATTAAAATTTAAAACGGGTCTTGAATATGGTGACGTTGGTAAACAAAACAATACGTGTGTGTATGCGTTTTCTTTTGTGTCATTTTACTTCATTCGAAGTTCTCAGAAATCAAGGGGCCCCTTCCTGAAATAACACTAGATCTCGCTATGAGATACATAGATATTTGAATATTCTATTAAAGTTATTCTTTACCTCTCAAACGTTGAGTGAGTAAAGCAGTGATTTTCCTCTCCCCAATTGACCTATTAACTATCGTATAGTATATCTTTCTTGTGGTTTCCTGTGTCGTATCGGGTGTCAGGACAATAATTCATCTAGCCTGGTGGAGTATCCAGCTAAGTGTGGTTACTTGAGGTAACGTTACTTGGAGAATGTGCCCCATTTCCCGTATGGGTCAATGTATAGCCGTATCGAGGGGATTGTATTTGGGCTTTGAATACTATGTTATTTTGAATATTTAGTCAGGGTTTACTTGTAGGGTGAAGTATCTTTATGTCAATTTGTCCTGACAAACCCTTGTACAAAGAGACCGAAGACACCCGAGGACGGTATCTAGTAGGTAATTCAAACTTACCCTATGTATGCGTATTTGTCTGTAGCCGTGTGTATTGGTGCGAAACAAATAAAGTTTTGTTATACTTACAATACACGAATTTGTCGCAGACCATTAAAGGAATTCTGAGAAATGAACTGCAACCTCTGTTTACTCAGGTCCCTGTTGGAAAATATATTAAAAATTATAACAGGCTCTAACAAATCAATTAGCATTCATAATAAATTAAGTATTATTTATAATAAAAAGAGTAATATTAAATAGATATATTCAACTTGCAGCACTACAGACGTCACAGCCCGCTGTATACATGGCAATGTAGCGTGTCATTCATTACATAAACTCTGGAGCCGACGAATCAAGATCCCGTTAAAGACTAGACTCCGTCTCTATAACACGTACTGCGTGTCCATCATGCTCTACAATAGCAACAGCTGAGCAATGACAAAAGCCATGCTTGACAAGCTGGATGCGTGCCACCGCAGACACCTCCGTTCCAACACAGGTCACTGCTGACCGAAAAAACTTATCAGCAACAAGGCACTATACGAGCTGTGCAACGAAAAACCTCTCTCCACAAAGGTCGCTGAACAAAGATGGTCTATATTAGGCCATGTCCTACGAATGGACCCTGACACTCCCGCACAGAGGGCACTAGACTTTGCCGTTACTGGCTCGCAAGCCTACCAACCGCGACTAGGACGGCACTGCACAAATCTGCTGGGCACACTACGTGCTGACCTCAAGCAGGCGGGACTAGGACCACTACGTACAGCAAAACAACTTCATTGCCTACGACAACTTGCGCATGACAAGGCCAGATGGCCTGGGACTAGCATGGAAGACTGGTTACAGCTACGGGATGTCATTTGACTACCATAGCCGATGAACACAGTTAATTATAATTCAAATTGTTATAAACTAATTATAAACCAATTAATTGTTATGAACTAATTTTTTAAAAATCACCCGCTATGAGTTTATAAAAAGAATATTTTAAATAAAAAATACTAAATTAATATAAAATAAATATATTAATTAAAAAATATAATACTACATGGCAATAATAAAAAAAACATAAATAAATAAGTATTAACAAACAAATAAAATATTTCACAATCAATATTCTGTATTTTCTGCAGACCTTACATCTTTTATATAGCAGCGACTTTGGACAGTTTTTCCCTGTAAGCGGACAGAACGTTTGTTTTTGTGTTTGCTTTTGAGAAAGGGTTGATTTCTCCCGAAATATCAAAATATTTTCCGCAATCCCGGATTCTATTAACAGTAAGTGAATAGTAATTACTGAAACAATGTCTGAAATACTTATTGAAAATTAAATAGATTCATTTTTTTAAATAGTATATATTGTCTTCAATTATTCATTTTCGTCCATCTCCTGTTTTACCGTTACGGCTTATTCTGCATTGCATACAGCCTTATTAAATACCTATACACCTTTTCATAATATAATTAATATTATCAATGAACGAGGACTTTTGTTTACGAATATTGAGACTGTCAAAGTTTCAAAATAATAGACTCTTAAACACTAAAACGTATTTGATTCTGATAGTAGTGTTGTGTTGATGACACGTATTAGCAGCAGTAGTCGTCATAGTCGCAGTAGACTAGATTTATTTCTTCAGCGATTCAAATAGATATTAATAACAACAGAACACAATTTGCGTTTTAATTTTTTTTTTAATTTTTTATTTTAAATTGCTCTTACCTTGTAGTAAGGGTGTATCAGTAATGCCCCTGACATTTGAAAAGTTGACAAAAGGTGGACAATTCAAGATTCTTGAAAATTTAATGTTACTGTTGTTTAAACATAGGGTTATAGTTTTAGTTAATATGGTTTTAAAAATAACATCCTTTGAAGAGTGACTTCTTCTTTTATGGAAATCGCTCCAGACACGGCATGAAACCACTTGATGTAAGGAGATAATAAAATACGGGATCAAGGTAAAAAAACTAGGCAACGTTAAATGTATGATGGATTGATGCTGACCCAGAAAACAGCAATTATTTCCCCTTTGCAGAAACAACGTTCATGGAATGCGACGAGTAAAGGACAAAATAAGGGAGGTAAGAGTTACGAGTCTGCAGAAAGTAAACCCAAGTTAATCACTTTCTACTCTCTCTAAAATTATACTCAAGCTTAAAAAAAGAATACTACTTCATGGTCAAAAACTAGGCAACGATAAGTGTTAGATGGATAGATTCCTACACAGAAAACAGCAATTCTTCCCTCTTCGTCAGAAACATCGCTCATGGATTGTGAGGATTAAAAGACAAAATAAGGGAAGCGAGAGTTACGAGGCTGCCGAAAGTAAACCCAAATTCCACTTTCTACTACTCTCTATTCGGTATACACTGTCGGAGACGGTTTCTGAAGTTTTCTATCATTTAAAGAGTCTTTACAGAAACATTTTGAAGGACAGCGTCACAAGATGAGATTCTATTTTCACAGTCGCGTTAGTGCAATTTCTGAGAAATCATTAATTTGTATGGATGGAGATTCAGATTAGTGTGTAGAATTCTTCTGTCTGTTCGATCAGACATTCTCAAGACAGAAGCATGTTTGTGGGCCGAACGTGTAGGAGACTGAGTATTGATTTACTCCTCTCCAGGAGTTAGGCACAAGGGCAGTTTTTATCTTACTCCCACAAGTAAGATGTGACCCAAGGTCTGGTCGGGGAAGTGGGGTTTAAAAATTGCCTGAGCAGCCCCGTCGGCATTCCCCGGTAGGGGCGCCTCAGGCAGTAAGCAATAAACATACTCCTCCCCAAAGAGGGGAGACGAAGCCTGGGAGGGTGGACCTCCTAGAACTGCACAGGACAGACCCATAGACCGGCGTAAATCAATCCCCGAAGGCCAATACAATACCAATCTATGGGGTGCAGTATCAATCGAAACAGATACTACACTTTGATCTTAGCCAAAAGGCCAATAACTTTTTATTTACCTCCATAGGAGGTTAGGCACAAGGCCAGGTGTATCTTACTCCCACAAGGTAAGATGTGACCCAATGTCGGGTCGGGAAAGTGGGACTTGAAAAGCCAGCGCCCGAGAAGGTGAGCACTCTGGCCATTACAAATTGCCTGGGCAGCCCCGTCGGCATTCCCCGGTAGGGGCGCCTCAGGCAGTAAGCAATAAACTTATTCCTCCCCAAAGAGGGAAGGGAAAGCCTGGGAGAGTTGACCTCCTAGAACTGCACAGGACAGTACTTCAGACCGGCGGAATCAAGACCCGAAGGCCAAGACAACACTGGTCTACAGAGTGAGCATCCATCGGAACAGATACTACACTTTGATCTTAGCCAAAAGGCCAATAACTTTTTATTTACCTCCCCAGGAGGTTAGGCACAAGGCCAGGTGTATCTTACTCCCACAAGGTAACATGTGACCCAAGCTCGGGTCGGGAAAGTGGGGTTTGAAAAGCCAGCGCCCGAGAAGGTGAGCACTCTGGCCATTAAAAATTGCCTGGGCAGCCCCGTCGGCATTCCCCGGTAGGGGCGCCTCAGGCAGTAAGCAATAAACTTACTCCTCCCCAAAGAGGGAAGGCAAAGCCTGGGAGGGTGGACCTCCTAGAACTGCACAGGACAGTACCTCAGACCGGCGGAATCAAAGCCCGAAGGCCAAGACAACACTGGTCTACAGAGTGAGCATCCATCGGAACAGATACTACACTTTGATCTTAGCCAAAAGGCCAAGAACTACTATTTATCTACCTCCCATAAGGTAAAATGTGACACAAGGTCGGGAAAGTGGGATTAGATAAGCCAGAGCTCGAGAGGTGAGCAATCTGACCATTTAAAAATAGCCTGGGCATCTCCGTCGGCATTCCCCGGTAGGGGCGCCTCAGACAGTAAGCAATAAACTTACTCCTCCCCAAAGAGGGGAGGCGAAGCCTGGGAGGGTGCACCTCCTAGAACTGCACAGGACCAGACAACCCCCAATAGACCGGCGTAAATCCAGACCCAAAAGCCAGGACAATACCAGTTTATTAGGTGGGTAAAAACTCGTGGCTGAACTCAGAACTTGTATTGTGTAGGAGACTGAGTAACAAAGAATCTCACAATGCCTGGAGTTCGAGCGCTTCGAGGCTTTTAAGTGCTGAAATTGTGGCTTTGAAATTTACAACCCAGGGCAGTATTGATTCCCTACCCGGAACAGTATCATTCTGACGTCACATGTAATAAGCTCGACAAGCTATCGGTGTTGCAATTACAGATTCATAATTCTTCAAAAATATTTCTACAACGAAATCACGATGGCCACTGTAATATTAATAGATAGATAAGTGAGTAAAGTCTCTATTCTGTCTTAGAAAATTCCGTCAGCTCCCCTGAAGAAGAAACAGATTCTGATTCTGAAGAATCGAAAGTCGATTCCCCGCCCCATCCTGCAGACGACGTAAGTAGTTTTCAATTATGTATTTTACAAAAAAAGAAAAGAAAAACGATTCTTCTTTGACTGAGACAATTGTTTAATCGGTGACATATACTTTGAATCATAGAATCCCCATGGACATATTGCATACATAAATGATGGACAATAATGGACTGTACTCCCTCCCCTTACCATATGCACGAACGCGTACATTTAATTGAGATGGAGATAGGTGTAATATTTAATCATACACTTTGGGAACGACAACGATTACTTCCCTTGCACCAATCATTCTGTAATTATTTGTAATCTGTAATTATCTCCCTTGTATATCTCTGATGCATATAAATAGTAAGTGCTTACGTGTCACTCGTTCTTAAGCACCGGGCGACCGACCAAGTAACATCGTGTTTGTGTCCTTTTTGACCTCTGTCCCCTTTGCTCGTATTACTTCTTACTTTCAGTGAATAACCACATCATAACGGGCACTAGTCTAAACCATATTGCTTGATACGGGTATCTTAAGATATGATGTCATTTGCTAAATAAAAAGATCATTAGCACTTGAACATATGTCATAATTTAAATTGTGTGAAGTATTTCTTCCATACAATATATTAGATATTCCCTCTCTTAGCCCTGCGTTGAAGTTAGAGTGGTGGTGGTGGTGGTGGTGGTGGTGGTAAAAAATGAAAATCACGTCTTAATTTCTAGTGGAAATTTCCTATTTATACTATATAATTTGATGTGGGAATTTCTATTTATACTATATAATTTGATGTGGAAATTTCTATTTATACTATATAATTTGATGTGGAAATTCCCTATTTATACTACATAATTTGATGTGGAAATTTCCCATTTATACTATATAATTTGATGTGGAAATTTCCCATTTATACTATATAATTTGATGTGGAAATTCCCTACTTATACTATATAATTTGATGTGGAAATTTCCTATTTATACTATATAATTTGATGTGGAAATTTCCTATTTATACTATATAATTTGATGTGGAAATTTCCTCCTTTTACATAATCTCTCACATCGCACACTCTAATACCACACATACATATAACATCAATCTTATCATTATAATTCCTCAGATTTTAATTGTGCTGGAAACCTTTCGATTCAATGATAATATCAATGATAATATTAAACCGATGTACCACACAAAACAATATAAGGATCAAATAGAGTTGAGGCACCCTAGAATGAGTAAAAACCGAAATGGCACTGTTTTTTTAAACTTTTCCTTCCAGTTTTATGTATCGTCGGTGATGAGTTAAAGACTTTAAATGTGAAAATTTTAATTTTTGTTTGATACAATCCAATATTTTTAAAACTGTGACACCATCTCTGCAAAACATTATTTAATATGTTTATATTTGTTGGTTTTGTTTGTTAAGACATGTTGCTTAAATAAAATGTTTTGTAAATAAAACTCTGTAGTTTTGAATAAATCTCCAAAGTTTAGAAAACAAATCGTTTTGTAAAAAATATTTGTTTTTTAATAAAACAAATGTGCGCATAACGAGACGTGTTGCAAATACAATTATTTATTTTTTTAGGCTATTAGTACAACTTTCTGTAAATCAATCCTGTTTCTTTTAAATATGCTGCATGTTTTCCTCATAAAAGAACGCGGTGTTATGGCAAAATGTTGCCTTTTGGTAGCTGCGCATTCTGGGGTGCCTCACATCCATTTGATCCAATTATTAGTTGACTTTCATTATATATATATATATATATATATATATATATATATATATATATATATATATATATATTTATATGAAGATAAATGAAAGAAGAGGGATAAACATGTACGAATTACAGATCTATTTTAACTTCGATTGTTCAATGCAAGGTGTACTCGGTAAACACATGTTTATTATTCTTTCCTTAAGCCAAGGCTTTTTAAAGATTAAAATCTTATCATCAGAGGAATTACATAGATTGATAAGTTGGCAGTGGAAAAGCCAAAATTCAAAATGTGAAAAAATATTAAGTAATGGAGAGTGAGAGTGTGCGTGTAAAAAAAATATGGGGTCTGTCCAATTTGTGAATGTCCGTTGATAAGGTGTCCGGTAAAAGAAGATTTACAGATGGAAAAAGGGGTTTCGTAAAAATAAATGAAGTAAATCCAATAGAAAGATGTTTAGTTAAATCACTATATCTAATTCCTCTGATGATAACATTTTAATGTTTGAAAAGCCTTGGCTTAAGGAAAGAATAATAAACGTGTTTTTACCGAGTACACCTTGCATTGAACAATCGAAGTTGAAATAGATTTGTCATTCGTACATGTTTATCCCTCTCCTCTCATTTATCTATCTCGTATATTGAGCTTAAACTATTTCACTATAGGTTCTATCTACTAAAAGTATACTTTTAGTTTCATATTGTACATATATATATATATATATATATATATATATATATATATATATATATATATACATATATATATATATATATATACATATATATATATTTGAAAAATGAGGCAGTTTAGTTCACTCACTGGGCTTAGTTCAAATCGTTTGAATGTTTAAAGTGGCTTGCAATGTCAGTTTAATTTGTAAAACAAAACAAATGGGAAACTCCAAAATTCCGAGTGATTCTACACCTATTATTTAAATAAACAGTTGCGGAGTACGTTATTATGTTGCTAATAACATGGTCTAACGATAACAAATCAAAATTGGCCAGTCACAATCACAGTTTTATATGCCTACTTGAATGCTATTTCGGTCCAACTATTAAAATCTGAAAAGATAAGTTTTTATATTTTATTATATCTTTACGTTTATGACTAGGTGCGAAAAGTTTAAGAAAATTGTCCGATGAGAGTGGAGATGAATGCTGAAATACCAGTAGCTAAATACAAGTATAATTGCTTCTAATAATATATTATGCTTCATGAAATATCGTTTATCCGAATTAATTCTGTACATTATATTTAAATATAACTATAAATTAGTCGAACCTCTACCAACAAAGCAAACGCCGCGCATAATTCAAGGGTAGCGTAGCCATTGTGCTCGCCTCCAACCTGCTATTCATGCGATCAAAATTCTGGTACGGCCGCCATTTTCGGTCTCGCTTACACCGTCTAGCAACGTAATTGGTTTTCGAACGACGGCTTTTAGGTGTCATTACATCTGAATGGTCGATGGAATCGACTTATGTCATCGTAATTAATAACCAGTCTAACTTTCTGACAATGAAGTCAACTCAAAGGGTAGTCAATAGACTTGGTGTATTCTCCACTGAATTGGCTTGATTTCCGCTCACACTGCCTATGGACAAGCGAATAAAACGACGCCAACTTAGAAAAGAAAACCGGAAAGTGGTCTTTTAAAGGCTGATTTTTAAAAAATGGTGTTTTTCTTTATATACTTTATAGTATATTTTTAAATATGTCGCTTTTATAGTCAGCCTCGCGTTACTATCAGGAAACAACACCGTAAAAGTATGTTTTCTCATGGCTGATATCACTATTTCAGATTAATGCAGGGCGGAGGAAAAACCAGATTACATACATCATGAGTTTTATTCTCAGAAGAGATATGTTTTGTAGTGAAAATTCAATAATACCTCTTCCTATCAGAATTACAATCTAAACATTAATCTTGACTTTAGGACCAATCAAGAGCAATCTAAATATTAACACTAACTTTAGTACCAATCAAGAGCAATCTAAATATTGACACTGACTTTAAGACCAATCAAAAGCAATCTAAATATAAACACTAACTTTAAAACCAATCAAGAGCAATCTAAATATTAACACTGACTTTAGTACCAATCAAGTGAAATCTAAATATTAACACTGACTTTAAGACCAATCAAGAGCAATCATAATATTAACACTGACTTTAGTACCAATCAAGAGCTATCTAAATATTAACACTGACTTTAGAACCAATCAAGTGAAATCTAAATATTAACACTGACTTTAAGACCAATCAAGAGCAATCATAATATTAACACTGACTTTAGGACCAATCAAGAGCAGTTTAAACCGTAACCATGACTATATGACAACTTAAGATCAATTCTTGAGTTTACCCTTACTTTAGGACGGCTTAAGAACAATGGAAACATTAACCATGACTTTAGGACAACTTTAACACAATCGAAACATTGGCCCTAGATTTAGGACCGATCAAGAGCAAATATTAACCATGACCAAACAAGGACATGGAAGATAATTTCCATTTTTAAGCTGTTCACAAGAAATAACATTACATCTAACCCTAGGGTTGCCAAAAAAGCTTTTCATTAGCAAAATTGAGTTGTTTCAAATGGGCTGTCGTAGGAGTAATATGCTGATGTAATTGCACACGTTTTTCGAGGCCTAGTAGGTAAATTACACAACTTTCTATGTAAATGTATCTTAGTTAGATGTCCAATCTCAAGATATCCAATTGACGTGAACGGTGTCCGCGTCTATTCACAGAGTGAAATGAAACCCGCAACGGAGCAATTATTTTCTCATGCGCTCTCGCTATCAGTTAAATTAATTTGGATTGGGGCGCTTGATCGGAAAGTGCAATTCTAGACTAAATTTCCAGAATTTGGATAAAGTTGCATCTAAAAAAGTTGATAATTTCAGAATGTTTGAATAAATGCACACCTCATTTCGAAAGTAGCAGCCGTTTTTATTCTTTCAAATTAAAAAGAAAAGTTTTTTTCTGGATGATATACGTTTTTTTCTGGATAATATACGTTCTTATTCTTTCAAATTAACAAAAAGGTGTTTTTTTCTAGATAATATACGTTCTTATTCTTTCAAATTAAAAAAACAAAACAAAGTTTTTTTTCTGGATAATATACGTTTTTTTCTGGATAATATACGTTCTTATTCTTTCAAATTAAAAAAAAGTTGTTTTTTTCTAGATAATATACGTTCTTATTCTTTCAAATTAAAAAAACAAAACAAAGTTTTTTTTCTGGATAATATACGTTTTTTTCTGGATAATATACGTTCTTATTCTTTCAAATTAAAAAAAAGTTGTTTTTTTCTAGATAATATACGTTCTTATTCTTTCAAATTAAAAAAACAAAACAAAGTTTTTTTTCTGGATAATATACGTTTTTTTCTGGATAATATACGTTCTTATTCTTTCAAATTAAAAAAAAGTTGTTTTTTCTAGATAATATACGTTCTTATTCTTTCAAATTAAAAAAACAAAACAAAGTTTTTTTTCTGGATAATATACGTTTTTTTCTGGATAATATACGTTCTTATTCTTTCAAATTAAAAAAAAGTTGTTTTTTTCTAGATAATATACGTTCTTATTCTTTCAAATTAAAAAAACAAAACAAAGTTTTTTTTCTGGATAATATACGTTTTTTTCTGGATAATATACGTTCTTATTCTTTCAAATTAAAAAAAAAAGTTTTTTTCTAGATAATATAGTTTTTATTATTTCAAATTAAGAAAAAAAGTTTTTTTCTGGATAATATACGTTTTTTTTCTGGATAATATACGTTCTTATTCCTTCAAATTAAAAAAAAGTTTTTTTTCTGAATAATATACGTTTTTCTGGATAATATACGTTCTTATTTTTTCAAATAAAAAAAAGTGTTTTTTTTCAGGATAATATACGTTTTCTCTCGATAATATACGTTTTTATTATTTAAAATTAGAAAAAAGTTTTTTTTCTGGATAATATAGTTTTTATTCTTTCATATTAAAGAAAAACAAAGATTTTTTCTTGGATAATATACGTTAATATAAAAAGTATTAAATATAATTGTTTTCTGGATTATATAAGTTTTAATTCTTTCAAATTAAAAAAACTATGTTAATATAAACAATATTAAATATGAAATAGACAGCTCTACCCATCGATTCGTTTTTTTGATTGTTTGTTTTACGGCATATCAACTCTTTTCGAGTTATTTAATGCCGAATAGGTCATTTTGGTAAAAGTTTTCATGCTTCAAGTTATTCATATCTTCAAGTATTTATTCATTGTGTTTGGTTTGGTTGTTTTGTAGAGAAAATCTTTTTTGTTTTGTTTTCAGATTTGTGAAAATGATTGAGTTGTGCAAAGAGAAAGGAAGAAAAGCATAACATCAATGTTTGGTGCATTTTAAGTCAGAAAGCCAGTATCTTCGGACAGCATGATCTGGTAGCACCCTTACCTATGAAATAAAACTGGGTTACGTGATATACATATATATATATATATATATATATATATATATATATATATATATATATATGTAGAAGGATGAAAAGGAATTAGAAAAGCAAAAGTCAAATCGTATTTCTATTCAGTTGCTCAGAGCAAGGTGTATTCCACAAAAAGGCAATTTATTCAAGTTAAATTTTTCCTTAAGCCAGGCTTTTCAAAGATCAAAATCTTATCATCAGAGGAAATCCCTGGGATAGATAAGTTGGCAAATGCCAAAATTTAAAATTTGAAAAAGTAAAATAAAAATTGTAGGGAAAAAACACAAGGCAAAACTGAAAAGAAGTACGATTTGACTTTTGCTTTTCTAATTCCTTTTCATCCTTCTACATATGTATCTGCTCTATCCTGGATATTGAGCTGTATACTTTTCACAATAGGTTTTACCTTTCCTAAAAGTTCGCTTTTAGTTCACCACTTTATATATATATATATATATATATATATATATATATATATATATATATATATATATGGAGATTGTAGTTTGCTGAATATATTATTTAGAATAAGTTATCTCCCTTTGACAGTAAATTTAAATTTAGATTTGAAGAGAATAAATGAAAAAAAAAAATAAATAAAATAAATAAATAAATAAATAAAGTTTGATGAGTCATGTAAAATGAAACATAATAAAATTTAAAAAATTGGTATATTACTAAACTAATGTTTATAATGTTTTAACCTTAGTTATATGATTGCTTAATGGAATTTTGACGTTTTCTGCGTTCCTACTGCCAATTGTTTTTCCCCTGTAATACGATGATCTGACACCGGTTTTTTCACGTTTTTCCGACCCTCTCGGTCTTCTATTGTTGTCTTCTGATAATGAAAGTTGTTCTTTCGAAAATTTAAGATTACCCTTTGCCGATCTGTTACTTACCAAAAAAATTACTATTTGGTATTTAATCAGTTTTCGTGAAATTATTAATAAATCGTTTTGAGTTTCACTCTCTCCCTGCGTTTATTTCTTTTCACTTTTCCATCTCACGGCAACCACATCGCATTGCTATAGCCTTGGACGACTAATTTACACTTACATATATATATATATATATATATATATATATATATATATATATATATATATATATATATATATATATATAATGCATATGTAATGCATGTAAGGGAGATAACTCTTATCTTCACTTAGGAAGTGAAATCAAGATATCATAGCGTTTAAAAGAAAACTGTCACCATCGCCAAGACAACAACAACAAATCTCAACTATTTAAGCGATAATAAATCGTGCATATTTCAAACAAGGCGTCGTGGTCTATACGTAACTTTATAGACTACAGACAGTGTGGTCGCGGTTTCGAATCTTGCCAAAGTAAACCACGCTGAAGATCGCTGGAACTATGAAACACATGTGTACGTAGATAACTTTTATAAATATATGTATATAAAAACAGACTGGAAAAGTAATTAAACGACAATAAAGAAAAAATAAACAGACGTGAGATCCCGAAAAAGTAAAAAGTTGACATTTATTGAGAACAACGACAAAACAGGTTAAAAAGATGCGAAACGGGATGTTTTGCCGCTTTTGAAAACACGCAGCGTGGGCGAAAAAGCCGTTAATTGGAAAAAGAAAAGTAAAAATAAAAAAATCGAAAACAGAGATAATAGTGATATAAAAATATGCGGTACTTAACCGGTGTCGGAGTTGATAGTGCATTTATCGTCTTTTTCGCACGCTCTGCATCTGACGAGTTCGACAGCAAACCGCGATAGTCGCCATTTTTAGAATTATTAAATTACTGCCATTAAAAGTGTTGTGTTTCTTAATCTCAACCCACTTAAAATCATTTTGTTAAAAAGTGTGCTATTTACTTAATTTGTATTGCTTTTAATTCAAATAAGCATTTACGGTCGAATTTTAGAGTTGAAATCAAATTTCCCGATTATAAATAATTGGATTTATCGCGTTTTGCATTAGAAGTCTTCATATTTTCAAATAGTTACGCACACGTAAAAACTTATATATATATATATATATATATATATATATATATATATATATATATTAAAATAGGAAAGTTCATTTTTTTCTTTTTAAACTACTTTTTAAGAATTTAACAATAAATGAGGCTAAAAATCCTATGAAAGCATGTTCAGATGCAATATTTTTAAATAAAATTAAATCAGAATAGATTTTTTTTTCATTTTACAATTTTATCTTTTGACTAACAATTTCGCGAGAAACCTCGCATCTTCAGAGTATGAATAGAAGTTGTAATATTTCGAATAGTTCCGTATGTATGTCGAAATCCGTAGGTTGGAAAATGGACGTTGTGTTGTTATAACGGCTTATATTTAAATTGTGAATGAGTTGTTATAACAAAAATACACAGTAATTTATTGTGTTATACTTACAAAGTACTTAGGCTGGATAATCCTTTGAAAGCATAAGGGGAAATTTTATTTATACCATTTTCTCTGAGATCTCTACAAAAATACAAACATAATACATTTAAGTATCATATTGCATGTTATCATGTTGCATGTTAGTTGAGCATAAATTACTGGCGAAGACTCGTAAAATATGAACAAATAAAAGTTAAAGTAATTGTTCCAAATATTATTGCTAAAAAATTTAAAATCAAATTTCGTTTTAGGAGTTGGGTTACGACGTAAGTAAACGGACAATGGACAATTACAATTAATCTTGTAAAGAAACAAAGTTTTTAAAGTCGGTCGAATACGTTTTAAGAAATTTAATAAACACGCGGAATGAGATTAATGCAGAAGAATCCTCATTGTCTAAATCGATGACGCAAACGACAGAATGAAATAGATAGGAAGACAGAGAGAGGACAGACATTAGACAGAAACAGAACGCGGAAAGATAGACTGAAAGAGAAGAAGGCCGGACGAATTTACGTTTAGCCAGGTATACAGCAGACAGTAGTTCTTTTGCAGCCTACAAATATGCACACATTTTTCGCAGATAGTCCAGTGACGTATAAATAAAACAAGAACACGCTTCTTTCAACCACCAGCTAATTGTATGTGTTATTTTCCTTATTATTATCCTTAGTCTGTAGTGGATTGGAGTAAAAAAATGGATGGTAACTTTTCATGCCGCAAAGACAAAGCTACTTTCGTTCGATAACTACAAGAAACCTCTTCAACCACCGATTGTCATGGCAAATAGCACCCTACCTGAGAGTTCATCATTCAAACTCCTCGCCATAACTTTCACAGGTAACATGACTTGGAATAAATACATTGAAGACATTGCCAGGGCTACTGCAAAGAAGGTGGGCTCCCTCTACCGTGCCAGTAAACTTCTCACACCTGACATTATCCTATATCTCTACAAAGCCACCATCCGCCAATACATGGAGTATTGTTGCCACATCTAGGCTGGTGCATCATCCGCAAGTCTCTCTCTCTTAGACAAGGTCCAAAAAAGAGTCGCCAACTTGATAGGTCCTTCACTATCCGCCAAGCTCCTACTCCTGTCCCATCGCCGCAATGTTGCTTCCTTGTGCCTGTTTTACAAGTAATTCAATGGATTGTGCTCTGGTGCTCCCACGACGTAAATGTACTAGACCAACCCAACAATCAACTAAATCCCATCTATTCACTGTGGAGGTCCCCAGATGCCGAATAGCTTTCTACTCCAAAAGCTTCTTTCCTCGTGCTGCTGGACTCTGGAACTCCCTCCTTGCTCCCTGCTTTCCTGACGTTACTGACATGCAGAAATTTAAAACTAATGTAAACAGACATCTCGCTGCGCAGCTCCCTAATTCGGTTGACTTCCCGCCAAAACCTTCACCCTCTTTTTCTCAGTAGCCCCTTACGTCTATAGTGGCGGCCTGCCTTGTTTAGGGTGAACTATGTTACAAAAAATATAGCAGGATAAAATGATAGTCAAAATAATTAGTAAACAAATAATTATTTAATCTGACTACTAAGTGACAGTATTCAAGCGGTTAAAGGTTCAATCATTAGTATCGGCAATACAAAACAATATATTTAAGAATTACTTAAGACATGGTTGGCGGAACGAGAACAATCTACCACAGTTGATTACGTAAAAGGTTTAGTTCGAAATTCCGTAGAGATTCCCGAGTTCGATATAAAGATTTTCGAGTGCAACAAGACGCAACTGAAGAAGATCAGATGTTACATCGGCCGAAACGTTGTCAGAATAACATCAAACATAGTTGAAGGTTGTTTTTACTTACACTTTTGAGTAACGCGTTAGCCATTATAGAGGAATTCTTCCTTTCCGTATGCAATCAGAACTTTATAAACCGTTGAACTTCATGAACTGTTGAACTTTATGAACTGCTAAACTTTATGAACCGCTGAACTTTATGAACTTCATGAACTGTTCAACTTTATGAACTGCTAAACTCTATGAACTGCGGAACTTTATGAACTGTTGAAATTTATGAACTGCTAAACTTTATGAACTGCTGAACTTTATGAACTGTTGAACTTTATGAACTGTTGAACTGTTGAACTGCTAAACTTTATGAACTGTTGAAAATTATGAACTGTTGAACTTCATGAACTGTTCAACTTTATGAACTGCTAAACTTTATGAACTGCGGAACTTTATGAACCGCTGAACTTTATGAACTGCTAAACTTTATGAACTGCTGAACTTTATGAACTGTTGAACTTTATGAACTGCTAAACTTTATGAACTGCTAAACTTTATGAACGGCAAAACTTTATGAACTGCTGAACTTTATGAACTGCTAAACTTTTGCTAAACTGTTGAGCTTTGTGAACTGTTGAACTTCATGAACTGCTAAACTTTATGAACCGCTGAACTTTATTAACGGCTAAACTTAATGAACTGCTAAATTTTATGAACTGCTGAACTTTATGAACTGCTGAACTTTATGAACTGCTAAACTTTATGAACTGTAGAACGGTTGAACTGCTAAACTTTATGAACTGCTAAACTTTATGAACTGTTGAACTTTATTAACTGTTGAACTTTATTAACTGCTGAACTTCATTAACTGCTGAACTTCATTAACTGTTGAACTTCATTAACTGCTAAACTTTATTAACTGTTAAACTTTATGAACTGTATTAACTGTAAAACTTCAATAACTGCTGAATTTTATGAACTGTGTAAAATATATACTCTTAATATTAACGGAAAGTTAGACTTAATCATTCGAAAATTTTAAATCTGGTTTTTTTTCACGAACACTTATGAACAATGCTCGCGTTGGTAGAATGTTCTTCATTTCGCCCGTGTATATTCATATGTTAACTAAGGCCAATGTTTTCTGTGAAATGATTAGCCAGTCTATGTGACAAAGGAGTCGAGGTGTGACAAATGTAGCTATTCACCAGTTTAGAATTATAAGGAACACAGTTGCTCAACAGGAAATTACTACCAGCTTAATTGCCTTGTCATAAACATAAGCTCTAATGTGTTTTACTTCTGAACAACGAGAAACATATGTAATTGTATCAGCCAATGTATAATAGTGATCTTATAAAGAGTGCAACATTAAAACTCCCATTATGTCGCGGCCATTTTCCGAGCGATATTGACCCTCGTAAAGTGTTCTTATGTAGATAATGTTTTATTTATGTTTTTTCTTAATGTTCGGTATAGTTTCACAAGGATGTTAGCGCTTGTAAAATAGTCAATGTCAATAAGCCAAATCATACGATGATTCACCAATTCGAAAATAATAAACTTTTTTCTCACCGACAGTATGGATTTATGCCATCCCATTCTATTGCGAATATCCGAACGCTCATCTCTGAACGTATATACCACAGACTGGATAAGGAAGGAGATGCTAGGCCGGTATCTTTTACTAAAGTCTTGCATGAGGGGCTTTTTCAAACAAAATCAACTTGTACGGTATAACTGGATACTTATTTAATAGAATCAGATCTTAGCCAAAACGAAAATACAACTCTAACTCTAACCTAACCCTAAACCCTAACCCTAACCCTGACCCTAACCCTAAACCGTAACCCTAAACCCCAACCCTAACCCTAACCCGATTATAGTCTACAATATAATTTAAACGAAAAGTATTAAATAAAAACACTTATTTATAATATTTAGATTATTCGGACAAATATTTTCATATTGGTTGTTATTGTAACAACGTTTCGGCCGATGTAAACTCCGACCGTTTTCATGTTAATCTTTACGACCTTTTTGGAATGTATGTATCCAATTCGAGAACCTATACGAAATTTCGAACTGAATCCTTTATTTCATCAACAAGGGGGTAGATTATTTTCGTTCTGTCAGCCATGACCGAGTAAAAGTATTGATTATTTGGTACTACTCCAGATGAAGCGCCTAATTTCCGTGATTGCTCGGCGGCAACGATCGGGCAGGTCGCGGAAGCGCCCGAGAGCTGCCGAGACGAAAACGAGGCTGAAGCAGAGCTGACAGATCAGGTTGCTGCCAATCATCTGCGCTCAGCACAACAAAACAAGCGGTAGGAAGACCTTTTGAACCGGCAGCAAACGTATTCGTAAACCCTGACCCTCGACGAGAAAATATATGAAATTTCCCCTCCCCTCAAAAAAATATACAAAATAAACTTGCCTAAATATCCTAAGAAAAATAACATACTTTAAAAAGTTTCCTAAATATCGTAAAAGAAATAGCATTTACTTTTTTGATTTATGTAAAAAAAAAAGACAAAAAAAATTAAAATGGTTCATTTCGCCCACGAAAAAGAAAAGAAAAAAAGAAGTTAATTTATAGTTCTTCAGCTATGGTTTGTTCATTTTAAAAAAAAAATTTTTTCAAATATATGTATTTTTTTCGTTTGTATTCTTCGTCTTATATTGTCGTCTGCCACTCTTCCATTTTTACGACTTTCAGTTTTGCTTCAGCCTCGTTTTTGTCTCGGCAGCTCTCGGGCGCTTCCGCGACCAGCCTGATCGTTGCTGAGCAGTCACGGAAATTAGGCGCTTCATCTGGAGTAGTACCGATTATTTTGTTGTTATTCTTAGTTATTATCGCCCATAATAAGGATTGAACCATCAATTTCAAAATGTCTGCCACTTAAAACCGGTTGTTACTCAACGGTTTTATCCGTAGCGCCACGTGTCTATGTTAAAAAAATAACAACCAAGATAGGAATAGTAGTTTGAATAATCGAAATAATAATGATTTTCAGTCCGCATCCCAAAAAATACGAAACATAGCAAACGAATTATAATTGTGTTAACGCTATTCAAATATTCAAATACATTTTGATTATACAGTTCTGTCAACGTTTAACGTATTGAAGGTTTGGCTTTACGTTCTGTATTTAGCCAGGCGTTCAAGAAACACATATTATTTAATACAATTAGAAGCAAATTAAATTGAAAACAAAAATACTTACAAAGATAGCAGACCTGATAATCCAAGAAATGTTTCATTCTCTATTTCTCTGAGGTTGTTAGTGGCAAGATTACTGAAAGTAAAATAAATGAAGGTTAGCGCAGAGGACACTTGAAAAGTAAAACGAACATCCTCATTTGAAGCCATAAGTAAACAAATATATAGAACACTCATTAGAAGCATTTACTTATGAAACTCATACGTTTTGGATCGTGGAAAGTCCCGAATAACATATAATGTTGTATCTTTCTCCAGCTCTCCTTAACAATATCCCTGTTATTCGATATCATATCATATCATGGGTATTCACCGGCCAACGACTCATCATATCAACACATTAAGTCTTATCGAGTAGATAACACGTAGTAGTGGTTCATTCTCTCTTATCTACGTTTTCCTTATTGTCATCTGCTTTTTAATAATAGCGGTCTTTTTACTAATGTTTCACTACTTACAAAGGCCAAAACCCACTCGAGCATAAAGATAACTGAGGTGGAATGATTATCAGTTGAGCGATGAATAAACTTATGAGAGGATTGAAAATGATGAATGCAATGAATTACGTTTAATTACTCGTGGGGACGGTTTATGTTGAGACTTTTTTTTAGATTAGATTTGAAGTCGACGATATTGTCATCTGCAAGGTGGCAGTCCGGGGCCCCTGGTAATGTGTTCTTGGTTGTAAAAAGTAATGAATAATTATAGGACAAGATTTATTTATGATTTAACAATACATTCGAGATGTTTTTCTATCCTAAGAACAACCGCTCTCTTTCGTGTGCCAAAGTAAAGAGAAAGATTTTATCAGCTTATCTGCTAAGTGTCACTAGCGACTTCATAGCTATGGCGCAATATCCTGACATGTATTTATTTACTCCTCTCCATGAGTTAGGCACAAGGCCAGTTTTATCTTACTCCCACAAGTAAGATGTGACCCACAGTCGGGTCGGGAAAGTGTGGTTTGAAAAGCCAGCGCCCGAGAAATGAGCACTCTGTCCATTAAAAATTGCCTAAGCAGCCTCGTCGGCATTCCCCGGTAGGGGTGCCTCAGGCAGTAAGCAATAAACTTATTCCTCCCCAAAGAGGGGAGGCGAAGCCTGAGAGGGTGGACCTCCTAGAACTGCACAGGACACACCCACAGACAGGCGTAAATCAAGCCCCAAAGGCCAAGACAATACCAGTCTATGGGGTGCAGTATCCATCGGAACAGATACTACACTTTGATCTTAGCCAAACATGTAGTACTAACTCTGGTTTAAACTTTTGATAGAATTTTCCACCACTTTTCTTCCTCTAACCTTATGGAAAGTTTCATTACTAAAATTATTTTTACACCCCGCATCTAAATATTGCGACCACAATACTATACCAGTAGTATTAATGGTATATGCGGATACTCTAAATATTTTATCAAAGTTTTTTTCACATGTTAATTTTCCCAGTGTTGTTTTTGTAGCTGGTTTCATCTCAGAAGTTACTTTTATATTCAACGCCTTTATCCACGTTAATACAGTATAATCACTTTGACACACCGGTTCTCGTAAGGTAAACAAAGTTAAGCAACGCTGGACCTGGTCAGTATCAAATGGGCGACTATTTAGGAATACCAGGGACTCTATGTAAGCGGATGTCGACACCTCCGTGCAAGAACTGCGAAAAGCTTACGCTGTCATGTGCCTTGACCGGGATATACATGCGACTGGAAACCGCTTGTTAATTTGATAATCCCTAGAAACTTCCTCATTTGGAGAAAGCCAGTTCAACCCGCCTAAGGCGAATGCCGCTTCGTTATGCCTACAGTGTCACTGTTTGTTTAGTGTTCTTGTACTTAGAAGAAATAAGTTAGAATTATAGGTTATGTTTGCCATCTATAAATATGAACATCTAATTTTAATAAACATACTATGATACGTGTTCCATCAATTATATTAATATAATAACTATGTAAATATAATCACAGATGAATGCGACGAGACGAGTTAAAAGTAATCAAAGATAAAATGTATGGGTGGGAACGGTTTTATACCGGGAATTGTTCAAAGAATCGGGTTCAACTACAGGGTAATCCATTTCCTGCACTCCAAAATAATAAATGCCAAGCACGTTAAAAAGTTTTGGGAAACCGTAGACGAGCGTAGAAGTGTTGTGATGGGTGGTCCGTGCTTTGAAAAAGAATAATGACACTTCTTATACTTTAAATAGAATTTTAGTGGTACCAAATTGTATTACAGCAAGGAATACAGGCGTTTGTGACATTTTTATTGTGGTGGAATGAAATTGAAAAAGTGTAAAAACAAGAGGAAATTATAAAAAATATATACATGAATATACTAAGCCGGCTTTCGTCCACACTCATCAGAGTAACTACGTGGAAATAATTCAAGCATTACGACTAAAAATTATTTCCACGTAGTTACTCTGATGAGTGTGGACGAAAGCTGGCTTAGTATATTCATGTATATATCTTTTTTATAATTTCCTCTCGTTTTTACACTTTTTCAATTTCATTCCATAAAAAAAAATATCACAAACGTCTGTATTTCTTATACTTTAAATGACTCGTTTGAATGGGGCACTTTGGTGATCGTCTCATCATAACACGTTGGAGTAAACTTAAGAATAATGGTTATCAAAACCTTCTCCAGAATATTCTTGAAGTGAAGAAGACCATCACATCAAAAAAGGGACAAGAAAGGAGTGTATCAGAGTTATTTACAATATTACACGTTGTACCAAGGTGTGCACATTTGGACAGCGATATGACAAAGGTTGTTGGGTTTCATGACTGAACCTGGTTGGACAGGTCTAGCGTAGACTGATGTCTATTGTACCAAATACTGTTGGATTGCAAGAAGGATTTGGACTTTTTAGAGGAGTAGAAAGCAAATCAAGTATTTAAATGTGTTGGTATAATCTAACTATCTTCCAGGATTCGAAAAAATGTTCATATTGATCTGCTCAAAAAAGTCTTATAGGTCACGCATCTGGTAATTTGCCGAACGGATTTTATTGAAACCACAGAATTTCACCAATATATGTTCTACTGGAAATACCGACCAACAGCTGACAAAGAATGGAGGATGTTCTCATTTAAGCATATATGATTCATCTACGATTTGTTTGGAATAACAAGTACTTATGTAGATTGTTTTCAGCTGAATCACAAAATAAGACCGTTTTAACAAATAGAAATATTATAAAGAACGATTCTTATTGCGTTTAACATTCGTCGGTATTAAATAATCCACTGAAGTTTATATACCGTAAAACAAAGCAAACACAACCAAACTAGTGGTAATGGCTTAAACGTAATTAACGATTTCATAAACATTTTTTTAATGATGCTATAAGAAGGGAATATGCTTCGATATCTTTCTGGAACTTTCGCCGATATTTTTCTCCAGCATTTTCGTTGGTTTTTCTCAAAAACCTTCGGTGATTTCTCTCAGAGACTTTCCATTGATTCCTCTCCGAAACATTCATTGGTTTCTCGCCGGAACTTTCGTTGATTTCTCCCCAGACTCTTCATTGGTTTCTTATCGGAACTTTCGTTGGTTTCTTTCTGGAGCTTTCGTTGATTTCTGTCCGGAACTTTCGTTGGTTTCTTACCGGAATTTCCTTCTGTTTTTCCCGGAACTTTCCTAGGCTTCTCTCTGGAACCTACGTTGTTTTGTTTTTTTTCAGAACTGTTCCTGATTTCTACTGGAATTTCGTTCTATCTTACATATTATCGTTTACGTTTATTGCTTAAAATAAGTGACGACATTTTCATTTTAGATAAGTAAGAAATCGATAGCGACAGAGATATGGAACGAACAGCCAGAATAGCTAGATATAGACGAAAGACACCCGTGGCGTCTTAGCATCTGTTTCGTAATAAATCACTACTTTCATTATCGTCCAACCCTCTCCATACATCATTCCTATCAAAGGTGATCATAATTACTTACGTGTTTTTGGTGTTATTACTCATCTGTAAATGAGCTGTTCGTTTCCACTAGGGGACAGTATTTAACTACCAAAAAATATTTTCAAAAAATTAAAGATAGCCTCCAAAATCAGAAGTCTAGAATATAACAAAATGGAGGATATCAGATCTAAATTTTATAGATGCCATCAGTTCTCTCATAAGAGACACATAAACCAAATTAGTGAACGACTATAGGAAGACACCGACAGCACGCCCCAGGAAGAAGTTGTGGTTACCAGATACAGCACTTTTGACATGCAGCCTCAAAATCGCGTCACTCCAAAAATGAAACGATATTATGACTCATGAGGAGGTAAGGCTTGGGAAGAGGGTGTTATGGTACCTTACTTATAACAGACTTTGGACTCTTCCATTCACTATAAATACTAGGAGAAACTGCTTATAGTGTTGAATCAACCCTAACCCTAACCCTAACCCTAACCCTAACCCTAACCCCAGTCTATACTGCCAGTCAAGACTGACGTACACCCACTCTTGTTTCTCTGTTGCATGCACTTTTCTCCAATTTACTTGTTTACTCTAAACCCCGAGTTCGGGTTTTCATTCTGACCCTTTTACAAGGGAACAACAAAAACCGACTTTTTCACAAAAGAGAGGTTGCTAGTCTTTCTCTACTCGATAGTTACTTTCATTGTAGGTGCTCGACTGACTTCCGATCTATACCCCTCTCTGTAAAACATTCACACGAAAAACTCGTCTGGCTACTTCCATGAGCAACATTTCTTTCCAAGAACTACACGTCCGTGGAACACAACACCACGGGACTGCTTCCCAGCTTACTACAACGTGATCGTTTTCAAGTCGACTGTTAAAAAATACACGCTGAGCCGTCCTCTTAAATAATCAAATTCTGCACAGTCTCAACCATCGTTACCGATACTCAGGTTCTCTCAAAATTCTAAGTTGTACTAAATATAGTTCGATTGCAGAAATAGTTGTAAGTTAATTAATAATTCCATGGATAAAATTTCTATCTTCTTTGGGGGGGGTCATCTTATATTGACAGACTGGCAACAGTTCTAGATTTTCAAAGCCACTATTTACTTCCGATTTTCAAAACCTGTTTTACATAGTATAGTATTTCTGATGTGCTCAATAGAATAAAGACACATGGATATTGTTGTGGGGTACAAATCACCCCTATTGAAGAACTAATGGAAGCAACCATCTATAATAAATACCATGGTTGCAAAGACTCAAACAGAGCACACTCCTATCATGTGAGTGTCCACGTGTGGTATCTGTTCCGATGGATACTACACCCTATAGACCGGTGTTGTCTTGGCCTTCGGGGCATGATTCCGCCGGTCTATGGGTCTGTCCTGTGCAGTTCTAGGAGGTCCACCCTCCCAGGCTTTGCCTCTCCTCTTTGGGGAGGAGTAAGTTGATAGCTTACTGCCTGAGGCGCCCCTACCGGGGAATGCCGACGGGGCTGTCCAGGCAATTTTTAATGGCTAAAGCGCTCACGTTCTCGGGCGCTGGCTTTTCAAATCCCACTTTCCGACCTTGTGTCACATACTCCTAACGTGGGTAGGTGTTAAATATCGAGCACACTCCTATTTTGTGAGTGTCCACGTGTGGTATCTGATCCGATGGATACTACACCCTATAGACCGGCGTTGTCTTGGCCTTCGGGGCATGATTCCACCGGTCTATGGGTCTGTCCTGTGCAGTTCTAGGAGGTCCACCCTCCCAGGCTTTGCCTCTCCTCTTTGGGGAGGAGTAAGTTGATAGCTTACTGCCTGAGGCGCCCCTACCGGGGAATGCCGACGGGGCTGTCCAGGCAATTTTTAATGGCTAAAGCGCTCACGTTCTCGGGCGCTGGCTTTTCAAATCCCACTTTCCGACCTTGTGTCACATACTCCTAATGTGGGTAGGTGTTAAATATCGAGGACATTCCTATTCATGTTTTACCGCATGGTAGGAATCCGGTCATCTCCTACCACATTTAGTGGCGTTACTGTATTGTTATGAATAAATACATTGTATATTTTAACCTGTCACAATTTGTGGTTGTTATCTTTGTGACCTCTAGCACGGGTCTAAAACAGATATAAAAATATATAATGATATAATCTTTGTTGTCGGTAGCGGTGAAGGCGTGTGAGTTAGTGAAGAAGGAAGACGGACGAACTAAGCTTCGACGAGTATTTTTTTCCCAGACCCAAATCGCCAATAAACTGACGATATAAATTTCGGGCGGTTCTTATATAAAAATGTGTGATCCCCTGCAAATGCCTACTGTGGGACTTCACTGCCAATGTAGTCACGCCCCCATGGCGTTTTATTCGTCGACGGGGTATCTTCTTCTGCCGCTAACATTTTGCATGTGGTTCCAAACAACAATTATTTTATTTTTGACAATAGAACACCATTTTTCCCCCAGACACGTGACCCGACGTCAACCAACTACTATTTTATTTATGCCAATCATTTATGTTATGTTTTTTTTTCTAACTAGGTGGTCAAACTTCAACGAACGATTATTTTATTCATGCAAATCGATCATGTTATGTAGTTTTCTTCCAACTAGGTTGTCCGACTTCAACGAACGATTTATGCCAATCATTCATGTCATGTCGTTTTCTTCCAACTAGGTGGTCCGACTTCAACCAATGATTATTTTACTTTTTCCAATCAATCATGTTATGTTGTTTCATTCAACTAGGTTGTCCGACTTCAACCAACAATTATTTTATTTTTGCCAATCAATCATGTTATGTAGTTTTCTTCCAATCAGGCGGTCCGACTTCAACCAACGATTATTTTATTTTTGCCAATCAATCATGTTATGTAGTTTTCTTCCAATCAGGTGGTCCGACTTCAACCAACGATTATTTTATTTTTGCCAATCAATCATGTTATGTAGTTTTCTTCCAATCAGGTGGTCCGACTTCAACCAACGATTATTTTATTTTTGCCAATCAATCATGTTATGTAGTTTTCTTCCAATCAGGTGGTCCGACTTCAACCAACGATTACTTATTACATTAATTTTTGCGATAGTTATTGTATATAAATATTTTTTAAATGTTAAAGGAAAATTACTTACAGAGATTTTAGTCGCCAGAGAGCCGCAAAACAATCGGCAGGGAGTGTCGTTAAAGAATTGTTGCTAATATCACTGAAAAAGATGCACAAAACAAAAATAATTATAAGTCATATATACATACACTATATATATATATATATATATATATATATATATATATATATATATATATATATATATATATATATATATATATATATATAGGTTGATTCAAAGAATGAAAAGTCAGGGTGATACTGAACGACAAATTCTTGGTATTTTAGATAAACTTCAAGTAGGCTATCCGGCGATAGTAGATAAGTTTGGATATGAAATGGTGGTTCTCAATCAATGATTAAGTCAGGAACATAAGTAGACAATAACAGTTGTGAGCTATTTCGTAACATATGGCGGGGACTCATGAGTATCAGGGAACGCTTACTTTTTCATCTGGTTCTACAGTATGGTTTTTGAAAGCACTCGAGGTCTACTTCCAGTTAGATATTCAATATCTGTCAAGTAGAAACTTTTCATTAGTAAAAAGTAAAGGTAAAGGTCGCATAGCCTGGACGCGCACGAGTGTCGTTGCTGACATCGCACACTGCCCATGCGTAGCGGCGGTGATCTGTTAAGGGCACAGCATATGGAAGGCGGAGCCCATCCCTCTCCTTCCGCTGCCTTGAACTTTCCCTGAGTTTAAGTCAGGTACCCATTTACTGCTGGGTGGACAGATGGAATTTTCAGACCCGGAAATTAGCATGCCGTGAGTGGGATCGAACCCGGGTCATCCAGCCCAAAGACAAGTGCTATAACAACTCGTCCACAGGTACTCCCATTAGTGTGCTACATATGATTCTAGTTCAATTGCCAGTCTTAATTGGTGCGCTTTTCACATCATTGTTAACCTTACTTAAGAAAGCTGCGTATTGAATTAACTTTATCATATTTTACTATATTTGTTTGTCGTGGAAGTTGTCATGCATTTCTGAGAATGAGAGAATATTCCATAAAAACACAGATAAACATACAACACTCACTTTTAGAGTTAAGATGTCGATAGCTTCCCTTTACTATATATGTCCATATGTACGAATATGTATTTAGCCACAGAAAATCCGTTTCTCTGTATCACAGCTCTTCAGTGTGGTTAGACAGGATCGAAACTCAACCGTCTAAACGACAGTCGGCGCTTTTAACCACTTAGTTATTATTCGGAACTTGGTGAGCGTAAGCGAAATCTAAATGTAAATATTGTCAATTGACTCAAGAGCTCAATTTGTTTACGCAACAAAACAATACATTATAAGCTGGTGGTAGTTTTTTTTTATTTCACTTACTAAAGAGCTTAACCCAAGAAAGGGGCATATATATATATATATATATATATATATATATATATATATATATATATATATATATATATATGTATATATATATATATATATATATATATATATAATGAAAAAAGGAAAGCCGAAACCTATGTGATTTATGTATTCATCAACGTTTCGTCTTTATTGAAAGACTTCCTCAGAATGAAGAAATCAATGTAGAAAAATCATACAGAATATTAATTTTGATTTGTCAGTAAGTGTCCAGACTTCGGCGTGAACAAGCAGAGAAGGAAAGACATGATTTTGGTTATAGTGTTATCAGCAGTGGTCAGTCTCTTTCAAAGGACGCGAGATGAATGGGATTGATGGCTTGGATTTGTCAGTTTATGACTATTTTAGCTAGGAAGGTCAAACTGGAATCAACATATGTTATAGCCAAGCATGGCTACAGTAGGTAGGGGGACGGGGGGTGGAAGTATGAGTCTGCCGTTTATTCTAAACATGGAGGGGGACAAAGAGGAAAGAAGAAAAAAGAGAAAAAGGGGGAAAAGGAGGGGAAGAAAAATAATAAGAGAGTAGAGATGTGGAGAATTATTGGCTGATTTTGAAATGTAGAATGTGATTGAAAATAAAAGTTTGCCATAGAGAGAGGGCTATCTTATTCGTTTAAATATTAAAAATGAGTGTATTAATTTACTCCTATTCATTTGATTATTTTATTTGTGTCTCATTAATTAATAGTAATTTTCTAGTAGTATGTGAGAATATATATATGACCTCTGGAATGATGTTCTGCCACAGAAATCCCATCAGATGAAATTGAAAGTTTGACATCTTCAATGGACAAAGGGCTTTTTTCTCTTGTTAATAAAATGGCAAGTATATACACTATTGAGTGTACAATACAACCATATTAAAGAACATCCAACTACCCCAAAAGGGGCACTCTGGATTGGAACAAACATGAAAATTGCCTCAGTCTAGAAGGACTTCTGTTCACTGAATGAATACAGAATTGACTCATTGTATATCAGAACAGATACTACACTTTAAATTATTTTTAGTTATTACCGCCTGTAGTGAGGAATGAACCTTCGAACTCTAGACGCCTGCCACTTATTGTGACTCGGCGCCTTTATCTGTTACGCCAATTCTTACCTGGTAATAGCTGATGGAACAAAAATAATCTACCTCACTACTGGGTGCATGTTCAGATTGGGTAATCGGAGGTGAGGCGCTAGAATACGATTTGACTTTTTCTTTTATAGAAATACAATTTCCAAGTATCCTTCTTGAAGGATTACATTTTTTTCAAACTTCAATTACTATTAAGCAACATAAGAAAACGGTTTCTTGCTCCTGCTGCTTCTTCAAGCATTAAAAAATCAACTTTACATTCTGGTGATGTTTTCATGATAAGAAAACACCGGTGTCTGGTCAGTTTAGGTGTAGACATTGTTGTCAGCTAGCCTTGTAAGGCCTTCCTTCCATATTGAACTGATTTTAAGAGCTTACTTTTCGACTAGCCTGTTTCGAGTCCAGGAGATTGAACGCTGGTGGTTGGCTCTCTATCAGGTTTGATGGAGTTTGATCTTCCCCTTCAGTTTTTATGATTAGTAACGTACATCCTTGCCTGGAGCGATTTTCATAAAACAACTACATATGTGTGTTGTTTTGATTATAGATAACATTTGTTCTAAAGTATCTACAAGTTTCAAAACAGCAACAATCATTCCTCTTGGGATTCCTGTATACATCATTTATAATTTATATAAACACAAACATCGTACGACAAAATATCGATTCCTTTCTCAATTCTTTCGTGTTGTCATTTCCTTTAACTTTTAATTCATAATCTTCACTTTTCATCTCGCCATTTTTAACGATTCTACATCATGTGTACTAGGCTTGCTCGCATATCTTTGCCTGTAAAAGGAGGCATACACCACATTGACTAAAGAAGGAGATAATTCTTGAGAAGATGATCTAATGACCAACGAATATATACTACACTGGCACCCAAAGGAGGAGGTAATACCTTGGAGGATGGTCTCATGAAAACAGAACATATATTACACTATCCCCCTCAAAGGAAATGAAGTCAGGCCAGGGAGAATGGTATCATGACCACAGAACACATACTACATTACCCCCCCCCCCAACAGTAACGAAAATATACTGCCACAAAGGAGGAGGTAATATCTTGGAGGATGGCCTCTCGAAAGAGAACATACATTACATTATTCCCCTCAAAAGAAATGAAGTCAGGCCAGAGAGAATGGTATCATGAAAACAGAACATATACTACACTATCTCCCTAAACAAATGAAGTAATGCCAGGGAGAATGGTATCATGACCACAGATTTAATCCCTGAAAAAATTCATCAAACTAAATGTATAAATGTAAATTCTACAATCCCTTTACAAGCAAGCGGTTTCCTCTCCAACCAGTAAGCAATTAATTTCATTGATTTAATTGCATTCATCCACACCGCCTCTTTCCTATACATCGCCATCAGCCATTACATGTTTTATTTTTTAATGTATGAGAAGTCTTTATTAATAAGTAGTTCAAACCAAAAAAGCCGACACTAGTTTTAACGGGTTTAGCCGTACTGACTCTTCAGCGCAATCGCGTAATCAATTTGTTAACTAAAGTCTTGTCTTAACTTTGTTTCTACTTTACACACTAATATA
>OY744531.1:2372500-2382500 GCA_963556195.1 Sepiola atlantica
TAATAAAATTATGTTTATTATTCTTTCCTTAAGCCAAGGCTTTTCAAAGATCAAAATTTAGCCTTTCCACTGCCAACTTATCCATCTATATAATTCCTCTGATGATAAGATTTCGATCTTTGAAAAGCCTTGGCTTAAGGAAAGAATAATAAACATAATTTTATTACAGAATATATCTTGTAAGATAAATGTTACGACTATTTCTCATCATTTCACTAAATTAACCATTAAATTGAATGTTTTTCTTGCGATAAAATAACAACAGTAGTAATTGTCAATAATTTCAACATGTAACAACGAATTTTAATGCAAAGTTGCATTGTTTTTACAAACACACATTGTGAGGTAATCCGGTAGAGAGTTATATTTAAAAAAGTAGACATAAACAAATGTCAAAGCGAATTATTTGAACTTAAAAACATAATTTGTATTTTTTTTACAATAAAAACAATATGTAAATGCATTTAAATGGACATAGAAATTCATCGTAGTTACTTAGTCTATGGTGAAATAAAACTTTTTTGAACAATTGAAGTTTGAAATCAATCTAGACATTCGTACATGTTTATCACTCTTCTTTTATATATTTATATATATATATATATATATAATTACTTTTTATAAATGTTCTCTTTACATCTAATGTCAATAACTAAACACTTGTTATAAACCGCCATTAACTCTTATCCTCGAGTGGCTCTTAATTTTGATAAGTGATGATACATCAGTTAAAAAAACATTTATCCATTCAATTCTTTTATCAGCCTAGTAACTCTCGCTTTTCTTATTTTGTTCTTAAGTCCTCAAATTTCATGAGCGATGTTTCTGACAAAGACGGAACAATAGCTGTTTTTTGGGTCGGAATCTATCCATATAACACTTATCGTTGGCTGTTTTTTAGCTCTTTACATCAAGTGGCGTCATGCCTTGTCTGGAACTATTTTCATTAAAAACAAAAAGAAAATCTGCGCGCTCAACTTGGGGAAATCGATTTCAACACGGAACTGCGACCAACAGACAGAGCACCGTATAGAGATGCTTGGACGCTTTTAAACATAAACGCAAACACACAAAAACGACAGTGAATAACGTATAATTTCGAAAATGATTCTTACAATTGTATCGATCCTTCATTAGTGTTGGGCACTTGTTTCAACTCTCTTTGGGTACAATTCATAGATACGCCAAAACATTCACATTCATCGGTTGGATAGGGACATTTATAGGCTGAAATAAAATGAAAAATAAAATATATCTTCATACGCGAATAAAAATAATAAATACTACCCCGTTGGACCAGTATTTAATATTTATTATATATATATATATATATATTATTAAATATTTAAAAACACTATTTTTTATCTTTATCTATTCATAACTAAAAGAATCAAATATTAATCAGGATTAAATATTAAAATCAATGAAATCGTTTTAAAAATAATTAATTTTGTTTTAAAAAACACGAACCAATTGTTGTGGACCTTGGTAAAGCTGAAAGAATGACACAGGAACACATGGTTTAAAAGAACAAAGGTATATATTATATAATAGAAAGAAAGATATTACAAGGAGATGTTGCTCTCAACCGCCATTGCTGGTTTGCCTGGGAAGAAGAGAACAAGTGTCACGTGCTTCCCGTATTTATAAGGTGGACGAGTCCATTAGTTCTTTGTAGGTAGGTACGGCACCATAACACCCCCTTCCAAGCCTTACCTCCTCAGGAGTCTTAATAACGTTTCCTTTTCGGATCTATCTCTAGGTAGTCCGGAGCCATTCGTTTTCTTTTTGGTTGTCGTTTACGTGTGACTACCTGGGGTGCTGGTAAGTTGAAGGTGTCATATATCACGTCCATCACGTCTTTTCCTTGTGGGGCGCTGTCAGTGTCATCTGACAGTCTTTTTCTGATCTGATTTAGATGTCTCTTATGCGAGAACCGTGGTCCTTTTATGATATAGACCATCGATCCGATCCTCTTTTCAATTGTACCGGGTTCCCAGAACGATGCATTGTTTTTGAACATCTTAAAATATACCCTATCTCCTGGGTTGCATTTTTTCTTCGGTACCGTAGAGATTCGGTCATAATTATTATGTTTAGGTAATAATTTATCAAACACGGACTTCACATTCCGCGCAAACATCATCTCTGCGGGGGATAATGATGATGCTATGTTCATGTTTTTTGTAATTCTATATACCTGTAAGAATTGTTGTAAAGCCTTCTCCTTAGGAGTATCACCGGCCTTTTTTAATGCTCTTTTTAATGTGTCTACGAAGCGTTCCGCCTGGCCGTTTGACCTAGGATGATACGGGGGCGTCGTTATATGTCTGATTTGAAACGTCGCGCAGAACTCCTCAAAATCTGATGACGTGAACTGCGTCCCATTATCACTCACCAAACAATCCACTACCCCAAAACGGGCAAATAGTTCATGTAGGAATCTTATCGTAACCTCTGACGTGGGACTCTTGCAACGTAGTACCTCGGGCCACTTTGAAAAACTGTCGACTACAATTAAATAGTAAAATCCTTCCAATGGTCCCGCGAAATCCACGTGAATTCTTTCCCACGGACGGTCGGTCTTTGGCCATGGTCTATGCTTTATATGCGGTGCTTTTGCCGCTAAGGCACAGCCTTTACACAGTTTTACTGCTTTTTCAATGTCGTTGTCCATACCTGGCCAGTACACAAAACTCCTCATTAACCCCTTCATCCTGGTTATCCCTGGATGGCCAACATGAAATTCTTTCAGAATTTGCTTTCGTAGTTTTTCTGGGATGACCACCCTTTCGTTATGCATGAGTACGTCATCACAGAGTAAGAAACTCTTTGCCGCATGTAAATCCTTATCTACCAATTTCATTTTTGTTCTGGTGATAAATTCATCCTCTTGAGCTTCTTTTTTTATCTCGTATAGTGTCACCGGGAGCTCTCTCACTGCGTTGCACAAAATCTCTTTAAAATCTCCTTCTGTTTGAAGAGACGCAATCACTGTGTCTTCTAGAGTCTCTCTCTGTTTTGGCACTAATCTCGACAATCCATCTGCATGATAGGTTTTATTTGAATGCAAATGTTGCATTTTAAAGTTGTAGTTTAATAAGATAGTTCCCCATCTTTGTAGTCTATTAGCTGTTTATACAGGTAGGCCTTTTTTAGATCCATAAATTGTAATTAGCGGCTTATGGTCTGTCTGTAAGGTAAATTGTCTACCATGTATGTATCGGTGAAACTTTGTTACTGCAAATATTATTGCTAGGGCTTCTTTCTCGATTTGAGAATACTGTTTTTCCGCTGGGAGCAAGGTCCTTGATGCATGTGCAATGGGTTTATGGGTTCCATCAGGCATTTTGTGTAGGATACATGCTCCTAAACCATATGAACTAGCGTCGCTAGCTACGATTATGTCCAATTCTGGATTGTAATGTGTTAGAAATAACTCTTACGTAAGTCTTTCTATGATTTTATTAAATGCATCCTGACATTCAGGTGTCCATACCCAGGCTTTACCTTTTTTAATAGCTCATTTAATGGAGCACGCAAATTATGCATTTCTGGGATAAAAGCCTGGTAGTAATTTGCTAGGCCCAGAAAACTCTGTAATGTCATGACGTTTTCTGGCGCCGGCATGTTTTTTATTGCGGTAGCCCTTTCTGGGTCTGGTCTTCTGCCGTCCTTGTCGATCACATGACCCAGATATTTTATTTCCTCCAGGAAAAAATCACATTTTTCTTCTTTTACTTTGAACCCATAATCTTGGATTCTCGCAAACACTTGATTTACATGTTTTTGGTGTTGTTCGATATCTTTGCTGTTGATCAAGATGTCATCGAGATACGCTATTGCGAAATCGAGTCCGCCCAGCATTGTGTCCATTACTTGTTGGAAAATGGCTGGCGCGACCTTAACTCCGAACGCTAATCTTTCGAATTTATATAAACCACGATGTGTGTTTATACATAACAGCTTAGAACAATCTTTATCCACCGGTATTTGTAGGTATGCCTCACTTAGGTCTATTTTTTAAAAAAATCTTCCTCCATTTAAGCTTGTAAACACTTCTTCCGGGGTATGGAGTGGGTAGTGATAGTCCGCGAGGGCAGTATTCAGTCCTGTTGAAAAATCTGCACATACACGAATCTCATTAGATCTTTTCTTTACATAAACCGTGGGTGCTGCCCACTGGCTGTGTTGTACTTTTGATAAAATACCCATCTTTACCAGTCGGTCTAATTCAGCGTTTATTTTTTCAATCGAGGCGAAGGGTACTTTCCTTTCTTTTCTAAATACCGGCAGTACATTTTCTTTTAGACGGAATTTTGCAGTCATTTTAGTGCAGCATCCAAGACCGCCAGAAAAAACCTCTGGAAACGAGTTTTTTAATTCTCGTTGTAGTTTTTCCGATTCTGTTGCGCGACTATTTATTTTTTTACAAAATGTATTTATCGGCAACTTCCATAAATCAAATGCCTGCATAAAATCTGAACCAAAAAGATTATTCGAATCCTTCAGTACCAGTAGTTTGAGTTTTTTAGTATTTCCCATTAGGGACACATTTGTGATTAATTCTCCTTCAAATGTAATTCTTTCACCAGTAACTGTGCTTGCCAGCCTGTTTGTTCTTGATAGAGTAGGTTTATTTAATCTCCTCCATGTATGTAAATTTATAATGGAAACGTCTGAACCAGAATCCAATTGCAATTTTATATTTTTATCCAGGATTTTCACCTGTACATATTTTCTTATGTTCCTGCAAGTTTCCTTCTTTGTCCTAGTGGCTTGAATCCGCATTTTATTTCCTCTGCCCGTTCTGCAGTGCGAACTTTTATGTCCAACTTTTTTGCATTTCATACAGGTTTTAAAACGGAATGGGCACTCATTGTACCAATGTGGATTACCACAGCGTGAACAAGGGCTTGGTGGCAATTTATTTATTTTTTTACTGGTTTGGTTTGTCTTTGTTACATCAAAATTATTATTTCTTATTTTTCTATAAGGTTGAGCTTTTGTTTTTTGATGTACCTTATTTATATGCGCAATGCCGGACAATTCAATGTCTTTTGAGTCCTGTTTTACATTTACAAATCTTTGACAGTCCTCAGCCAACTTTTGCAGCGTAAGGCTTGGTTCATTCTCTAATTTATTTAGAACTCTACGCCTTATCTCCGTGTCATTTCCTGAGATTAAACTGTGTACAAAAATTAGACACTTGAAATTATCTGCACTTAATTCAGCTAGTCTAAAATCGTCACAATGCTTGTTCACTATCGATGCAAAAGTAGCGTAATCTTCCTCATCTTTCTTTACCAGGTTCATGCACTTCCATCGTTTGTGGAATAGTGTAGTTCTTGGACTAAACAGTTCTGTCAATAAACCAACCGCTTCTATGAAAGTTAGCTCGCTGGTTTTCCGAGGCAAAATGAAATCCACGAATTTGTTATGTTCTGTGGTATTTAGTTTTCTAAGAAGGAGGCGTAGCTTCTTCGCATCACTCCAACCACCGCAGTCAATTTTATATAGGTCTTCATATCTTCGGAAATATTCTTCAAATGTATTATTTTCCGTGTATGAGTAATTATCAATACTGTTCCAAATTTCGTTCTGCGAAAACGTGTCGTCTTTTTCATTTTTTTGATCACTGCGCGATATTGTTTGTATCAGAAATTCCAATCTTTCATCATACTCTTTTTTGTGTAATAAAATATTTTGGTTCTGTTGTAATAAAAGCTTTTGAAATCTTTCCTCAGTTTGTTGTTGCTGGGAGATTTGGAATTTCGTTAGTTCGGCGATTATAGACTTAATATCTTCCATATTCAACCATTTAGTTTCTGATTTTATTTAGAAAAATAATATTTTCTTATTATCTTATGATTTTATAAGAGTTCTTTTCTTTAAATTAGCGTTTGCTAGGCGCCGTTTTAATTATGAAAAGATTATGAAACTTTTCCTTTTCTCTATATACGCGTATATTCACTTATTTTTTATTTTTTATTTTGAAAATTAATATTTTCTCGTTATTTAATGAATTTATAAGAAGTTCTTTTCTTTAAATTAGCGTTTGCAAGACGCTGAGTTTTAGTTATGAAAAGATTATGTAATGTTTTTTTCTTATACACGTTTTTAATTTTAACGAAGAGAAAAAAAAATCTGTTTCACAATTAATTCTTTCTGCATTTTAAAATATTTCAGTACAAGTCGGAAAAGAGAGAGAGAAAATAAAACTGACCTTTTTTTTATCGTGCGTCATTTTTTTTTTATGGAGTAACGCACGTGTGTCCATTTCATGTTTTTGTTTCATATCTGTTCTTAAAATGAAGCACGTGGTGTCGGTTTCATTTTTTTTTGTGTGTGTGTTCGTCAAAAAAAAACTCGCTGTGACGTTCGTCTAAAAAAAAACAATACACGCTTAATCTTGGTGTTCGGTATTTCTTTTGTTTTGTTTTTTTAGTTTTCCAACCCAGAGAAAAAAACGCGCATTCAATTTCAGTTGTTTTTGTTTGTTTGTTTTTTTTTTAACTAGTTTTCCCAAACTAGACGAACGCGCACCCAATTTCAAGCTGTTTTTTTTTTCGATAAGCAGTTTTAAAACTTAGCGCACAACATGTCCATTTCAGTTTTCTTTTTCTTAAAAGAAAACAATTTTCTCGCACTTAAGAATTCAACGTGTTTTTTTGTTTTTTTCAGTTGAGTTTTCTTTTCTTCTCTCGACCGTACGGCAAAACCCTTTTTTTTTTTTTTTTTTTTTTTTTTTGCGTGCGGTTTCCTGCATTAACTGTGTGAGTACATTTTCACGTGGTATTTTCAGTTTATTGACCCAAGAGTTCGAATTGCCTCGTCGCCATTTGTTGTGGACCTTGGTAAAGCTGAAAGAATGACACAGGAACACATGGTTTAAATGAACAAAGGTATATATTATATAATAGAAAGAAAGATATTACAAGGAGATGTTGCTCTCAACCGCCATTGCTGGTTTGCCTGGGAAGAAGAGAACAAGTGTCACGTGCTTCCCGTATTTATAAGGTGGACGAGTCCATTAGTTCTTTGTAGGTAGGTACGGCACCATAACACCAATATTTGGCACAGATGACTGACAAAGCAGATTCTAGTATATAGCTTTTGTTGCAAAGGCTATCTATAACAAATAAGGGAAACTGACGCTATTTTTTTCTATTAAATCATTTTTAAACTTTGATATCAGTCGATATTGAATATTTTACAAGGATAGGAAATTATTGTAAATTCAAAAAAACATTTTTTGGTTTCACTGCAACTCGTACATTAGTTCAATAGCTACATAGATAAAAATAAAAGAAAGTTAAAAGTTCAACAGGTTTGGTAGTATTAATATTTTAACCAGTTGTTATATGAGCAATAAACAACTAATCAACTAATTACACTATTTTAACAAAGTGAAAGGATTTCAGAATACATTGTTATGTCATAATAGAACCTCGCACTTTTCTGTTAGCTATATTTTTCTTTTATATCTCTTCCTCTCTTTCTAGCTCCTTTCTCTTCGTTTCTGTCTCTTTTGTACTTATTTTCATCATCCAATTTTTTTCACCGCTTCTCCTATTCTCCCCTTTGTGACGTTATTCGCCATTCCATGTGAAACTTTCATGTACAGATAAAGTGTGCACGGAGACAAGATGGTAACACAATTACAACTCAACATTGCCATGGCAGACTTGGCAAAATATAAAAGCGTTGCATTATAGAGGGACCTATGCCGGATAAGAGTAAATCAACTAGTATGAATTTTGACAAGGGTCGAGCTTAGTGCGGGTTAGAGTGATACAACGTTTGGGAACATCTATTTGTAACAGTAGCAATGTTGTCGGATGTCACACCCCCGTGACTAATCGCAACTGCTACTGTTTCAAATATTTGTACTTGTGTGTTATTTCTTCAGACGAGTCATCCTGACGAAGTCTTGAAATGAAGACGAAACATTGATGCAAACATTAATAATATTTTTACTCTTTCTTTTTTTAATTTTTCTATTACGTTGGAATATCAGTTCATTTGTTTGTCATATACATATCTATAATATTTGTTTTTATTTATACAGACATGAACACAATCCGCGACACTGGCATGTCGATGTTATTGATCAACAGCTGTAAGAAACCGAGATCTCATCAGGGGAAAATAATATTATCCTTCCCTCAGATCATATTTGAGAAGAATCAGTTTCTAACAGCTGTTGATCGATAACATCGGCATGTCAGTGTCGCGGATTATGTACATGTCTGTATAAATAACAATTGTACATATATAACAGCTCTATTTAATATTGAGCACTCTTTATTAGCAGGTTGAAAGTTTTTGCATTTTTATCCTGTGGATGTTTACTTTACCTGGATTACCCCCTCTCTCTCTCTCACTCACTGTTTCTCTATCTTTCTCTCTCTCTCTCTCTCTCTCTATCTATCTCTCTATCTATCCATCTCTTTCTCTCTCTCTCTCTCTCTCTCTCTCTCTCTATATATATATATATATATATATATATATATACGTACCTCTAGACAACCGCAACATCCTACATGTAATAGTCTCAATGTTATATATTACATCTTTTGTGTAAAAATATCCAAATTTGTTTATAGTGTAACAAGCTTTACAAATTCATGTTCTCATTGTTCAAACAATTTAACCACAGCTCAATGGGTGACCTAACGAGTTACTTTTTTTTCTAGGACTATATATTATTTATAGCATCAGGGTTTGATTATTTATAGGGTTTTCATTTTAAAAATAGTGTATGTTTTTAATGGCTCACTTTTTAAAATTATTTTTCATTAAATAAAAAAGTGATGCATAGGAATTGTGAAAAGAAATAAATATCACAATATTTATGTGATATCCATAAGAAAGTTACAACTACCTTTTGAACTTAGATTAAATAACCACAAACTTAGTATTAGACAAACCACAGCCAAACATTTCACATAAGCCAAACGTACACATCGCAGATAGATACGATAAGACGATTCATGATCACTAAAGAAGGATATACTAATAGTGGGACACACAAGACTACAGGTTTCAAGAATGTTTGCCGCAAGTTATGTTGTAACCGTCCTCGCTCTTCTTCAGGTACCGAAAACCACCTGAAATTACATCCTCGTCATTATATATATATATATATATATATATATATATATATATATATATATATATATATATATATATATAGGATTTGAGTTTTAAATGTAACTCGTGTTCCAGGGTTCAGGTCCAGCAACCGGTGTGAACAATTCTTCTAACGATTACCGTAAAGATGGAAACGTATACGTATGTAGATAAAGCACACATATTTATAGTTATTTGTCGCCTCCAAAACTAGGCCGGGCCCTGTAGTGAGTAGTATTAACATAGCTGTTACTGTGGCTTCAATACAATGTTCCTTTAATTAGTAGCACACTTTACGGCAGTAACTTTTGAATAGGATTTGAATATGATTACTCTCTCGCTGATTTACCGAGTTGTTGACAACAGCCGTGTGGGCTGGGACGTTGGAATTTGAGTTTTAAATACAACTCGTGTTCCGGCGATCAGTGTGAATAATTCTTTACTACACTGACGATTTATGTAAGGATGTAACGTATACGTATGTAAATAAAAAGAAATATTTATAATTATATATATATATATATATATATATATATATATATATATCTTTCAAAATATGATCTAAGGTTAAGATCGAATTTTAATCATGCCTGATGAGATCTCAGTTTATAACAGCTGTTGATCGATAACATCGACATGGCAGTGTCGCAGATTTTCTACATGTCTGTAATAATCATATATATATATATATATATATATATATATATATATATATATATAGATAGATAGATATAAATTTTTATTTATACAAACATTATTGGTTACATATGTGCATACATGTTTCGGTTGCACTTTTCAGAGAAAGTCAACCTCAGCAGACCAAGGATTCCAGAGAAGTGGGATGGATTTGAAGACCTTTCTCCTC
>OY744531.1:2385000-2395000 GCA_963556195.1 Sepiola atlantica
AACTTAGTTTTAATGTATTCTTATTAAATAGCTTATGGAGTGTGTTACCAGGTGGGAAGTGTTTGTCTATAAGTTGCAGAAATTTGTTAAAAAATTTTGTTTTTAACATCATATTGAATGGGGGTGTAAACCAGATTATTTTCCTGCCTCGGTTTCTAGAGTTGCTAGCATTTGTTTTTGTATTTTTATATTTCATATCCGCATTTACGTACCTGCTATTCTTTAAGGCAGTGTTGTAAATATTTCTATAGTTGTTAAACGTTGTCTCGTCTGATGAGTTATTGCTAATTCTACTTTCTATTGACTTGGGTATGTGTTTAATTATTGAATGAGGGTGGTTTGATTGCGGATGTACGTATATGAGGCTGGAGTTTTCTTTCGTGAAGGGTTTATATTTGTTTTTAGTTAGGTTAAACGTAACTTCAGGCAAGGAAACTTGTTTGATATTGCCGGTAATTTCAACCTTAAGTCCTAGTTTATTCATTTCTTTATGGATTATCTTTCTTATCTTGTCGCATTTCGCGCTAGTAGATTCCTTGACTACCATTAGACCATCATCCCTATATAAACCTATATCCTCTACATCTATGTTATTATTCATGGTAATATTTCTTAATACATATAGTACAATTAGATTAGATGCCTCAGCTGAGTCTAACCACCCCATAGAAACATCAAAAGATCCGTTTTCTCTGTTTTTTTGTCCATTGCTCATCGTCGCTAATTAGAACCGTTGTACGGCAGCTTTGTATAATATTAATATCTTTTTGTGAAATATCTACAGAATTCCTTGCAAATTCAATTGCATGTTCGAAAAGGATTTTGGTGATGGACGGGTAATATTCCATGATGTCGAATTGGATAAAGGTACATCTACACTTGCTGTTAATCTCAGAAAACAAATGTATAGTATCCATGGTGTTAATCCATTGATTCAGTTTGTATTAATGTTTAATTTTATGATTAATTCCTTCCAGAATTCTTTTACTAATCCTTCAATATATATATATATATATATATATATATATATATATATATATATATATATATATATATATATATATAAACTACAAGTATATTACATGCAATTATACACATTCTACTTGTCCTCGAGCGCATAATTCGAAACCAAATAAATAAAATTATATACATTAAGTTCGATTCTCATAGTCTTTTCCGATAATAATACATTTTTAATTAATTACAAATATTTTGGCTGATATCACTTTACATTTGTACAATAGATTGAAGAGATGCCTCTGGTTTCATCTTAGGTCACATGTAATGCCATAGGCCATTAGAGGTTTCGGGTGTCTCTTTGAAAAATCGTATTGGCCGGCAATCATACTTACCACAGTGGAACTCATCCCATTTCGTCATAATGCAGTCGGTTTGAGCATCGCACACTTGCTTGTTGGAAATGCAGTAATCATTCCGGCACTTGAATTGTCCGACTTCACACTCCCATTCACCTGGAAATCAAGCAAAAGACTTGGCACATTAGTCGCCGTCGGTAGATTATTGACACAAATGTGAATAGAATAACAGTGAATAACACCAGTTTATTATTACATTGAGTTAAACATGCAGATAGGTTTGACAACTTAATTATGGGTGGTCATTACAGATCAGTTGTCCACTCTCATTGATAATATCTTATATATATATATATATATATATATGATGCTCTTATTAATTATCTAGTTAATTTAACTTTTGCATTAATAATTGAGCACTCCGCTGGGAAACTCTCCCAATTAAGAAATACGGTATATATATATATATATATATATATATATATATATATATATATATATATATATATATATATATATATATATATATATATATAGTAGAGAATGGTAGATTGCTTGAAGCATTGCTGGGTATAGTAGTAGTAAGTTTTTGAAAGGCTGTGGGCAATGCAATTCCGGGTAAGATGCAAGTTGAAAGGAAGGGAACAAAAACAGTAACAATAAATCGAATACGATATAAGACTTACTATTTATTTTTCCTTTTTTTCTTTTTTTTTTCTTACATAACAGCAAGAGTGTTTTAGCTGTTCGTGTGATGTCCGGGTGATTAAAAATCACTATTTGATATTTCGGGAAAAGACATCCCTTTGTCAAAAATAATTAGACCAGAAGAAGAATAATATTTTATTCTTCTCCGACTGTGTAGAGAATAATACAAACAAAATGGCTGCCAGATATAGACCGCAGCAAATAAAGCAGTTTCACAGGGAATATAAATTAAATTAAGTTTTATTTTAATATTATGTTAAGTATATGATTTGGTGTTTAAAATATCTGTGTAATGTTGGTTAGGTGTATGGTGTTCGATAAACTGTTAGTTTTGATAATATATATATATCATTTTTTTTTTTATATTTGAATATTTACTTTGTTTTATCTTCGTATTTTTATTTTGTTTATCTTTCTATCGTAATTTAAGAATTTTAATATAAAGTACAGTAATTAGTCTCATATTTTAAATATTCTAGATCTATCTACTTATCGATTTCGATTATCATCTATTAAAGAAGTGTTATTAATTACTAATTGTGAGTTTCGTCAAATTAGATTAACGAATTAACTTATTAACTTGATATATTTACTATAAGATAAAGGGGAGTAACTCTGGATTTTTAAAATATTTTTTTTATAATTAATTTTTATTTATTTATTTTTTAAAAAAATATCAAATAGTGATTTTTAATCAACAGCTAAAACACTCTTGCTGTTATGTAAGAAAAAAAAAGAAAAAAAGGAAAAATAAATAGTAAGTCTTATATCGTATTCGATTTATTGTTATTGTTTTTGTTCCTTTCCTTTCAACTTGCATCTTACCCGGAATTGCATTGCCCACAGCCTTTCAAAAACTTACTACTAATATATATATATATATATATATATATATATATATATATATATATATATATATATATACCCATAACTTAGAACTAATGTAGGTACGTTAAAAATGTCTCTTCCCATTTTTCTTTTTTATAATTTTTTTATACCCTCGATAATTATTTGTGGTTATTTGACAACGTTTGTAAACGTGATTCTCCCTCGTAGTCGACGATTACCTTGAAAAGTGTCGATTGAAAGACGTCTCGGTAATTTTATTTACTTTTTGACCTCCTTTTTTTTCTCAATACTCGTTTATAAAAAAACAAAAAAATATCCTCAGAGAAAAAGAAAAAGTTACGAAGTGATTCATTTTTGTTCCCCTTCTTGTGGTTCTTTATTCCTCTCTTATGATATACATCATAAAAAATCCTCAATATAGATAATAATGGCAGTGCGTCTAACATTATTTCTCTGTTCATTAAAACTTTGTACCACAAAAAACTACTCAAATCTATCTATCTATCTATCTATCTATCTATCTATCTATCCATATATATATATATATATATATATATATATATATATATATATATATATACTATTCAAATTATGCCAGACCCGTCAGGTCAAAACTAAGAAATCAGAGTTAGCGCCCTTAGAGAGAAGCTAATGAATGCAAACGTAGAAACTTTTATTACTTCTAATTATTTTTACTACTTCTTGTGACTTGTTCACGGAAACTTCCAGACGTCTTTCCTGTATTAGCCGTGCCGTGATTCGACAGACTTAACCCAAATAACGGGCATGCTTCTTAACTTTTACCCATAGACGTAATTACAAGAATTCCCAAGTATTTAAAAACGGAATTTTTACACCGGGATGAATTTTTTTTTTAGCAAGGAGTGCATCAACTATGTTAATAGGAAAGTATGTGCCTTACAAAATGTCTTTCCGGTGTACGAGGGTGGCAGTAGTATTATATTTAGGTGTTAGAGTGAACACTCTTCCGAATTCCTTTACGTATGACTATTTTAAGAAAAATATGAACCAGGACTAAATATTAATATCGGAGAAATCGATCAAAATAACAATTTTGTTTTCTCGAAACTTTGATGAATAGAAACATATTTTTGTCGTTTGTTTATTTGCTCATCTCAGTATTGATTTCAGTTGTCATTGCTGCAATCAACGACGGTTGGGATGAGGGGATACAAAACCCGTCCTTTATGAGAGATCTATTGTATTTCGAATCCGAAAAGACGTATTTACTATATATATGGGATTAAGTGTGATTAGTCTCTAAGACACAACCTTCATTCCATATAACATCACGCTTATTTTATTTTAAATTCGAACTTTTTTCTCCTTCATAACAAAACGATAATTTCATTTTAAATATAAAAGGTGTTCTTTTTTTTAAATCCCACGATATCAGTCTTGTAAAGTGTGGGCGAAACTAGTCGACTGGCAATTTTTTTCTTCTCATCCCTTAAATCCCCTAGATCTTTTACTTATGAAAAGTTCAACACGTCTTCCCTTCATTATTGCATTAATATATATATATATATATATATATATATATATATATATATATATATATATATATATATATATATAAATATACATTCCCGAAACAGTTTTTCATGATAAACAACTGATGATCCCTTAAAATAGTGTTAGAAATAAATTGACTTACATGAGTGTTTTTTCCACTGAAAGACTTGGGACTATAAGTTAAAAAATTTTTTTTTTTAAATATAGTTTTAATGGTTGAGAAACTTCCGAGACTATATATATATATATATATATATATATATATATATATATATATATATATATGAAGAAAGGTGGGGATAAAATACTCCGACGTAATATAACATTTAAAAAAAGAAAGCCAACACCTATGCGATTTATGTATTCATCAACGTTTCGTCTTTATTAACAGACTTCCTCAAAATGGAGAAAGCAATGTAATAAAAATCATACAGAATATTCATTGTCAGAAAGTATCCAGACTTCGGCATGGCTGTTGATGTGAACAAGCAGAGAATGAAATACGTGTTTTGGGTAGTAGTGTTATCAGCTGTGGCCAGTCTCCTTCTAAGGACGGGTGATAAATAAGATTGATGGCTTGGATTTGTCAGTTTATGGCTATTTTAGCAATTGTCGGGGTCAAAGTATGTTATTGCCAATCTTCCTTGCAAACTCACTAGTATAGAGATAACTATTAAACCCCCTCACACGATTCGAACGCTCTAACTAACGTGACTTTTTTCCAATAGTTACACGGAGTCATGAGAAATAAGTTCTATTCATGCCAAGTCGACAGACAACTATAATCAGCCGTCATAACAGTGTTTAACAGACCCGATCGAAAATAAGGCTACACATAATAATTTAATAATAAATATTTTATTATTATATAAATACGTATACGTTTCATCCTGGCAGAATTATCAGTTGACAAATAACGATTCACGCCAGTCGCACGTTTCGAACCCCTGAAGAAGATTGCTATTTAACTCCAATGCCGAACTAATTCAAACAGTTACATGAAAGCTAAAGAACTAAGTCCTATTTATGTCTAGCAGGCAGACACATATAGTGAGCCGTTACAAAAAGTGTTCAACAGAAAGGAACTTATATATATATATATATATATATATATATATATATATATATATATATATATATATTATTTTTGACAAAGAGAAGTCTCTTTTCCCGAAATATTAAATAGTGATTTTTAATCACCCAGACATCACACGAACAGCTAAAAACACTCTTGCTGTTATGTAAGATTTTAGGAAAAAGGAAAAATAAATAGTAAGTTATATTTCGTATTCGATTTAGTTTTATTGTTTTTGTTCCTTACAACTTGAATCTTACCCGGAATTTGCATTGCCCACAGCCTTTCAAAAACTTACTACTACTATACCCAGCAATGCTTCAAGCAAACTACAATTCTCTAATATATATATATATATATATATATATATATATATAGAGAGAGAGAGAGAGAGAGAGATAGAGAGAGAGAGAGAGAGAGAGAGAGAGATAGAGATTGAAAAAACTGAAAAACCAAATAAGTTATCCAGTCGGGAAATGCGTCCGCAATCGATGCAGTAAATTACAGTGAAAAATGCATCCAATGTTTATGTTAATTAATACAATCATAAATGAACCAAATCAAATAAAAAGTTCAATAAACTCACTTTGTGTTGAAATCATAATGTTCAAAACTCAGGGTTCAAATGATAACTTTTTGGGTTTTTCAGTTCTTTCAATTTTTTTCGCTTTTGGACTGTCACTCAATACCTGGATCTATCTTCAGTCAGCCTCTTGGATATCTTTCCTGAATATGTTCTTAATTTGCATGACGTGGATAGATTTTATAACTTTAACAAATAAGTATGTTTTTGACCTGACATATTTGATGTGTTATGTACTTTTATGTATTTTTGTATATATTTTTATATATTTTCAAAGTGTAATTTTATCACCTGCAGTAACGTCACTGCGGTAATGGTCCTCTGAGGAGAAGAATTATCTTTGAAAACTCATGGGTTAAGGACGTTGGGATACTTTTCCTGAATTTTGAATTCTAATAAAATTTGATTCACACCTTATTTTATTATTTCATTTTATATAATGCTATTAATGCTCTATCCAGTATATTGAGCTTCAGTCTTTATCCGGATGTTTTACTAATTAAAAGATATTAGTTGCCTCTTATATCTTTTGTTGGATTAACTTCATTCATATATATATATATATATATATATATATATATATATATATATATATATATATATATATGTATATATATATATATATATATATATATATATGAAGAAGAAGAATGGAAAGGAATTAGAGAAGGAAAAGCCAAGTCAAATCTCAATTCAATTGCTCAGAGCAAGGTATATTCCGCAAAAAGGCAATTTATTTAAGTTAAATTTTCCTTAAGCCAGGCTTTTCAAAGATCAAAATCTTATCATCAGAGGAAATCGCTGGGATAGATAAGTTGGCAAAGGCCAAGATTTAAAATTTGAAAAAACAAAAAAAATAAAAGTTGTAGGGAAAGAAACACAGGGCTAAACTCTGCCCGAATGCAAGCAAATGTCCGATTGCTAAAAAGTCCGGTGTCGAAAAGTCCAGCGGAGAGAATGAAATGTAGATAGGTAGGTCGTTAAAAGGCACGAGAAGTGGTGAGAGAAGATTCAAAGTTAAATTCCAAGAAGCCACAACTTCAGGTGCGGCGAAAATAGAATGAATCCAAGGGTAAAAAGTCCAATAAGGGGTACGTTCGTAGAATAGGTTCAACCTTCCTAAAAGTTCGCTTTTAGTACACCACTTTATTTATATATATATATATATATATATATATATATATATATATATATATATATATATATATATATATATCACTCTTGAAGAGATATGTTATTTTAGTGATAATGGCAATAACAAGTACACATCGGGGACTAAGCAGCAATTCCAACTTTCTATTGGTTTTTATGAAGCTTAGACATCAATCACACGAACAATATATCGAGACGACAGATCAAATAACATAAATCACGTGTTTAATCGTCTTGAAGTATCGATATTTTTCCTTTTTCCGCGATTTTCTCTCGTGTTTGACGCCATTAATAATGGCGATTTCGTTGAAGGCTCCGCGCGATCAGCAGCGTTGAACTGACCTTCTTGCGGTTTGAATCGTTACGGCCAAATTCACGGCACGAGATACCGTTTCGCTTCATTTCACCTTCTCATTAAGAGGTAATCCGAATCACCCACGAATGCATACAGCGATGCGAAGACGCAGACACGAAGTATTCTCTAGGATAATAGATACATGTTTCCCTCAAAGGTATAAGCTATCAAAAATCACAGATAGGAATTACATTAGACTTAAGTACATTTTTTTTAATGGAAATCACTCCAGACAAGGCATGAAGCCACTTCGATGTAAGGAGCTAAAAAATACTGCTTCAAGGTAAAAAGAAATAGCCAACGATGAGTTTTTGATAGATAGATTTCGACCCAGAAAACAGAAATTTTTCCCCCTTTGTCAGAAACATCGCTCATGGAATGTGAGTTCTAAAGGAAAAAAATAAGGGAAGCGAGAGTTATGAGGTTGCCGAAAGTAAACCCAAGGTTAGTCACTTTCTACTCTCTTATACTACTTCGTAAAATAGGAATTGTCATTCAAGTTCAAAAGAAGAACAAATGTCGTTATAGCGAATAATCAATGGTACACGGCTGTTGCGATAATGCAAAGTGATTTGCAACAAAATTATGGATACTTGAAAATTATCTCCTCGGAGCATCGGAAAAATAGGATCAGGAAGCATTGAAATTTCAAGTTAGTGAACGTTTTATGCTGATGTAGTTTAATATAGAATCAAACATGACTAACACCTGTAATACTATCATGTAAGAAGTAAAATTAAAAATAGGTTCAAACAACTGGTCTACCTACCAACAGATTCAAACTTACAGGCTTGGGTCTTGTAGCCTGACATCGTTAACTCTTTGGCTAACACGTAAGCTAAGTAATCGAGACGTGTAAATACGGTTTTAATACAAACATATCGGTAATTACATCTTAAGTGTTTAACCAAAGGGGAGGGAACTATAGCATTACTACTTGGGTCTTGTATCCTGACATCGTTAACTCTTTGGCTAACACGTCAGCTATGTAATCGAGAAGTGTAAATACGGATTTAATACAAACATATCGGTAATTACATCTTAAGTGTTTAACCAAAGGGGAGAGAACTATAGCATTACTACTTGAGTCTTGTAACCTAACATCGTTAACTCTTTGGCTAACACGTCAGCTATGTAATCGAGACGTTTAAATACGGATTTAATACAAACATATCGGTAATTACATCTTAAGTGTTTAACCAAGGGGGAGGGAACTATAGCATTACTACTTGGGTCTTGTATCCTGACATCGTTAACTCTTTGGCTAACACGTCAGCTATGTAATCGAGAAGTGTAAATACGGATTTAATACAAACATATCGGTAATTACATCTTAAGTGTTTAACCAAAGGGGAGAGAACTATAGCATTACTACTTGAGTCTTGTAACCTAACATCGTTAACTCTTTGGCTAACACGTCAGCTATGTAATCGAGACGTTTAAATACGGATTTAATACAAACATATCGGTAATTACATCTTAAGTGTTTAACCAAGGGGGAGGGAACTATAGCATTACTACTTGGGTCTTGTATCCTGACATCGTTAACTCTTTGGCTAACACGTCAGCTATGTAATCGAGAAGTGTAAATACGGATTTAATACAAACATATCGGTAATTACATCTTAAGTGTTTAACCAAAGGGGAGAGAACTATAGCATTACTACTTGAGTCTTGTAACCTAACATCGTTAACTCTTTGGCTAACACGTCAGCTATGTAATCGAGACGTTTAAATACGGATTTAATACAAACATATCGGTAATTACATCTTAAGTGTTTAACCAAAGGGGAGGGAACTATAGCATTACTACTTGGGTCTTGTAGCCTAACATCGTAAACTCCTTGGCTAACAGGTCAGCTATGCAATTGAGACGTGTAATTATGGTTTTAATACAAACTCATATAGCCAATTACATCTAAAGTATTCAACCAAGGGGAGGGAAATATAGCATTACTGCCAAGGCGATATAATTATTTTGTTTTAATCAAAGTATTCTCCCTTTAGTAAGGAGGCTTACAATAATAATTAAATAATTAAACATTATTTATCTATCGACTATTGGCTATGGAACCAATGCTATCAATAATAAATAATAACATTACAAATAATTAATAACAGTAACAGAAATAGTAGTGCTGGTATTATTAATAATACCATAAAACTTTCATGGAATGTGCTCCGACGAACGTACTGCACATGTACCCCCTAAACGTAAATACACCCGACCAACCCGAGTAGCAGCAAAATCCCACCCCTTGACTTTAGAGGTCCCCAGATGCTGGAAAACCTTATACTTTTCAGGTTTTTTCCTCGAACCGCTCACCTGTAGAAATCTCATGTCTTCTTCTTTCGTCGACTGTATCAGCATGCATACATTTAAATGTAATGTGAACAAATATCTTGTTTCCCAACTTCCCACTTAG
>OY744531.1:2400000-2447500 GCA_963556195.1 Sepiola atlantica
CTGTTCTCATCTTGAGTGTTATTTTCAAAACGGACTTGTTGCGCAGTGGATATAGTACTAAGCTAAATTCAGTTCTAAGTGACAGTCATCTAAAGGTCGAAGGTTCAATCCTCGGTGCGGGAGATACGGAACGAAAGCATGCTATCCCCCCCCCCTGGATTAAATAAAAGTTTCCGTTCGAAATTTTGTCCAGATTCCCGAGTTCGACAGAAATATTCTCGAGTTCGAAAAGATATACCTTAAGAAAACCGATGGTTAGAGCGGCCGAAACGTTGTGAGAATAACACTGAAGATGAAAACAGTAGTTGGAATAATCCAAATTATACATATTAGAATTAGCAGTAAATTATGCAGACAAATGAGAGGTGGTGGTGGTGGTTACTTTTTTAATGACGAGGACTGGTGGATCTTTGTGTACCGAGTTCGAATCCAGTCGGTTCCATTGCACCACTTTTACTTATGCATGTTGGCAACCTTCCCAAAGTACCCTATGGGTGATACCAGATCAGGCTGTCTGAAAATACCGGCCTCCTGACTTAAAATTCACCAAACATTAATATTGTTTTTCCTTCCCTTTGCGAAACTCAATCATGTTCTGCAAAGTCAAAAACAAAATAAACAATTTTCCTCTACAAAACAACCAAACCAAACACAATGAATAAATATTTGCAGACATAAAGAACTTGAAGCATAAAAACTTTTATCAAAATCATCGGATTCGACATTAAATAACCCGAAAAGAGTTGATATGCCGTAAAACAAAACAACAAACCAAGTACCCGATCATTCTAAAACAAGAATCGGTGAAGCCAATACTCTCAAGAAAAGCAAGCCAGTCAAAAACGGTAACATGCTGATCCATGAGAACTTATTTTTACACAAGCAAGTGAAAAAAGAAACCGTGAATATTCCACGGACCCCCGCTAGTTGTCAAGAATTGCCACCATAGTATTTTACAATGTTTTTTTTTATTTCTTTGTAATCTTAACAGCTAAGTGATTGGTGACATTTTCAGTTAATAAAAAATTTCGACTGATTAGAATTCTGAAAATAGAATTTCTTTTAAACATTACTCAAACCCAGACCTAAGGAATATTTTAGCATGCATTTTGTGTCACTAAATATTCCGTCCATGCATGAAGTATTGATGTAACATCTGGACTAGTCTCTCCTTCTTAGACAATGTCAAAAAGAGAGTCGCTTATCTAATAGGTCCCTCATTATCCACAAAGCTTCAGCCTCTGTCTCATCACCGCAAAGTTTAAAACTCTGTGTTGTTTTTTACAAGTACTTCAATGGAATATGTTCCCATGAACTGGCTGCAATGGTGCCTCCTCGACGTAAATACACCCGGCCAACTTGACAATTAGTTAAACCCCACCATTCACTGTAGAGGTCCCGAAATACCGGAAAAATTTCTGCTTTAATAGCTTCTTTCCTCGGGCCGCCAGTATTTGAAACTCCCTCCCTGCTCCCCGGTTACCTAGACTATACCGACATGCAGAAATTTAAGTGTAATGAGACTAATATCTTGCTGTATGACTCCTTACTTAGGAGGCTTCACTATAATATCTGACCCCTAATCTGCAGTAGATCCTTACGTGTCAGTGGCAATCTGCCTTGTCTGCGGCGAATTAAAGTTAAAAAATATATGTATATAGGTAAAACAACTCAGATCAGCAAACGTTAGTTTACTCAACTTTAGTATAATGATATATAGATGAATTACTATGCGGTTTATCGTCGTAGATTTTAAGATAATTCTCTTGGTGAAAGATCCACTTAGAAACTAATTATGTTTTTTAACTCAAATCATTGAATTAACTTCCAAATGAGCTTAAGAAGTGAGACACACCGAATGTAAATACAAACATCATTTATTTGACAAGCGAAACTCTTGCCATTTCTATTCTAATAATTCCTAATAAAATTATAGGCAATTATTTTAGTCTATATTCTGTAATTGATATTCGTGCAAGAAAGTTATCATCATTGAAAGAGGAAAAGAATTGACAAAGTTGTATAACGACCTAATTTTTTACTCTGAAAAAAAAAAGCTAAAAGTGGCAGCGAAATCGCAGATAGTCTAAATATCTTATTTCTCAATACAAGTGAATTAATCGCAAGGTAAAAAAAAACAACAACGTAAAACTGTTGAAAACCAAATAATTACAGGCGACTCACGGAAGATTACTTCAAGATTATTGAAGATATAATAACTTCAAATTAGACAAAATCGAATTATTATTCGTTTATGGTTAAATGATGATTTGTCATCATCGATTATCCGTGTCACTAAAAGAACAGAAACTCCTTCCAAAACGCAAAACTGTTGAACACCGAAGAATAGCAGGTACTTCTCCAGATTAGGACCCAAGCTAAAATTGACTAGACGTCAGTAGTTTCCTGATGTTTACATAGACGACCGGCAAAAGCCGAATGAAAAGTTGATTGCCTGTGTCCCAAAAATCCAAAACGAGGCTATATGTACAACTGAAAAAAAATCAGAATCAAAATAATTATGCTCCGGGTGAGATTGAAACAACAACCTCTCTCTTTAACTACGGTCAGCTAACCGATTGACGACGTCAAGTAAGAAACTATTACACTATTAAAATATATACCAGATTGTATTTTCTTTCTTCTGTCTCCACCATCTCTCTCTCTTTTTCTCTGTCTGTCTGTCTGTCTGTCTGTCTGTCTCTCTCTCTCTCTCTCTCTCTCTATAAAGTTGACAATCGGTCAGCGAAAGGTATAAAAAACGAACACTAAGGAAGCAAAGTGGATAATTTAAGTCTACCCCTCTTTCGTATTCACTGATAAATATCGAAAAAAATATCTGTTATTAAATTGTTATCCGGTGATTTGAGTGAAAGTATGATGATTTCTGACTGTGAGGGTTAGAACCTCCACACTTTATTTTATTTATTATTAAGAAAAAATTAAATATTAATCTGGATCAAAGAATCGATTAAATGATTGAGAATAAAATCTTTGTTTTAACAACACAGTCCAATATTTGCCTTATATGATCGAAGAAACATATTTTTTTTAATGTAATATTTAGTAAAAACGCTACCCAATTGTTAACATAAGTACGGTCGAAAACTAACTTTAGTTTATATATAATAATATGTTCTACTTGTTTCGCATTTCAAAGTTTTGTCGCCATCTTGTTTCATCCCTACTTCCTGCGTGGGCAAATATGTAATTAAAACTTACAGACAAAAATGTCTTTTCTAGCTTTCACTTCTTATTTTTTTAACAAATTCAGCATTTGTCGGCTTAAGAAATATCTGAAAGCTTTTAATTGGTCGCCATCTTAAGCTGAGTCTAGTCGTGTAAAAAAACTTTGAATATGAAGGCCAAAACAAAACTTCATTTGAATACTTTATTTTTAAAATTTTTATTCAGTTTTTGAATGGCAAATTGCTACCTTTTTTAGAGCCAACACATTATACACGTACTCAACGCGCGTGCACACAAACACACACACACACACACACACACACACACACATATATATATATATATATATACATTACTTACTTTGTTCTTTTTAATTTATGAATAGATTTATTTATATTTTAAAAAATACAGAACTAACAAATTCACACTTGGCCTTATATATATATGATGGACTCTCCCGTCGATTTTGACGTATGAGTGCCCCACCAGGGGCTGCCCGCGCGTGAATTTGTAATTGCAAGGGTTGCGCAATCCCAACAACCGCTCTCCTGAGTCGGCATTGCTTGATTCCAATGGCAAGTAGTAATACAAGACGACTGGAAACAATGCCGAGATAAGCAGAGAGCACATACAGCACCTTGTATATATATATATATATATATATATATATTACTATTTCATGTATCCACATAACATTTTATGAGGAGATATACTTTTTTATGTATCAATTTTCAGTATGTATATTGACAGTGCTCGATACGTAAGAAGATTTAGGTAGTATACTATGAAGGTAAGTTATAAAATTTTAGCCTGAAGATTCACCCCCCCCCCCGGGGATAAAACGCGGGAGCCTCTGCGTAGCTTAATTGTCATGAATATATTTTCATAGCTTACTATATATATATATATAGTAAGCTATGAATATATATATATATATATATATATATATATATTGATAATGGAGAGTATGTATCTGTCTGTCTGTCTTTCCGTCTGAAGCTGGAACTTTATCAGAGTTATATTACTATTTACTTAGTCTGCCAGCTTCTTTATATATTACTACAAAAACCGCCGTAAACTCTATGCGCATTTCTCAATTAATTGCTTTTCAACTTGTAATAAATTAGTATTCGCAAATATACACTCATGATTGTTTTCATCAGATTTCCACATGTATTTACGCTATTTTGCTCGCTAATAATCTTACTTATAAATTATAATTATTTCTTTTATTATTTATATATATATATATATATATATATATATATAAAATGAGCTACGTAGTTATTCTATCTACGTCGAAATTCATTGAACAGCCAGCGTTAATCCATTGAATTGGTTACCTTCTCTATGATTAATCAGTATGGACGCAAGACGGGCGCGTTATTTAAAATGTAAACAAAACGCTGGCATTTACCGTGTTACTTCTACTCTGATTTTTTAAAATTAAAACGTTCTCATTTTTTTTTTTTCTTAATCTTATTAGCCATAATGTTTTAAAACAGAAATTTATTGAATCAAATTGTTTAATTAAAATGATAAGTGATTTAAAAATTACTATTTAAAAAACACACACACATCATAATGAATGTTGTTTAGGTAAACTTTTTTTTCGAAGGCATTTAAAAAAACTATTCATGTTTACTGTTTTTGATTTTTTAATACTTTCATTATACGTACACTTTTTCCGATTTGAAAAACTTCCAATATTATCATCTTTTTACAACCTTAACTCTGTTTAAGATTTCATTTTTACCTTAAGCTTTTATTGACAAACTGTTTTTATTATTCCGATTTTTATTTATTAAAATAAAAGATGTGATTTTTTCTCTTTTATGTCAACAAAAAAACTAACACATTGCACTGAAAAACTATATAACTGATTTTAGAATCAAATTGTTTAATTAAAAAAAGGTCATTAAACAAACACACTAACACACACATTCTAATGAATTTAATTTAGGTAAACTTTCTTTCCGAGAGCATTTGAATAACTAATCGTGTTCACTGTATTTGATTTTTTAGTGCTTTTTCACTGTAGGACCTGCGCTAACTTTGACCCCGTCGTTAGCGTTAGGGTCAGGGTCAAAGTAGGTTAGGGTTAAGGTTTAGAGTTAGGTCGCTGATCCTACAGTAAAAGAGTACCGATTTTTTATTGTTTTATTTAAGGTACACCTTTTCCAATTTGTATTTAGTTTTTTAAATTGTTGATTATAACAATTTTATTGAATCAAATTGTTTAATTAAAATAATAATTGATTTAAAAATTACTATTTAAAAAAACATACACATTCTAATGAATTCAATTTAGGTAAACTTCTACTCGAGAGCATTTAAATAACTAATCGTGTTCGCTGTATTTGCTTTTTTTACTGTTTTTCTCCTTTTTTCTTTTTAATTAAAAATATTTATATGCATGGGGAGGATATATATATATATATATATATATATATATATATATATATATATATATAATTTATTTAAAAACTATATGTTACATATTTCAGAATCGTACCGCGGTTTCATCCAGATGGGTTGATTTTTTAATTAAAAAAAGTATTTTCCCAAAGCGAATCGTTAGCGTACTGAAATTAGATAAAAAAAAAACAAAACCATCTCATTTCAGTACGCTGACGATTCTCTTTGGGTAAAGACTTTTTTTTAATAAAAAAGACAACCCATCTCAACGAAACAGCGGTACGATTCTGAAAAATGCAACATATAGTTTTCAAATACATTATTTGTATTAGCCCTCACTCTACTGCAATCGAGCACTTTATTGATTTCATTTCAATATAACACACACTATATATATATATATATATATATATATATATATATATATATATATATATATATATATACATACACACACACTATATATATATATATACTTATTTATATTCATAAATGATATATATGTATGTATATATCGTTTTTGTTTCATTTTACTTCATTAGAAGTTCTCTGAAATATTAGGCCCTCTCCTTGGGGCTAACACTTAATCTCTATATGAGATACGTAGATATCCGAGTGTTCAGTTGAACTTTTGTTCTAGCTCTTAAACGTTAAGTTGGTAAAGAAGTGAAGAACATCAATTTTCCTGTCCATAACTGACCAGTTTACTGTTTTACAGTATATATTTCTTCAGGCATGTTGATCTTACTGGATTCCAAGACAATAATTCATCTAGTCTGGTGGAGTATGCAGCTAAGTACTTTTACTTACATTAACATTACTTAATGAAGGTGCAATATTCTTCATATTAACCAGTTTATAGCCGTGTCCAGTGGATCTTATTTGGGCTTTGAATACTATGTTATTTTGATAATTTATTCCGCAGTGTTGACTTGTAGGAGGAAGTAGCCCCATGCCAGGATGTCCGGACTAACCCTTGTAGAAATAGGCCTAATTCACTCGAGGACAGTGTCTAGTAGACATTCAAGTTATCTCCTGAGAACACGCACACACACACCCACCCACACGCACATATATATATAGGATCAAATATAAACTTTTAGTAGATGGAACCTATAGTGAAAAAGGTTAAGCCGAATATACGAAATAGAGCAATTGTAGCGATAGAAGAAATAAGAGTGATAAACATGTACGAATGTCCAAATTTATTTCAAATTTCGATTGTTCAATGCAAGGTGTATTCAGTAATAAACTAGTGTTTATTATTCTTTCCTTAAGCCAAGGCTTTTCAATTCAATTTAAGTGCGCTCCATCTAGAATTTGATTTCAACATTTTACTTTTGGATTTACTTCATTTTGAGCACTTTTTCCATACTGCCCCAACGAAAAAATTTTTTCCGTCTCTCTCCTAATTCTCCTCTTCGTTGGACACCTTTTCAACGGACAATTACCACCTGGATAAACCACATATCTTTTTACTGAACTTTTCTTTCACTACATTTTAATAATATTTTTCAAATATTTGAACTTTGGCTTTTTCGAAAGCCCACTTATCTATCTGTATTTCTCCTCTGATGATAAGATCTCAATCTTTGAAAAGTCTTGGCTTAAGGTAAGAATAATAAACACCAGTTTATTACAGAATAGACCTTGCATTGAACAATCGAAATTTGAAATAAATTTGGACATTCGTACATGTTTATCACTCTTATTTCTTTCCTATTTAATATATATATATATATATCTATTATAATATAAAATGAAGTAATCATTTTATATTATAATATTAATGCTCTATCCAGTATATTGAGCTTCAGTTTTTTTATCCGGATGTTTCACTAATTATAAGATATTAGTTGACGCTTATATCTTTTGTTGGATTGCTTCATATATATATATATATATATATATATATATATATATATATATATATATATATATATATATATATATATATAAAAGACAACTCAAGTCTAGATATCCTTTGGTAGATCCTTTCAATTGTCCGAATCAGGATCTTAGTTTCGGAGGAGAATTAGCTGATGAATTTTCCACAATTTAGACACAAATAAAAAGCAAATTCATTAGCCAATTCCCCTTCGAAACTAAGATCCTGATTCGGACTATTGAAAGGATCTACCAAAGGATATCCAGACATAAGTTGTGTCTTATATTCAACAATACTTGCCTGCAAGAGAAGATGCTGCCCATATATGTATATGTATATATATATATATACATATATATATATATATATGTTTCACCCCAAACAAGGCAGGACGCCACTGTAGACGTAAGGCACTACTGAGAATTAGGGAGTAGGTTTAGGTTGTCATTCTAAGTTGGGAGCTGTGCAGCGAGATGTCTGTTTACATTAGTTTTACACCTCTGCATGTCGGTACTGTCGGGGAAACAGGGGGCAAGGAGGAAGTTCCAGAGGCCAGCAGCACAAGGAAATAAGCTATTGGAGTAGAAGGCTGTCCGGCATCTGGGGACCTCCACAGTGAATGGCTGGGATTTAGCTGATTGTCGAGTTGGTCTAGTGAATTTACGTTGTTTCTGACATAGGAGTAAGAACTGCTGTTTTTTGGGTCGGGGTCTATTGATCTAACACTTATTGTTAGCTAGGTTTTGACCTTGAAGTAGTTATTTTTATATTTTAGCTCCTTACATGAAGTGGCTTCATGCCTAGTCTGGAGCGAGTTCCATAAAAAAACATAATCAGACGTTGATTTAACATAATTAAAAAACGGCATAGTTTAAAATGAAAAAACAAACTAAAATTAAAGTAAAAACAATCCCGGGTAACACCGAGTTAGGGTTAGATATAGTTATAAATAAATGAGTAGCCACTGTTATCTTTGTCTCAGATATGTATATAAAATCGGTGACCATTTTTTACTTTTTAAAATAGTATGGCTCATCAAGATGTATCTTAACTGGCTACGATTGTTTGTATGAACGAAACGCGTGCATTCGGTTAGTAGTTGGGTCGACGCAGTGCACAACGAAATCGGCAATTTCTAACATAGGTGCGCACAGGCAAACCGGTAAACGAACAAACGTATTTAGAGCTTTTGTATTTAGAAATTTAGTGACAAAACAACAAAGAACAGAGCAAAATAATAGACAGAATCGGAATTGCACATTCATAGAAACATTTTTTTTTCTTCCGAGACTTCAGCTGAGTTGAGATCCGACATGAATGTTTTAGACAATTCTTTAAATACAATCGGGCGAAAAGCATAAAAAAAAAAAACTAATGCGGATTTTCGCTCGCAAATAGCATAAACACTTTCAAAAATAAATGTTCCTTGCTTTCAAGACATTTATTATATATAAAGCAACAATAAATGATTCATTTGACTTATATAATCACTTTATTTAAGTGTCTTTATTTACCAATTCAGTAGACATGCTTTAAGATATCCATCTTTTAGGATAGTCCGTGTTTTACGATATTCCGTAACGATGATATAGATTTGAATAAAAAAAAAACATTTCGGAATTATTTAGATGTGGGTTATGTTTTGGGATTATTGGAATTATTTGAACTACTATTCCCTACATTCTTGGCCTTTTGGCTAAAATCAAAGTGTAGTATCTGTTCTGATGGATACGTTCTGATGGATACTGCACCCCATACTAGTGTTGTCTTGGTCTTCGGGTCTTGATTTACGCCGGTCAATGGGCCTGCCCTGTGCAGTTTTGGGAGGTTCACCTTCCCAGGCTTTGCCTCCCCTTTTTGAGGAGGAGTAAGTTTATTGCTTACTGCCTGAGGCGCCTCTACCGGGGAATGTCGATGGGGCTGCCCAGACAATTTTTAAACCCCACTTTCCCGACCCGACCTTGGGTCACATCTTACTTGTGGGAGTAAGATAACAATTGGCCTTGTGCCTAACTCCTGGAGAGGAGTAAATAAATACTATTCCCAACTAGGCTGTTATTCTCACAACGTAACCTCTAACCTTCTTCGGGTGCATTTTGTCACATTCGGGAATCCTTGTCTTTACTTAGGAACATATACGGAATTTCTAATTTAACGCTTCATTTAATCCATGAGTGTATATTGTTCTCGTTCCGTCAGCCATGACCGGCTAGAAGTCTTAAATATATTTTACTTTATGCCCAGTTTGTATCACCAGCTTTCTCTCCCGCCTGAAAGTTGTTCTCAACATGTACATCCATGACCTACCCACAACAGCATCAAAAAGTATGGTTACGCAGATGACATGGCCATCCTACTCAGCAAACCATTCTGGAAATCTGTAGAAGAGGATCTCTCGGAATATATGAGCATTCTCTCTTTCTATCGAAAAAACTGGCTCCTAAGGCTCATTATTGACAAGACTGTGTCAACAATGTTCCACATTAAAAACAAGAAAGCGACCCGCGAGATAAACATCATGGTTCACAGTGCACGGCTACTGTCCCAATTCCCCCATGTACCTCAGCGTGAAGATTGCCAAAACACTGTTATTTTAACAACATCTGGGCAGCGCCAAGGTAACGACCACCGCCCCTGCTGCACTGATACGCCGCCTAGATGGTACCACATGGAAAGCAATTACAGAGATACTGCACATCTCCACTGAAGCCTAGGTCTTAGCTGTCGCTGAGTACTGTGTTCAAGTCTGGTGCCGCAGTCCACATGTGAAAAAGCTGGACATTCCGGATGCCTACGAGCCACTCCAACTCACCAAATTCCTGTCCTCGCCGGTATTGCTCCAGCTGATATCAAACGAGAAGGAGCCATCTGGCTCTCGCCCTCGCCCGGAACGCACAGACGAGTGAATCCCATCTTCTCCACAAGACCGTCACGAAAAGACCCCAGCGCATGAGCTTTAAGTCCCAGTACTCCTTCGCCTTGCAAGCACGGGAACTACTTCACACAACACTTGCTGACACCAGCAAGGCTTCCTGGATCAAGGCATAATGGAGGGAACAGTAAAGACAGTAGAACCTTCCAGGCTTCACCACTATATCAAGGACGCCACAGATGTTCCTGACTACGCAAAAGAGTGGGATGCTTTGGCGAGTCGATGAAGAGATGGGGCCTTACCGATGATGCCTAATGCGAATGTAGGTATCCGTGCAGACCGTGGAACACGTCATCACAAGCTGCACTGAACATCGGCCACCAAATGGCGATCTGGGCATTATTAACCTGGACAATGGAACTATGGACGCTTGCTGCAACTGAGTTGAAGGTCTAAAAAAACTTACGCAATAATAATAAGCAGCATAATGACGTTGACACATCAGTTCACGTAAGATCACCGAAGTTAAGCAACGTTAGACCTGGTCTGTACCAGATGGGTGACTATTTGGGAATACCAAACACTCTATGTGGAAGGACGGCGATACATCCCTACAAAAACTGTCAACACCAATGTGATTTCCACTGACCGAGGTACACATGCGCCGGAAGACCGTTGTGATTTTAATATTTCTGAAATATTTCCTCCTTTGAAGGAAACCAGCTCAATCAGCCTAGTGTGAATGCAGCACAAGGTACCACTTGTTAAGGATTGAAACTTCAACCTCAAGCAGAGTGTTACTGAGAACTGATTGCACTTGAAACCTTTATCTGCTGTGCCTCGTGTTCGACATAAATATTGCCGTATTCGACAAAGTCAACCCGAAGAATGGCTGAGGTGAAATCGGCTAAAACCTTGTGAGAATAACATCCAGGATTAGAATAGTAGTCCAAATAATTTAGATAAGACAAATTATCAAAGAAAATGTATTACATTAAACGGCATTTATTTTTATAAAGCTGTACATGAAAAGATATTGAGCCCTCAATATGTAGAGATGTATGCGATATTGCTTTGGCGCGGTTCGGTTTTGGAATTCATGTCTGAACTATTTTGTTTTATATTTGATGAATATTATTACTATTACATATATATATATAGTGATATGTTTATAGGCTTTTAACATACCAAGTGTCAATCTGGGGTGATAATACACATTTTGTACTGTTTTAGCCATAAAAATTGTTATCACTAGTAGTTAACGGCTGATGAAGATATTGTGTCGCACGTTCTATCAAATGTTGTATGATATATATATATATATATATATATATATATATATATATATATATATATATATATATATATTTATATATTACATACAAGATTTGATCAAATGCTGTATTTAATATGTTAATATATATCGGGGTCGACGAAATAATTTTAATAATTTAGTCAACACATCTGGGTCGGCTATAGCTGACCATCTTATAAATAGCAGCGAATGTGCGTCGACTCACACTAGTGACTGGTTTTCTGTCATAAGTAGATCACATTGCTTATTCCACCTCAAATACCTGGAAGCTATATATATTAAGTCATTCAAACCCTCCCTTTGTAAACAAAAGGAGTTGCTTCTAGGACTCAATGTGATCAACTTGTGCCCCATCTCCCATTTTTTTTCCCTAAACTTGTCACTGGTCTTCATTCTACTTTTTAAAAAAAAGTTTTTAGTCGTAATGCTTGAATTATTTCCACGTAGTTACTCTGTGTAGTGTGGACGAATATTCACGTATTTCTAAAAATTATTTATTCTCGTTTTTACACTTTTCCAATTTCATTCCACCAAAACGAAATGTCACAAACGTCTGTATTCCTTGCTTTAATAAAATTTTGTACCACTAATATATATATATATATATATATATATATATATATATATATATATTAAGACAGGCTTCATTAAAATCCACGGAGTGCTGTTTTTTTTAGATTTTCTTGGTTAGTCGTTCGACTCTTCGAGCGATTTTACGATCGTGTGGTAGTAGCTGGTGCAGTATAGCACCCATCGTTATGGTTTGGGTCAAATCTCGAGCGCTTTCGGACGTCTCGTCCATCTTCAGGAGGTTGATTTTAGCTAATATGGGGCTTTTTTTGCTTCCAATAAAATCGCTCGAAGAGTCAACCGACTAACCAAGAAAATCTAAAAAAAGCAGAACTCCGTGGATTTTAATGAAGCCCGTCTTAATAACAATTTGCTGCCAAACTATACGTATATATATATATATATATATATATATATATATATATATATATATATATATATATATATATATAATGAAGAAGAATGGAAAGGAATTAGAGAAGCAAAAGTCAAAACATAATTCAATTCAATTGCTCAGAGCAAGGTATATTCCGCAAAAAAGGCAATTTATTCAAGTTAAATTTTCCTTAAGCCAGGCTTTTCAAAGATCAACATCTTATCATCAGAGGAAGTCGCTGGGATAGATAAGTTGGCAAAGGCCAAGATTTAAAATTTGAAAAAATAAAATAAAAGTTGTAGGGGGAAGAAACACAGGGCAAAATTCTGCCCGAATGCAAGCAAATGTCCGATTGCTAAAAAGTCCGGTGTCGAAAAGTCCAGCGGAGAGAATGAGATGTAGATAGGTAGGTCGTTAAAAAACCCGAAAGGTTTTGAGAGAGGAATCAAAGTTAAATTCCAAGAAGCCACAACTTCAGGTGCGACGAAAATAGAAAATCCAAAGGGTAAAATGTCCAATAAGTGCAGGCAGGCAGGCTCAGAAGAGAGTGAGGTGGAAAATATTCGCCATTAACAATACTTCCTGGGCAAAGATGTCAGAGAAAATGCTTTAAAATGGGAAAAAATGTAGCGACTTCTTCATTCTACCTGCTCTATCCTGGATATTGAGCTATATACTCTTCACAATAGGTTTCACTTTTCATAAAAGTTCGCTTTTAGTACACCACTTTATATATATATATATATATATATATATATATATATATATATATATATATATATATATATATATAAACTTCCTGCTTTAATTTAAAATAGAGTTATGTAGGGAGCTCCAAAACCATTACGCATGTACATGGATATTAGCAAAATGTAGAGGTTCTCTTTACCGCCCAAAACAAAAAATTATTGCGGACCGACATGTACGTTAAGACAAACATTTATCTAGGACATGTGAATGTCAAATCCTGAAAATCCAGAAAAGGCTAAAAAAAGTGGATGTCGGAAAACATCTTTTCACTTCAAGGTTTTTTTTAGAGAGAAAGATAGAATCAGCGGATATTTTTCTATTAGTCCGCTACAAATTTAAAGTATACAAGTTTAATGTATTTCAGGTTGGATAAGAATTTCAGTTATTCAATTGAGTGTTTTATAAGTCTTTCAATTAGTATTTTATAGAGCATTTACTGCGGACATCACATCGACCGGAAGTCAGACAGGAAATAAGAAAACGTGTTGAAGACAAGTAAAGAATTCAAGAACTTCGTCCAACCTTCTACCTTCCTTCTAGACTAAACTAACATCAGCAACAACGTAATTATCCATCTTCCAGCTAACACAACCTGTCTCCAATAAGCGGTTGTAATATAATCTTTTCCAACTGGTTATCTGTAGGAGATTTCGGCACTAGATCACGGAACGGGGACGAAATAAAAAAGCTGTAAGGAGGTAGAAAGAGTTTAAGAGAGATAGGGGCGAACAAGAGAGAGAAAGAAGACGAGCCAAGGTTATGGAAAGAGGGAGAAAGAAAGATGGGGAGTGAAAGAGATAGAGAAAAGGGGTAAGTAAGAGAGAGGGGGATGGTAAAAGGGCGAGCGTGAGATAAAAAAAAGAGGCAGGGTGGCGGGGTTGATGGTTACAGGGATATACATTATGTCTTTAGAGGCTTGACACATAGGTTACGATACAAGGTTTATTCAAATAACATCTGAAATATAAGTTTTATCGAATGTCAGAAATTGATGCGTTTCGGAACAGGAACGGGAACGAAATAAAAAAAAAATATGTAGGGAGATAGAAAGAGTTGAAGAGAAATAGAGGCAAGCAGGAGAGAGAAAGAAGACGAGCTAGGGTTATAGAGAGAGGGAGAAAGTAAGATGGAGAGCGAAACAGATAGAGAGAGGGGTAAGCAATGGAGAGAGAGGGGGTGGAGATAGCGAGCATAAGATAAGTATAGGGGAAGTGGGGATGATGGTGACAGTAATATACATTATGTCCGTAGAGGCTGGGCACATAGGTAAAGATTGACCTGAGATGACCTTTTAATGGTTGAAAGGTCGTTAAACACTAACAAACAAACATATGTAAACATACAATGTTTATTGTAAATAACTTCTGAAAGATACGTTTTATCCAATGCAGAAATTGATGCGTTTCGTAAAACCTTCGTAAACCTATTAGAATTCACATTTCCTTAACTATTGTCACATTTCCTTAACTATTGTCACATTTACTTAACTATTGTAACATTTCCTTAACTATTGTCACATTTCCTTAACTATTGTCAAATTTCCTTAACTATTGTTACATTTACTTAACTATTGTCACATTTCCTTAACTATTGTCACATTTCCTTAACTATTGTCAAATTTACTTAACTATTGTCACATTTACTTAACTATTGTCACATTTCCTTAACTATTGTCACATTTACTTAACTATTGTCACATTTACTTAACTATTGTCAAATTTACTTAACTATTGTCACATTTCCTTAACTATTGTCACATTTACTTAACTATTGTCCCATTTACTGTTTATTCGTAAAGTCAAGTGTATTTGACATGTGCTTATTTTTTGTTGAGTATACTCTCTCATTTACTCTAACCCTAACCCTAACTCTCTCTTTTACCCTTACCCAGAAAAGAGAAATCAAGAGAACTAAGATATGATGAACAACCCTAACCCTAAAACATCTACATGTAACCTCTTCTAAGCTTATCCGAGAAACTGACACTCACGCAATCTCTTACATTCGTAATCAGTTAAAGATATTGAATGTTGTATTTTATTCCATTCAATTAAAAAATATCCAATTATCTCATGTGCCCAAACTTTACGGGCACCGTGCTGAATAAAAGAAACAACAAAAAGAGAATTGAAAAAATTCAGTTTGTGTTTGCATAGCTTCAAAAATAAATTATACCTTAATTCTATACGTTCTGTGAACTCATATAACGGTATTCGTTACAATACTTTCGCACAAATAAGACAGCACCACCAAACAACTATGCTACGGAAATAGCACGAAAGAGCCGCCAGAAATATACCAATACTTTCCATCGTAGAACAGTGGATGAATGGGCTAACCAATAGCGAGCCACATTTTTCTGGATGAACTATCCAGGGAATATATAGATATACAAAGCTCTGTAGACTTTCTCAATAGAAGGTCGCTCCACTATGATCAGGAGAGTATGATACTGGCTGCCTAAGATCAATGATTTTAAGAAGAAGAGTGGTGTCAGCAACGACAAGTGCAGGCTCTGCGACACGGAAGTAGAGAGTGTGAGGCACTTGCCATCCAGTTGTAAGGCTCTGCTGTGGGACGGCTATTATACAATGCGACGCAATGGAGCATGTAAATATCTCCACTTAATCTTCTGTAAAAAAATGAATATCTAGTATAGCATCAAGTATTTGGAACATATACTACAAAGTACTGTTAAAAATAAGTTATATACCTTAAGAACTATATAAAATAAATCATATGCCATAAAGAACTATTAAGAATAAGTAATGTATCATGAAGTACTGTTTAGAATAAGTCGTATACCATAAAGAACTGTTAACAATACGTCATACACTATAAAGAAATGTTAAAAATAAGTCATATACCATAAAGAACTGTTAAAAATAAGTCATATACCATAAAGAACTGTTAAAAATAAGTCATATACCATAAAGAACTGTTAAAAATAAGTCATATACCATAAAGAACTGTTAACAATACGTCATATACCATAAGGAACTGTTAAAAATAAGTCATATACCATAAAGAACTGTTAAAAATAAGTCATATACCATAAAGAACTGGTAACAATACGTCATATACCATGAAGAACTGTTAAAAATATGTCATATACCATAAAGAACTGTTAACAATACGTCATATACCATAAAGAACTGTTAAAAATAAGTCATATACCATAAAGAACTGTTAAAAATAAGTCATATACCATAAAGAACTGGTAACAATACGTCATATACCATAAAGAACTGTTAAAAATAAGTCATATACCATAAAGAACTGTTAACAATACGTCATATACCATAACGAACTGTTAAAAATAAGTCATATACCATAAAGAACTGTTAACAATACGTCATATACCATAACGAACTGTTAAAAATAAGTCATATACCATAATAAAACTTTTAAAATAAGTTGTATACAATAAATAACTGTTAAAAATAAGTTGCAGTCAGTGTCCTTAATGATACTGGCTCTAACAGACCTGAGTGGGAGAAGATAACTAAATACCAAGGTCTCATGTACGACATGAAAAAGAAACTGGAATTTAAGGAAGATCGCTATCATTCCAGTAATTATAAGAGCAACTTAGCTCATGAAAACTAATTTCAAAAGCTACCTGGCGAATATATCCGGTGAATCAAGTGCAAGAAAGATCCAAACAATTGTGCTTTAAATGAAGGTTAGAATCATAAAAAAATATCTTTGAGTTTGAGTCTCTAAAATATCCGGTGAATGTCTGGCATCCGTTAGGATTCTCCTATCTCCAGCAACAAAAAAAAAGAAAATTTAAAAAAATGTGTAACAATATTTATGGCGACTATGTATATTGGCTTGAGTTCTTTGCAGGAAACGGTTGATATTTTATTCCTGTTGATCCTTTTCTCGGTACACTGCACCAGATTCACTTAGACAGAGACGACGCCGTTTTTAACTTAAAACTAGACAGCCCGTGGTAATAATTGTGTGTGCGTGTCTATGTGTGAGAGAGGAAGAGAGAGAGAGAGAGAGAGAGAGAGAGAGAGAGAGAGAGAAAGAGAAGGATAACGAGGCGAGAGAGCTGTTTTGATACTTAATTGTAATACAGCTTCCTATTCGAGTAACTTCTTTCCCAGGACCACAAGCTTGTAAAACTCTCTTCCTGTTGACTGTTTTCCTCCTACCTATAATCTTGCTCTATTCAATACTAATGCATACTAAGGCATTTCCTGTCTTTGCAATAATTATATTTGTTCTTGTTAGCTCCTTACATCAAGTAGCTTCATGCCTTGTCTGGAGCGATTTCCATTATAAAAAATGGAAATGGATAGATATGCCGCAATACAACCAAACCGAACATGCATTATTGTTAGTACTACAAGTAGTCCTGTTACTATTACAACAAGTACTGCTGATAATAATAAAAGTACTGCTGATAATAATAAAAATACTGATGATAATAATAAAAGTACTGATGATAATAATAAAAATACTGATGATAATAATAAAAGTACTGCTGATAATAATAAAAGTACTGCTGATAATAATAAAAATACTGATGATAATAATAAAAGTACTGCTGATAATAATAAAAGTACTGCTGATAATAATAAAAGTACTGATGATAATAATAAAAGTACTGATGATAATAATAAAAATACTGATGATAATAATAAAAGTACTGCTGATAATAATAAAAGTACTGATGATAATAATAAAAATACTGATGATAATAATAAAAGTACTGCTGATAATAATAAAAGTACTGATGATAATAATAAAAGTACTGATGATAATAAAAGTACTGCTGATAATAATAAAAGTACTGATGATAATAATAAAAGTACTGATGATAATAATAAAAATACTGATGATAATAATAAAAGTACTGATAATAATAAAAGTACTGATGATAATAATAAAAATACTGATGATAATAATAAAAGTACTGATGATAATAAAAGTACTGCTGATAATAATAAAAGTACTGATGATAATAATAAAAGTACTGATGATAATAATAAAAATACTGATGATAATAATAAAAATACTGATGATAATAATAAATGTACTGCTGATAATAATAATACTTACTACTGATAATAATAAAAGAATACGTTAAGCATAATCTTTTCGGAAATTTCTCGTCTCAGATCGAAATTAAGTTACGTGAATTCGAGGTCAGTTTCCTCATTAGGAAAATAACACCGAGATGAAAGAATCAAAAAGAAAAACATAATTATTCGCTTTAATCTTTATTCTGATCGTATAGCTCCCTTTTCGAGGGTCTTTTCTTCTTTTTGTTGCTCTTTTCCCGCCTTTTCTTTGTTCTCCGTTCACGTGGTCGCGCATCGTTCCGCAATCATTAAAACTAATCCGTGCTTTTCTGACATTTCTATTTTATTCCTTTGAATACTTTATTTCCGTAAGTTATTTTTTTAGATCCTTCTATACATCCTTTCTTTCATAACATTGCCTATTCTTTCATTTAGGAGGAACCACTTCGCAGTTTCGACCCCTATTCCTCGACTGCTTTTCTGAAGTGGCGGGTCCCTCTGTCAGGAGGTGGTTATGTAGTACTGGCGCCATCTGCTCATAAATGCCATCAAGACAGATACACCTATCAGCCATCATCACCAACAACAATTGATTTTGATTGGAATGTTACGTCATAAACTATCCTGCATATGACGTCATCACCATTTCCTTCATCCCCCATCGCCCAAACTTCACCTCTCTTTCCAGTTCATAAAATCAGCCATATCAAATAAGATGTCTTCTCTGCTGTTTCATCAATCTAAGTAGGGAGTTTAACAGCGAGATGTTTGTTCGTATTACATTTAAATTCCTGCATGTTAGTAAAGTCAGAGGAGCAGAAAATAGGGAATGAAATTCGAAGTCTAATAGTTCGATGGAACGAACTATAAGAGTAGAAAACCTTCCGGCATCTAGTGATATTTAGAGAGAAGGGGTGGGATCTTGCTGCTTGTCGTGTTAGTCAAGGGTATTTACGTTGAGGAGTCGCAAGTGCTACGTATTTTTCTTAAATTTCTTCCTTTCTCCATTATTGTTTATAATTTATATTTCTGCCTTTCCATGTAATTCTGTGCTTCTTTCGTTTCCTGATTTGTTCACAGTTTCTACTTAAAACAAATATGTAAAAAATGCAAACCATGCATATATAGGCAGCAAGTATTGCAAAGTAACCCATATAAAAGCATTATTTGAAAATATGGCTTTTTCCTAAAAAATAGTACAATAATATTTAATAAAGAGAAATCAAGTATTAAAAAAAAAAGTAAACGGATAAAAAAGGGAATTAAATGCCTATACTTTTGACAAAGGGGTATAATGCTGAAAGTTCTCCAGTTTTTAGAATAAATAAATAATTTATTTCAAAAAAATTAAAAAAATTACGTTGTTTTTGGTTTTCAAAATATTCTTCCTATTGAATATCTCTCTCTCTCTCTCTCTCTCACTCTCTCTCTCTCTCTCTCTCTCTCTATATATATATATATATTTATATATATATATACACACATACACGGCGTAGGGGTAAGCAGCGCCGACTATCAGCTCGACGGTTGCGTTTCGATCCCGGCTTGAGGCACTAACTGGTCTAGCCGCACTGAGTAGCTGTGAAACAGCGAAACAGTCTGTATGTGGATGACTATATATATACATATATATGTCTATAGATATAAAATATTTATTAATTATATATATATATAATATTTATAAATAGATATTAATTATTTATGACATCGATGTTTCATGCTTGGTATTTACAAAGTTAAATTCCTCCTTAATTCTAATTTGTGGTTTCCAACGGGAAACGCTTTTGACTGCGAATCAGTGGCAATTTGTGATCGGTGTTCTGCACTGAAGATTACGTAAGCATGAAATATCGATGTAGGTAATACACAATTAATATTTATTTATAAATATTATTAAAAGCCCCCTTTACTCAGGCCGGGCACTCAATAAATACAAGTCTTCACGTAGGCTTTTTCCGGCGGCTTACGTAAACTGCCGGAAGATGGCGTCTAGTACTTATGCTATGAAGAAATAAAAAAAATCTCAAAGTGATTTTTAAAACCCAATTTTATTACTCGATATTTATTGATGAGGTTCCTGAAAGCTGGTATTTCCACGAAGAGACGAGTGATTTTCTGTTTCTTGAAAAAAAAATCGTTTTTTTTACGAAATCTTACTTGGTTTTGTAACAACTTTTATACACTGATCTAATGTGTTTCAGAATATATATTTTTTATTGTTTTACTTTTCTTTTTTCTTTTGTTTATTTCTTCATTTTTCTTTTCTTCGTCTTGTTTTACTTTTTCTTCTTCCTTTTCTTCCTCTTCTTCTTCTTTTTCTTCTTTTTTCCTCGTTCTTCTTCTTCTTCTTCTTCTTCTTCCTCTTCTTCTTCTTCTTCTTCTTCTTCTTCCTCTTCTTCTTCTTCTTCTTCTTCTTCCTGCCCCTTCGCTCTTCTTCTTCTTCTTCTTCTTCTTCTTCTTTTTTGTTCTTCCTTTTCTCCTCCTCCCTCCTGCCCCTTCCATCTTCTTCTTCTTCTTCTTCTTCTTCTTCTTCTTCTTCTTCTTCTTCTTCTTCTCCTCCTTCCTCCTGCCCCTTCCCTCTTCTTCTTCTTCTTCTTCTTCTTCTTCTTCTTCTTCTTCTTCTTCTTCTTCTTCTTCTTCCTCCTGCCCCTTCCCTCTTCTTCTTCTTCTTTTTCTTCTTCTTCTTCTTCTTCTTCTTCTTTTTCCCTCCTGTCACTTCCCTTTTCTTCTTCTTCTTCTTCTTCTTCTTCTTCTTCTTCTTCTTCTTCTTCTTCTCCCTTTTATTCTTTTTTCGTCAACTATTGGCTCACCTTTCCTTAGTTTTCATGTTCCCATGTAAATCTTAAAAGGAAATTGCTTTGCTATAATTCGATTTCCGGAAACAATTCTTACCTAAGAAAATACCTCGGGGTCATTTTACAAAATGAAAGCATCGAGTAAATACCTGAACAACAAAAAGAAACAAAGATGAAAAGAAACTTTAAACAAAAACCAGAAGACAGCCACCAACAACACTTCACATCAAAATGGGGAGGACACTCTGTTGACGGCATATACATATACATATATATATATATATATATATATATATATATATATATATATATATATATATATATATATATATATATATACATACATATATATATATATATATATATATATATATATATATATATATATACAGAGAGAGAGAGAGAGAGAGAGAGAAAGAAAACATATACATAGGTTTGACTACCACGACTTTGTCGAGAAGATTGACGATGCATTTGTCTGATACTAGCGCCATAGCCCAACACTTAACTAACAACCACTCCTGCCCCCTATCGGAATTCAGAAAATTCTTAGTAGAAAATACCAAAATCTTAGAATATACTACTAACAAACAAAAACTCCATATATTAGAAGCCCTATATATAAACACCAAAAAACCCTAATTAATAGAATTAACTTTAATATCAGTAATACTATTCTAAAATGTTTATAGCTGCAAATATAGTTCCGTACTTGTACATAATTCCCCCCAAAACCCTTTTATAAATACTAACACATGATCTGTACCTGATTAACCCCATTTCCCCGAAGATGGACCCAGATGGGTCCGAAAGTACTTGGAAGACAGATGCAAATTATGGCAAATTCATCAGCCAATTCCCCTCCGAAACTAAGATCCTGATTCGGATTATTGAAAGGATCTACCAAAGGATATCTAGACAGGAGTTGTCTCTTATATTCAACAATACTTGCCTGCAAGAAAAGATATTGCCTAGATATACATATATATATATATATATATATATATATATATATATATATATATATATATATATATATATATATGTGTGTGTGTGTGTGTGTGTGTGTGTGTATGTGTGTGTGCTGTTTTTGTGCGTATGTATGTTAAAATGCTGGAATTGAATTTCTTTTAATTGTCTTTTCTGCCTAGTAAATTTACCCCATTTTTGGCTTCACACGTGCATACATGTTGTAGCTACATCCTTATTCAAAGTCTAGCTCTCTCGGGCAACAGATAAGTGGGTGAGATTTTAAGGATGTGTTTGTCTATGAGAGTATTAATGTGAGATCCCGTGTCTGTGTAAATCGAGAAATATAGACATTCACCAAAGTATGATCGACTGGGTATGGTTTGATTTATTTATCTACTAAACGACGTTTTACACGTCTAGTTTCTTTTATATATGTTATGTAGTATGTGTGCGTATGTATGCGTATATGTGTGTGTGTGTTGTTTGTGTGCGTATGTATGTGCAATTAAGTTCCTTTCAATATCCTTGCTGCCTATTAAACGCTCGTAACATAAATTATTCAATCCTCCCAGAATTGTCTCTGTTGTCCGAGGAAGCTTGACTTTGAACAAGGTCGTAGCTGAAACATATATCCACAAATATTTGTATAAATAACACTTTATATTTCAATACGGTTCTACTTGTTATTGAGCACTATTTATATATATATATATATATATATATATATATATATATATATATGATTATTTTTATTTACACGGCATGCAAAAAATCTGCGACACTAGCATGTCGATGTTATCGATCAACAGATATTATAAACTGAGATCTCATTAGCCAGAGTTAGAATACGATCTTAATCTGATGAGATCTCAGTTTATAATAGCTGTTTATCGATAACATCGACATGCCAGTGTCGCAGATTTTGTACATGTCTGTGTAAATAAAATAATCATATATAAAAGCTCTATTTGATATTGAGCACTTTTTATAAACCCGGTTGAAATTCTTTGGATTACTACCCTGTGGATGTTTTACCTGGATTATTATTATTATTACTATTATATATATATATATATATATATATATATATATATATATATATATATATATATATATATATATGTTGGTACAGAAAAACTAGTACAACATTAGTACCGTCGGTTTCAAGCTCAGAATGACTTAACCATCCGGCTCTCTTCAGCTTATGTTGTCCCCTGTTTCAGAAATGTGAAGTCACGTGTCACTCTCGTTTGGATGCGTTATTTGCTTAGATTGTTATGTATATTTGATTTAAAATGAGTGTTAGAGAGGTTTAATAAGGTTTGAAAAAAGGGGGTGAAATGTAAGAGTTGAGATTTAAAAATAGAAAAAATTTAAGACCATAAAAAATAAAAATAAATATTTCTATACAAACTCGGTTACTCAATGTTTATAAGTACCGTTACTGTTTTTAGGGTTAATTATGTGTTTTCTAGAGAAATTTAAGCAGAGAAAATAGGTTCAAGGATTATACTTATGAAAAAAATGAAGAGGTTAAAAACACATTAAATTCAAGACCTGGATTAAAGGACTTTAAATCAATCAAAAAGGAATTTAAATAAAGATTTAACCCCGGCAGCTTTTCAATCGGTCTAAGGGCAGTGACTCTGCATGGTTCTTGAATGATTTTGTATTCGGGATTTAACATTATAAACTAAGGTATAGTGAAAGCTTATGGGAGTAATAATATTGGTATACTGATTAAGACTGGTTTAGAGATAAGGGCAAAGATTAGGTCGGTAAGATTGAATCTGTTTAGGTGATATAGGGGTTAACATTTTAACTAAGATGTCGGGGAGACTTATGGGAGTAATACTAATGTGAAAAATACAGGTAGAATACAAAAAAAACTGCCGTCGTCAGAGAATGTTTGTCAAATGAAACCCGTACACAATCAAAGTGATGACACGAAGTTCCGGAACATTGGTGCGTCAGCTATAAGAATAACTATATAGTTATTGTACGACAACATTTTATTGGAATTTGACTTACGCTAAACCCCATCTACGATTTATGAAAATTAATTTCCTTCTAATGTAAAAATAAAACTACTGGAAAGCAGCATCTGAAAAAAACAACAATCCATTATTAATTAGGAGAAATTATTATACAGCGAGGGCCAAAAGTAGGGTCACATGTATTTTATTATCTGTTTCACATCCACAATCACGTTTTAAAGAAAATTAATTACAGACACTTTGAGATCTTGAAAGCTTAAATGTTCAATATAGAATGTATATCATGTAAAAAAAATATAAATAATTTTCTAAATTTTTAATGAAGCTAATTGTAACCCGACTTTTGGTCCACGCTGTATAGATGAACACATATATACGAGGGGCGTTCAATAAGAAATGCCCTGACCCATTTCCCATAGCAGTATATTAATGAAACTTGGCACAGTTATGAGTCTTTCTCTACATATGAACCACCCAGAGTTATGCAGTTCTCCCATCGTTTGATGCAGCTCTGGATATCGTTTTTGTAGAACACCCCAGGTTGGTCCTCCAACCACGTCGTAACTTCAGAAATCAAGGCAGCATCATCTGGGAAACGCTTTCCTTTCAAAAACAACTTCATGTTTGGGAAGAGATAAAATTCAGAGGGTGCAAGGCCAGGAGAGTGTAGGGGATGGGGGAGGATTCCATAGCCACACGCCCGTGCTTCTGATCTGGCGACATGCTAGGTGTGGACCGAAGCGTTGTCCTGCAGGAGGAGGATACCTTTGCTGATCTTGCCCCGCCTCTTGATTTTGATAGCTTCTCTTAATTTCATCAAAAGTGAAGCGTAATAGGCTCCTGTAATTGTGGTACCCTTTGCCAGGAAATCTGTCATCACTACTCCGTCCTGGTCCCAGAAGACTATGAGCATGACCTTGCCAGCGGAGGGCTGCACCCTTGCCTTCTTTGGAAGTGGTGAGTCCAAGTACTTCCACTGCATTGACTGGGCTTTCGTCTCTGGTTCATAGTGATTGACCCACGTTTCATCCTGTGTAATCAGTCTTTTGAAAAACTTTGACTCATCTTCTTGGTACATCTCCAAATTCATCCTCGAGCACTCGACGTGTTCTTGCTTCTGGAAAGGTGTGAGTAACCTGGGAATCCATCATGCAGACACCTTATGCATATGCAAATGGTCATGAATGATAGTTTCCACAGACCCTGTACTAATTTTGACCTCTTGGGCTATTTGGCGAATAGTAATCGATCTTCCAAAATGGCAGCCTCAACTTGACGAACAGATCCTTCATCAATGGCAGAAGAGAGACGACCAGGTCTGGGAGCTGTTTCCACAGACTTCCGGCCATGTTTGAATTCACAATGCCAGCGTTTTACAAGGTCATATGATGGGGCAGCATCACCATACGTTTCTTTGATTTCATCGAAAGTCTACTTTGGTGTGCGTCCTTTCAAATAAAAAAACCGGATCACTGCGCGACACTCAACTGGCTTCATTTCACACCTGACTCAGTTCAAACACCTGTAAATCAGAAACGACAATTAGTTCAGAGCTGTTTTTTGCAACATACCCCATACAGATATAAATCATTACACACACAAGATTTCATCTAGTTCAAACAACTGAAAGTGGGTCAGGGGCATTACTTATTGAACGCACTTCGTAGCAAAGTGCAAAACATGCTTATAATAATAACAGTTACCACAATCTTGTTCATCGGAGTTATCCGGACAATCTTTCCAGAAGTCGCACCATTTCACCTCGGAGATGCACTGGCCACTCTTGCATTTCTTTTCGTCAGGAGAACAAGGATAGCTTTCTGAAATACAATGAAAAACATTTTAACTTTTATTTCTTGGATACGAAAGATACTTTTTATCGCATTCATGTCTATTTTGAATAATAGCCTTCATGTGTTAATGTCCTTTGTTTCTTATTTGAAATGTTGATACTTTATTCCCCTTTGTAATAGTCTGTTCTTTTTCCATAGCAGATTTGTCCTTGTTCGCTCCGAATAATCTGAGTTATCCCCCGTTGAATTATGTCTCATCAACGTTAGAGAAAACGCTCTCTAATGTGAAAGTCTGTAATCTTGAGTCACGTACGGGCATGTCTTATTACAATAACGTATTGTTTTGCTAGCCTATCTTTAGGACCGGATGGGCGGTTCAACCGGCTCCTTCTAGGACGATGCCTTCCGAAAAGACCGACAAAATGCTATTTTAAACTAAAGCGTGACAGACCAAAGAAAATCTACTTACAAAGAACATGACTGGCCGACATAAACTCTATTTCAAACACTAGCAAATATATGTTCTCTCCGGTAAAATATCTTTGCTAGGCTAGAAAGTTTATATAATTGTGAAAGAACTACATAAAATACGTAGTTAAAGCAAAATTAATTGTTTTAGACTATAAAAATAATTTCCAATGCTATTGTTAATGTTTACTCATTCATTTATTAATTTTTCTTACTGCTTCATTTGAATTCATATTTTTAAACATGACGTCACGCCAAAGCTAAAATTTTTTTGTCCAAGTTATGTCTTCAGATCTATTTATAAGCAAGTCGAAAAAAGTTAGGGTTAGGGTTAGGGTTTCTGTTTAATCGTCGTGAACTCATTAAAAGAAAATATAGTTAAGATACATAAACTAATAATCAATATATTCATTTATTTTACGCATTCAGTTATTTATTTTTATTATTGCTACAGTTTGAATTCATGTTTTTAAACATGACGTCACGCCAAAGCTAAAATTATTTCGTCAAGGTAATGATTTAAGCTCTATTTATAAACAAGTCGTAATAGGTTAGTAAATAGAACCTCAGACTAAAGATTTCATGGTTTTGGTTCCGATTTAGCGTCACGGCATTTAATTTTTTAATTTTTTTTTTTACTTAATATGCAATATTCTCCATTTCTAAAAGTTGTTAAGATCTCTGATATTTCGAAATGAGACAATTTCCGCAAGCTATTTATTAGGTGTAAAAAATTGTGACTGAAGGACAGACGGACAGAATCTCTATTTATATAACATAAGCGTGACATATTGACCGACAAACAGAGCTTATTTAAGAGAAGATAGAACGCATCTATTAATTACGTCTGGACGTTTACTGATGGAAATGCTATTTAACGTTTTAGGTGACAGACGAATCAAGATTCTATTTAAAATTAGAGGAAGAAGACAAACAAAAGTCATCAGATTGTGTACTGCTCGGTATGATCCGAGTACACTACCAAGTCTGATCTAAGCGATATTAGGGTTAGCTGGCTTCTGAGGTTTCCTACAAACTGCCAGTCAGTTGAGGATTACAACTAGCTTGTTCTGACTTCTTTTCGTGTGTGTGTGTGTGTGTGTGATATGATTCGTGCTATATGAACTTAATACAAACAAACTTCTTTCCTGATTGATAAGGTTTTAACACCAGATAAAAAAACACATTGTTTTTTGCGATGGAACCCATGACCCATAGAAGTGTTTCTTTGGAACAAATAGAAAATTCTTATTCAATCAGCAGTTTCCAATTTTCAGCCAATTTAAATAGTGCCTACAAGGCATGGATCCAAGTGTAGTATCTGTTCCGATGAATACTGCACCCCATAGACTGGTATCGTCTTGGCCTTCGGGGCTTGATTTACACCGGTCTATGGGTCTGTCCTGTGCAGTTCAAGGAGGTCCACCCTCCCAGGCTTCTCCTCCCCTCTTTGGGGAGGAGTAAGTTTATTGCTTACTGCCTGAGGCGCCTCTACCGGGGAATGCCGACGGGGCTGCCCAGGCAATTTTTAAACCCCACTTTCCCAACCCGACCTTGTGTCACATCTTACTTGTGGAAGTAAGATAAAAACTGGCCTTGTGCCTAACTCCTGGAGAGGAGTAAATCAATACAAGGCATGGATCTACTTTATGTAAGGAGCTAACAAGAAAAATATGGTTATGACAATGACAAGAGATACCTATTAGCCTTAGTTTTGAAAAAAAAAACAAGGTTATTGGTTTGATGAAAACAGTCAGCAGGAAGAGAGTTCCACAACCGTGCGGTTCTTGGAAAGAAGCCACTGGAATAGGACATTCTACTTTACAACGATTTGATACACAAATAATATATTGTTGCGTAAAATTTTACATTTGCACTATTTTCCCAAGATATCCTGCATTTTCTTCGGGAAACGTCTAAGATATCTCGAGAACTTATGTGAAAAGAGAAATTATGATCTGACAACTGATGGTACATAACGAGAGTCGTATTTAAATGGGAAGGTGAGAGTGACATCTTAAATGTAAGAGTTGACTCCAGTCGAAGTCGATTAAACAACATGACTTCCGGCAAGAGAATTTATATCTCTTTGGCTGGCGTGTGTTAAAGTAGAAATTTGGGGGAGGGTGTCAACGCGTAGAGTGTGACTGGTTGTAGCGAGATTAGTTATCAGTTTATTCATATGTATTTCTTTCTTTCTTTCTGTCTTTCTTTCTTTTTTTTCTTCCTTTCTTTTTTTCTTTCTTTCTTTCTTTCTTTTTTTCTTTCTTACTCTCATATGTCTTTCTTTCTTTCTTTCTTTCTGACTTCTTTTCTTTTTTTCTTTTTTCTTCCTTTCTTTTTTTCTTCCTTTCTTTCTTTCTTTCTTTCTTACTCTCATATGTCTTTCTTTCTTTCTTTCTTTCTGACTTTTCTTTTTTTTCTTTTTTCTTCCTTTCTTTTTTTCTTTCTTTCTTTCTTTCTTTCTTTCTTTCTTACTCTCATATGTCTTTCTTTCTTTCTGACTTTTTTCTTTTTTTCTTTTTTCTTCCTTTCTTTTTTCTTTTCTTTCTTTCCTTCTTTCTTTCTTACTCTCATATGTCTTTCTTTCTTTATTTCTGTCTTTCTTTCTTTCTTTCTTTTTTCTTTTTTCTTCCTTTCTTTTTTTCTTTCTTTCTTTCTTTCTTTCTTACTCTCATATGTCTTTCTTTCTTTCTTCCTGTCTTTTTTTCTTTCTTTCTTTTTTCCTCTTTTATTTCTTTCTTTTATTTCTTCCTTTCTTTCTTTCTTACTCTCACGCGTGTACAAATAACATGTCTATCTGATGTTGTTACTGTCTTTTTAAAATAAACATTTGTACAAATAAGCATCGGCGTTTGGATTCACGACGTCGATACGGGTGCAAAATGTCACATCGCTAGTCTTCCAAACTTGCTGGATTATCACGATTCACACACAAGGTGTCACAAGAATTTTATAGCTGCGGTAGTGAAGGGTTGCGGTCCTTTATTTTTTTAACAGTTTTCCCTAAGAGCTTTAACTTTAATTAAACGAAATATCGCTTAACAATGTAACATTATTCTGGTAATAATGGACCTGAAAAATAGGGTTAAATAGTCGAAATTGCAGAATACAAATTTGTCAAGTTTAAAGGAATGTGACTGCGTTGAGAGAAGGCAGCCATTTTGAATTTAATAAAAACGGTTTTATTTTCTGATTTTGGTGATGAAAACCACCATGTTTCGATTGGAAAATTAACGCACGAGCTGAATTCAAGTCATTCAAAAATTCACTGATCCTTTCAATCATTAAAAAAAGGGTTTCAGCCTAAAAAAATGGCATCGGTAATTTCCGGATGTTTACGTTAACCGCCGGGAAGTTCCGACGCCAAGTCGGTTGGCCTTCTTGCGTCCAAACAAATAAAACACGAGGCTCGATTTACAAGTGGAGAAAGACACAGATTAAACAGCATTTAAAACAAAAAATTAAAAAGAAAAAAATTAAATAATACGTTAATTCAAAGTGTATGATGGAAATATTTCTTTTTTTAACGTAGAAATAAAAATAAACAGGTTATAAGTTATACTTTTTAAGTGTATCTTTTTTTACTGAAAATTAGTTTTTGTCTGTAATCACGTAAAAAATAGGGTCGTTAAGGTTTAGGGTTACCGTTTTTTTAGTGAAAATTATTTTATAGTTAGGGTTTAGAGTTAGTGGTTATTTTTTTGTTTTTTTTGTCTGAAATGTTTTTTTTTCTTTTCTAATTAGTGGTGTCTTATTGAGTTACAAGCGAATCCCTTCAATAAATATAATAACTACGTGACGCATAATCATAAGATACAACATCACACATGATAATTTGAATCAACTATGAAGAGTTCAAAGTATATATATATATATATATATATATATATATATATATGAAGAAGAATGGAAAGGAATTAGAGAAGCAAAAGCCAAATCATAATTCAATTCAATTGCTCAGAGCCAGGTATATACCGCAAAAAAGGCAATTTATTCAAGTTAAATTTTCCTTAAGCCAGGCTTTTCAAAGATCAAAATCTTATCATCAGAGGAAGTCGCTGGGATAGATAAGTTGGCAAAGGCCAAGATTTAAAATTTGAAAAAATAAAATAAAAGTTGTAGGGGAAGAAACACAGGGCCAAAATTCTGCCCGAATGCAAGCAAATGTCCGATTGCTAAAAAGTCCGGTGTCGAAAAGTCCAGCGGAGAGAATGAGATGTAGATAGGTAGGTCGTTAAAAGGCCCGAAAGGTAGTGAGAGAGGATTCAAAGTTAAATTCCAAGAAGCCACCCCTTCAGGTTCGGCGAAAATAGAAAATCCAAAGGGTAAAATGTCCAATAAGAGGTACGCTCGTGGATGCAGGCAGGCAGGCTCAGAAGAGAGTGAGGTGGAAAATATTCGCCATTAACAATACTTCCTGGGCAGAGATGTCAAAGAAAATGCTTTAAAATGGCGAAAAAAGCAGCGAAAATATTTTAAAGTTAGCCCGAAGAGAAAGCCGGCTTGAAAATGAGGAAAGGCAGAAACTCTTGTGCGACCAGTAGGCAGGGAGGGAACGAGTAAGGGGTGTGGAGGGGGAGAGAGGAAAGGGTGCGAAGAAGGAAAAGGGGTGCGGAGAGTGAATGCGGTTAAAACTAAGAGTGTGATTGTGGGGGGGGGGTGAGTCGCATGAAAGTAGAAATTGGATGTTAGCGCGAATTAGGGTTCAACTAGAAAAGGGAAAGGATGGAGTAGGAGTAAGTCAACGAGTGCTGGGAGTGAGAGTTCAAATACCAGAATGCGTCTATGAATAGAGTTCGGGGTTTAGTTGTTGCTACTTGCTCTATCCTGGATATTGAGCTATATACTCTTCACAATAGGTTTTACTTTTCCTAAAAGTTCGCTTTTAGTACACCACTTTATATATATATATATATATATATATATATATATATATATATATATATATATATATATATACGTGATAAACTAATGTGTGACTCCCTTAGAAAATAAATAAGGAGCCACGTCACATATGTCTATTTGATGCCAGTAAAGAAGAAATGAGGTGTTGTCCCTTTACAATACACATGGTGTCAGCAATTAGACATTTTAAATTTTGATTTGTAAAAACACGGGACTATTTCTATGAATTGTAAATTCTATTTTTCATTTTTTTAAAATACTTCTAAAATAAATACTTCTTTTATTTTAAAATTTGGGCTAAATAAGTATATCTTTGAGTTGGTCGTGCAAAAGTCTTTCAGCTGCAAGTCTGGCGTTCAGTAAATGTGTACCATTTTTAAGCTATAAAAATAAATCTCGGTTAATTGTTTTTACACAATATTGCGAAAACGTGACTTGGCAGGCCGAGAGCAGACTCAAGGCGTTTCCACGAATAATAGCGATAGAGAGGCGCTCGTAAAGCCAAGACAATTCGCGATTGTCTCCGGTGTTGCGCGTCATTGATAGACCGAAGCTGCCGTGGAAATCGCGCGTGGCAGATCCTATCATTCCACTCGTCTCCACAGCGATCAATTGAAATACAAATCTGTCGAGAAGATTGGCATATTTCGAATTGTAAATAAGTTTCATTATGATGCTGTTATATTTTGAAGTGGGCTTGAAGATGTCTTATATAGGATACAATGCATCAAAAGTGTGTTGCATACAACATGCTATAGGACAGGGGTGGGCAAACTTTTCAGAGCAAGGGCCACATTAAAAAGAAATCAAATTTTACTGAGCCGCATAGTATATTTTCCAATATAATTGATATCTGAAATAGTCGAAATATATGGATTTCAAATCGAAAATGCAATCATTTTTCATTTATTAGCATTTTAAAGTACTCTAGAGGATTCACATGAAACGCATTTGAAAAAAACATTTATTTGAAAAAAAAAGAAAAGTAACTTTTTTTAATATTCAATACTTTGGAGGGCCGCATAAACTCCTTTGGTGGGCCACATGCGGCCCGCGGGCCGTAGTTTGCCCAACCATGCTATAGGACATCTTCAACCCTTCTCACGTCTGCTTAATGGTGATACGATTTATCTGTCATTACGTGCTTTTGTTTGATCACGATCAAGACAATTTTGACACACTAACACAATACAAAAAGTTGAAGGCTTGTATTGAACCATTGTCAAGGACGTTTTGACGTAAGCCCAGGTAAGGATAATTATTGTTTTAATTGTACCCCTTTTTCTGGCCGAAATCATTCTTACGACCCCCATTTACATTCGGCCATACGTCCGTATCATTCGACGATCTACGATCTACTGGAAAATGAGTCCGAAATTTGCTAATTAATTTTCGCTGTGACGTCATTAAAAAGGTTTTATTTCCTTCTTTTTCTTATTAACAAGATTCCAAAAGTAGAAAAATGACAAACACGGGAATACGAGACGAGAACAACTTATATGAACTCTAATCTCTCTGTCTGAACATGCACCGTTGATGAAAATAAATAACAACTGTATGTTATACATTTTATTTACCTCCCCAGAAGGTTAGGCACAAGGCCAGTGTTATCTTACTCCCACAAGGTAAGATGTGACCCAAGTCGGGTCGGGAAAGTGGGACTAGAAAAGCCAGCGCCCGAGAAGGTGAGCACTCTGGCCATTAAAAATTGCCTAAGCAGCCCCGTCGGCATTCCCCGGTAGGGGCGCCTCAGGCAGTAAGCAATAAACTTACTCCTCCCCAAAGAGGGGAGGCAAAGCCTGGGAGGGTGGACCTCCTAGAACTGCACAGGACAAACCCATAGACCAGCGTAAATCAAGCCCCGGAGGCCAAGACGATACCAGTTTAAGGCGTGTATCAATCAATGACTGTATGTTATACATTCCGCGTTAGTTACTAACAATTAATTCTATGAAAGAAGGCGCTGAACAAGCATTTGGCTACTCATCATACAAGAGACGCAAGGGTCAACTACTCACCGCCAAGGCCTCAGGTTATTTATCTACCACCCACAAGGTAACATGTGACACAAGGTCGGGAAAGTGGGATTAGATAAGCCAGCGCTCGAGAGGTGAGCACTCTGGCTATTTAAAAATTGCCTGGGCAGCCCCGTCGGCATTCCCCGGTAGAGGCGCCTCAGACAGTAAGTAATAAACTTACTCCTCCCCAAAGAGGGTAGGCAAAGCCTGGGAGGGTGGACCTCCTAGAACTTCACAGGGCAGCGTGTAGTATCCATCGGAACAGATACTACACTTTGATCTGGGCCAAAAGGCCTCAGAAAACCGTCTTACTAAAGCTAAGAAAATCTTCAACAAGACCAAAGACCCAATCGAGCCGGGGATGTGCTGGTTATTCTCACGACCAGTTTCACAACGCACAGAACATGTGATTATCCTACAGTCCACGCGACTCTCGCGAGCCATAAAGACTAACTTTCCTCAAACTGTGATGGTCTTTGTGTGTCTTTCCAATGAACGCTACGTAATACCAGCTAACATTTTCTTAAAAGGATCAAAGTTCAGTTAATATGGTAATATTAAGTAACTGTCACTGTTGTTAGGCGTTGGATGAAAATAGTAGTTTATTGAGGGCCCTACACGTGGGAGCAGGACTCAGCTTCGTGTCGTACTTAAAGGAAAATCCAAAGTGACTTCCTGAGAACTTCCACAGCATCATTATTTCCAATATGTACCCTCCAATTCGCCTGGTGACAATTTCATAGACTAATATGTATACGGCGCAGTTGAGAAAGACACCAACCGTACCACCTGCAACACCATGGACAGGCTGATTGCCAGGATCGAACTTGTACTCAGGTGTCTCTCGCAGGACACAATGAAGGCCGCACAATCCAGGTTTTGGGGGTTGTGGTTGAGGCTCAGAGTGACCCCTTCAACTGAGCTGTGTTTGTAAAAACGTCTTCTAAAAGAGACACTTTTTATCTTGAGAATAAATCAATTATTGGCCAATATATGACATTATTCTTTCTTTCGAAACAGTGTTAATTTTTTCTCGAACATCCTGTAGTTTAATTACAAAAATACATCAAACAGAACTCTTCCCTTTTCTTCGCAAACAAGTCGGCCATTTTGTCTATTGATGTGCATTTGGTATGATTTTTTGTTGTGTGAGTATTTTTGAACGCATCGCATGCTTTCATTATAATCGGCCATGTTTATTTGAGAGAAAAAAGTCTTTATTACTACTCTGGCGACTTGAATCGATTTTTATGCTTAGATGAGCGTATGGCAGATGCAGTCAGTAAATAATTCGCATTTTACTTCTTATTTGTAAGTAAAACATCCATTTAATTTATTCTGTATCTTTTTCTCTTGGTGATTATGAACAGAAATAACATTATTGACAACGTAAAACGTATTCAACTGTCTTTAATTTTTTGTTCATTATTTCCAACCTGAAGCAATTTTTCACATTCGATACATTAAGGGTAAAAAAAAAAATCATTGATACTGTTGGATTTTTTCAATACTTTTCATCATTATTCCATTAGTATAGTTTTTGGTTATTCGAACTACATTTCTCATCTTGAGTTTTATCATCACAACGTTTCGGCCGCTGTAACCCTCGGTCTTCTTCAGGTGTATCTCTTCGAACTCGGGAATATTTATGTCGGACTCGGGAATCTGGAGGGAATTTCGAACGGAAACCTTTATTTAATCCACGGGGGTACCATGTGTTTTTTTCCGTCAGCCATGACTGGGAGAAGTCTTTAGTAATTCGCAATTCTTTGTATCGTCCGCACCGAGGATTGAACCTTCAACCTTCAGATGACTATCACTTAGAACTGAATTTAACTTAGTACTATATACACTGCGCCACGGTAATATTTTCGAGTTCGAAGAGATACACCTGAAGAATGCGGGAGGTTATAGCGGCCAAAACGTTGTGATGATAACACTCAAGATGAGAAATGTAGTCTGAATAACCAAAATTCTACAAATGATCAATCCTCATCTCAAAAATTCAGAAATATATATATATATTCCATTATATAAGCTAAGTTCCATTTGCCATCCATCCAATCGTTAATCAAATTTACAACCCTATTTGGTACAAATCATCTTCAGTTTATGTCTGACTTGTCCACCAAGTTTCAGTCATAAATGTCCAACACTCTTTGTTTTATCTTCCTTAAGAGATATGATTCCAATGTGTGCCTCTGCGTTACTAGCGAATCCATATAAGGCCGATTTCGGCTGTGATTATTCTACTCAGTTCAGGATTTATTTAAAGATTGTTTTTAGAAACATTATCTTTGAAAAAAACCCACGCATAAAGTATACGAGAGATTAAAGTCCAGTTAGCCTGACGCTCATTCAAGATCACATCTCCTATTGATGAAACGATCACTAAAGTTTCCCCGCATATAATTGAACGGCGATAAAACAAAGACTGTTGGACATTGATGTTGAAAACATGGTGGACAAGTCAGGCCTAGACAGAAGTTTATTTGTAATTGTTAGATTTCTAAAAGGATTGTGAATTTCAGTAACAATTCTATGGGTGGCATTTTTGGGGGGTGCACTCTGTAACTTGTTGCAGGAAATGAGTTCCGAATTCTTTTATATTTATTTAGATTTGCTACTGTGCAATAAATATATAAATATATCTGTACAGAAAGCTGGTATCCCTGGCTTTACTGGATTCCTGGAACATTCGCAAATGATTTGGAACTCGATCATTACTGCAAAACACTAGTAAACGGACCTCCATGTAATATGGCCTAGACAATGCGTATGGTTTTTGATTCCCCACGTGATCATTCGAAATAACCATCAATTTATTCTATTTATTCAGAAGATTAAGCAGTTGAGCACTATTTCACAGTGAATACTGCTAAAGCAGAAATAAGTAAAGAACAACTAGTTCTTCCTCCATCAAGAGCCTACACGGATGATATAACAATTCTGCCCATTAAAACCGTGTTTTAAACTTCTGTTTTTTAAAACCCTTTTATATCCGGGTCATATTTATTTAAACTTAGTTCACCCCAAACAAGGCAAGCTGCCACTGTAGATGTAAGGGGCTGCTGAGAATTAGGGTGAACGTTTTGGGGGTCATCCTCAATTGAAAGCTGTGCAGCGAAATGCTTGTTCACATTAGTTTTAAATTTCTGCAAGTCGGTACAGTCGGGGAAACAGGGAGAAAAGAGGGAGTTCCAAAGGCCGGCAGCACGAGGTAAGAAGCTATTGGAGTAATTATTTCGGTATCTATTTATATGACTGTGTCTGGTACAGTTTGTGACCCATAATAAAACCGGCGTTTCGTCGTCAGCTTTCGGGTGTTTACGTAAACAGCTGAAAGATGCCAAAACACTTTGCCAATCTGATTGCAGGACGCGGCAATTGCGAAATAACTAAATCGTAAAATTTAAAAAGTTAAGGAAATTGATTAAAGAGATCATGGGTTTCAGCGTTTTATGCAATACGATTCAGTCTCCCGAAGGATTTATTGACTTTTGTCAGAAAACCAAAACTTATAACCCCAAAGAAAGCGTGCAAAACATGCGAACATATGTGCAAGCTTACAAAGAGAAATAGAATAACAGACAAATATGCTTGGCGATGCACAAATGCAAAACGCAGAGTTTGCACATCGATAAGAATTGGCACTTTTTTGCCAGATAATAAAAGTGACAGATATTTGATTTCACGTCGTATTACCCCCCCCCCCGCCCAAATAAAAAGCGGCATAAATGCGGCATAGGGTCGAAGAATACCGTCACAGATTGGAAAAATGTTCTTCGAGAGATTTGCGACCGAAGCGTTTGATTTACTATGGGTCACACACTATACTATTATTCTGCTCAAAATAACCTCGTTTTTATCTTCTGTTTTTCTTGTAATTCCTTTTTTATATCCGAATCATAACAATTACTTGAGTATCTATTTATAAAACCAATTCTGTAAAACAGTGCATCAAGTGTATTTTTGTTTCGGAATTTTTGTAGATAAAAATGGATAATTTGTATTATTTGGATTATCAAGACCACCCTTCTCACCATGGATGTTATTCTGAAATCTTTTCGGCCAATGTAACCGCCGACCTTCTTCAGGTACATCTTGTCGAACTTGGGAACATTTATGTCCACAAAGATCCGTTGCGACACGGATAAAAGTGCTAAGTAATAATAATTTCTAAGTGACAGAGGTTGAAAGTTCAATCTTTAGTACGTACGATACAAAGAGTATAATAACGAATTACTCAACAGGGATTTTCCTGATTATGTCTGCTATTTTCGTTATCGCCGTTCACTGTATGCTCTCAAAGTTTCCTTCGATTGCAACTTCTAGTCTTTTTCTAGTTTTTTTTCGGGACTATATGATTATTATTATCATTATTATTATTACTTTTTATTTTTTATCATTATTGTAAGTAGTAGTAGTAGTAGTAGTAGTAGTAGTAGTAGTAGTAGTAGTAAGTCGGTGACTTTGTTTTATTTAACGGCACTTCAACATCTGTCGGTCATTTAATTCAAATAAAAGGTTTAGTTGTTTTTGTTTTTAGAGTACGAGTTTTAATAGGATTTGTTTTATTTGTTATATTTTGTTGGAAAGATTAACATGTTTTAAGAATTTAAAAAATTCTTTTTGCCTGGTGTTCTTGAAACTGATCTTTTATGTTACCTGCCTGATAATGTTTGGAGTATATTTGTTTGAATTTGTCACATTTTGTAAGAATGTGTTTAACTATACGGGAAACTTTACATGTTTGACATTTCGGGGGGGGGGGGTAGGGTTAGGTTGTGCAAATGTGTAATGTGTGAGTCTGGTCCTGATTTTGTCCCTGAAACGGTCCTTAAGCTTACCTGCCTGATATTGTTTGAGGTATATTTGTTTGTCTGGTCTTGATTCTACTCACTACTATATCCCGTCTTAGATTCGTCAGTGGTTCTATAGCTGCTGATTTGAACCAGGTTAATGTTTGTATAGTTTGTTATTTGGGAACATCTTCCATGTTATTTGCTATTATTTTCTTATATACAGATTAATTTTTGGTTTGTAATCCGTGTGTGAGAGTTCAAGCTCTGTGATCGTCACTTTCGTTGCTCCTTTCGCTAGAGTGTTGGCCTCTTGGTTGGCCTTAATACCCACGTGACAAAGCACTCATGCTAAAGCCACTGTTTTGCCAGAGACGGCCAGGCTATGGTATGTTCTTGGTACTTTCTTCTACAGACTGCTGATGTTGATTTTCATCTTGGATCGCCACTAGGCTAGATAAATAATCTGTAAATATTACTTATGTGGTTGTCTCTGAATTTCTTATCATTTCTAGTGCTGTTATTATTATTATTATTATTATTATTATTATTATTATTATTATTATTGTTATTAGTATTATTATCATTATTTGTACTCACTATGAGTTCTCACACAGATCATCGTCAGTGATTGCTTACCGACAACAACCAGTGGTATTTCCTGGAGTCTGAGTGACAACAAGTCTCCCCAGACTTCCAGTATTCTTCACCTCTTTTCGATAACGATGCGGTATCGCAACAGTCTCTTACCATTGATTTCTCGCCGGTAAGGACAATTGGTTTTCTCTAGGATTTGGGTGGCAACAAGCCTCCCCAAAGTCTCAGCACTCTCTGCACTTTTCCAGTGGAGGTCTGGTTTGTGCTGTCCCTCCTCGGTCTTCTCATCCTCCTCGACCCTCTACAAATATGTTGTCTGGTGTAAGCCTAGGCCTGCACCAGTTTAAAAAAATAAATCAATGAATTAATTTTTTTCTTTTTAAATTAATTTAAAAAAAAAACAATTAAAAAAAAATTTTTTTTTTAATTTTTAAATTTTTTCCTTTTAAATCACTTTTCTTTCTTTTTTTCCTTTTCTCTTCCCTTATTTAAAAAAAAGAATTATTATTATTATTATTATTATTATTATTATTATTATTATTATTATTATTATTATTATTATTATTGGTACTCAGTACGAGTTCTCATACAGGTCATCAGTGATTGCTCACCAACAACCGGTGGTATTCCCTGAAATCTGAGTGACAACAAGTCTTCCCAGATTTTTAGTATTGTCCACCCCTTTTCGATAGCCACCGCAAGTAACCTTGCAGTATCGCAACAGCCGTTTACCATTGATTTCTCGTTGGTAAGGACCATGGGTCTTCTCTGGGATTTGGGTGGAAATAAGCCTCCCCAAGGTCCCAGCACTCTATGCACTTCGAGTGGAGGTCTGGCTTGTGCTGTCTCTTCTCGGTCTTCTCATCCTCCTTGACCCTATGCAAATATTTTGTGTGGTGTCAGCCTATTCTTTTAATTAATTAATTTTTTTTTATTTATTTATTTTTAAGAATTTATTTTAATTTTTTTGAAATTATTTTTTTAGAGGATTATTATTATTATTATTATTATTATTATTATTATTATTATTATTATTATTATTATTATTATTATTATTATTAATAGTAGTAGTAGTAGTATTACAATGGATGCATAAAATATTATTTGCCCGGATAACAACATAATATTGAAGAACAAAGTCTTTCCAGTGATCATGTCAAGTTGTATAACAATCTGTCACAAACTAAATCTGTTATACACATATGATTCTACTTGAAACGATTACTCACACTAACATACGTCTCTGGCAAAGCGAGGTCAATTATCTGTCCAAAACGGCGAAATATATTTACAATAGCATAGAGAAATGTTCATAACCTCCGCCTGCTCAGCGACCGCGTGTTATTAAATAATGGCCGCCCGCTTTCAGACGTCGGCACTTTTCCAAGATATTTTCAATTAAGCTGAACATTCCAATGGCTAACGCGCATATTCTTCAACCTTAAGAGGATTATTTGGATAAATTTCGGACAAGAGAATGGCAACATAACAATGACAGAATTGACATTCGTGGCGAATAGCCTAAGATGAAATCCCCTTTTATAGCATTTTGAAACCGTCTTTTGTGATTTTATTCCTTTAAGGACAGCTCATAAATATCTCAGAGTTCGTCTAAAGCATTAACGTTTTGAACCTATTGTTGTAAGGAAGAAAGCTATCGATGACAAAGAAACGATCAAGAGACTGATTTTACTTTATCTATTGCTGTTATTCGATTTCCATCCAATGTTTATCTTAGAAGCTGAAACCTATTTTTTTAGATTCTGTTAACATGACTTTTGTTAATTGTTTTTTTAAAACTTTAACAATTGATCAGCAGCTACGCCATTTCCATCCGAAAATATTGATAAGGGGAAACGTAGGAATGGGAGGTTGAGCAACAAAATGTTAGTTCATATTACATCTCAAAATCTCAAATCTAATTACTTCTGTGAAATCTTGACTTTGATACTAAACCTAGCCAGCAAACAAGAAGTGTGTTTACGAACGGTGGTTCATAGGGCAGTGTGTCACAAACGTCTGCTCCCACAGATACGATACTATTGGTCCGATAGCGCACGAAATAGATTTGCTTTCACACTGTGTGTGTAATATTTATTTTAATGCTAAATCTACTGAATAATTAAACCAGATTTTTATTCCATTTTCTATTTTTCTAATCTTGTGTTGTTCGCGTTATTTCAAAGTTTCATGACTGCAAGCTACAATTCCTTTTATCTTAGTTACGATTAGATTTTAAAAAATAATCGTACATTTTTTAGTGATGAAATGTAAAAACTGAATTTCCTGTCTTACAAACACATCGAAAACAAGTGCAGCCTACTCGTAAAATGTTGTATATCAATCGCGACCCCGAACGACCATCCGACACCATAGCTAGTTTCAGTTGGTCTTGCCATGACAGAGAACGCCTTCGATGCGTGCGTCGATCCAAACTTGTTGCTGAAATGTAACGCTCAAAAACAAAAATCGTCAGAGACTTTTTTTGTAGAGATAGACCAATAACTAGACAAACATCAAGTCGTGAATACGATAGGTTTATTGCGTCGCACCCGCTTTTATATCACGGTTAGATAATTGCATCGAACTGTAACCGTCTCATAGTCGTTAGCGTTATGGTTATGGTTAGGGGTTAGGGTTGGTGGTTAGAGTTAGGATGAAAGTTAGAGGGTTAGGGTTAGAGTTAGGGTTAAGGTGTTTGGGTAAGAATTAAGGTTAGAGTTAGGGTTAGGGGATAGTGTTAAAGTTAGGGTTAGGGGTTAGGGTTAGAGTTAGGGTTAAGGGTAGGGTGTTAGGGTAAGGGTTAGGGTTAGGGTTAGATTTAGGGTTAGGGTTAGGGTTAGGGGTTAGAGTTAGGGTTAGGTTTAGGGTTAGATTTAGGGTTAGGGAATAGGGTTAGGGTAAGGGTTAGGAGTTAGAGTTAGGGTTAGAGTTAAGGGTAGGGTTAGGGTTAAGGATCTAGAGTTAGGGTTTAGGGTAAGGGTCTAGGGTTAGTGTTAAGGTTCGAGTCGACAAAACGAGAGAGAAATAGTCTATTAAGCGTAAAGTTTGTTAGCCTATGTTACCTGTCTTGTTTCTTGACCGTTTATATCGAAACTAAGATCGATTCTAGTCCTAGAATTTCCTCGCTTTTATATAAATGACGTCAGTTCCGCCAACTCGTATCATAAACGTCCGCCCTCACGATGCTGATTTCAGAGTCATCGTTACCTTTTGTTGACCTCTTAATCTCTTGTCTACCTTATCTTCAGAAATAGGAATACACACACACACACAGACACAGACACAGACACACACACACACACACACACACACACACACACACACATATATATATATATATATATATATATATATATGTATGCATATTTTGGCAGCGAGTCGTTTATTAGACATGTGTCGTTAAATACCACGGAGCTTTCTTTCTTTATGATCTTTTTAGTCAATTTCTCGACTCGGCGAGCGATTCTTCGGGTTTCTGGTAATAATCGATGGATCATGACGCCTAATGTTGTTTCTTGGGCCATTCCTCTACCGCTTTCGGTCTCGCGACCGTCTTCAGGGGGTTATCTGTCTGTTGTTGTTTGTAGAGAGCCGTATGTATGAATTATTTTCTTTTTATTTTGATAGATCTAATTTGCATATGTGTATATATATATATATATATCTTTATTCTTTTTTTTTACTTATTAATTTAAATTTTTTTTTATTTTCATTGATTTGTTTTTATTTATTTTGTGTTTTATCTATTATTATTATTATTACTCACTAGGAGTTATCACACTGGTCATCGTCAGTGGTCACCCACTGCCGACAACCTGTGGTATTCCCTGGAGTCCGAGTGACAACAAGTCTCCTCAGGCCTCCAGTATGCTCCACCTCTTTTCGTTCATCACCGCTGATGACCTTGCGGTAATCGCAACAGCCACCTACCAACGATTTCCCGCTGATAAGGGCCATTGGTCCCCTCTGGGGCCCGAGTGGCAACAAGCCTTCCAAAGGTCCCAGAGCTGTCCGCGCTCTTCCAGTGGAGGTCTGGTTTTGCGCTTTCCCTCCTCGACCCTCTGTCCATAATTTTCGTGGCGTCAGCCTATGCTTGCGCCTCTCTCGTGCGGTTGTATTTTCCCCGGTTCTGTTGTTTTGTGCTTCCATGTGTTTGTTCTCCATTCGTTGCTTATGTGGGTTGGTTTCCGCATTCGAGGACATTTTTCAGGATTGTAGCTGTTTTGATCATTACTGTCCTTTGTATGGTCTCAGTTATCCCTTTGATTCCTATTTCTCCTAGTCTTTTCTCCATGTTTTTGGGGACTGTTCCTAGTGCTCCTATGATTATTGGTGTTATACTGACTTTCTTCATGTTCCATATTCCTTTCAATTCTCTGGCAAGTTCAGTATATTTGCTTCTCTTTTCCGTCTCTTTGATCTTCATTTTGTGGTCTGCTGGAACGGCAAAGTCCACGATTTTGCAGGATTTTTCTTTCTTGTTGATTATTATCATATCCGGTCTCCTTGCTGTTATGGGTTTGTCTGTTTGTACATTCATATCCCATAGGATTTTGTGTTATTATTATTATTATTATTATTATTATTATTATTATTATTATTATTATTATTATTATTATTATTATTATTATTATTATTATTATTATTATGCGTTAATTGTTGAAGACTGATAAGGCGTATATATATATATATATATATATATATATATATATATATATATATATATATATATATTTATTCTTTTTTTTTACTTATTAAATTTTAATTTTTAAAATTTTTATTGATTTGTTTTTATTTATTTTGTGTTTTATCTATTATTATTATAATTATAATTATAATTATAATTATTATTATTATTATTATTATTATTATTATTATTATTATTATTTTAATTATTAGTATTAGCATTATTATGTGTTAATTGTTGAAGACTGATAAGGCGTATATATATATATATATATATATATATATATATATATATATATATATATATATATATATATATATATATAGTAAGACTTCCCCAGGATGATAATTTTAAGAAAAATGTCATGCAAGTACATCGAAATATTGTGTTGGCATGATGGGTTGATAAGAAAAAAGTAGTAGCCGTGGCTACTAAGAGCAGTTAGTCGGTAGCAAAGTCCAGCGCTCTTAGTAGCCACGGCTACCACTTTTCCTTATTAACCCATCATGTCAACCCAATATTTCGATGTACTTGCATGAAATTTTTCTTAAAATCATCATCCCGAGGAAGTTTTACAATAAAGACGAAACGTTGATGAATATATAAAAAAATATCTCTTGGTTTTTCTTTTTTCATTTCCTATTACGTCGGATTACTCTCATCCTTCCTTTCTCATATATATATATATATATATATATATATATATATATATATATATATATATATATATAGTATGTATATACACATATAAGTATTTATATATACATATATATAAGTATTTATATATACATATATATATAAGTATATATATACATATGTATAAGTATATATATACATATAAGTATATATATATATACATATATATATACATATATATATACATATATATACACACATATATATATATATATATATATATATATATATATATATATATATATATATATAGTCTCGGAAGTTTCTCAACCATTAAAACTATATATAATATATATATATATATATATATATATATAAAAAACAAAAAAACTTATAGTCTCAAGTCTTCCAGTGGAAAATCACTCATGTAAGTCAATTTATCTTTTACAGTTATTATATTAGTTAGTTTCTAACACTATTTTAAGGGATCATCAGTTGTTTACCATTGAAAACCTGTTTCGGGAATTTAAAAACAAGCCATATCTAATTTCATGGTTTCCCAGCAGAGTTGATCAGACCCCACTTCCCTTAAAAGACAAAAACATAAACGTTCCTTATACTAAATCTACGTTTTGTTCCATATAAATGTTTTGCTAACTTATATTAGTTATTTAAGACACACAAAAAAAAAAATTCTTTACCTGTGCTGTTCGTCTGTCTAATAAAATTTATCCGTTACTTACAAAAATGTTGCTGCATTTTAAAGTGTTTGGACGAATCAATGACACTATTATTTAAGTGATTAATGTATTATTTTTAGTTTTATATTATAAATATAAAAAACATCAACACATCAAAAAATAATAAATAAATAAATAAATATGTATATACATATATATATATATATATATATATATATATATATATATATATATATATATACATATATACATACATACATATATATACCTTTAGTTCCTCCTTTTCTCCCTCGTCCTCATTTGTTATAGCAAGACAGATAATTCGATGTACGCTATTAACCTGGACAATCTTACAGGCCGAGTGATGTGTGCACGTTATGATTATATGTAAATCGATGTTTATCATCCCGTGTGTCGATCGTGTCAGCATCCGCGTCTTATGTCAAGTGAAATCGATGAATGTCAGTCAGACCCGACACAATGTAAGTGACGCACAGCATGGACGGAGATGAATTAATTGCGCGCCACTCGAATGATGAATTGTGTTATTATAAGGTCGACCTACTTCAGAAGTCAAATTGGATAAACTGATAGATTGATCGCTGTAGAACGACGAGGATACGAAGAATTATTAGGCGATAACCTTTAGTAGGTGTTTACAAGTCTGTCTGCTTGGCGCGTGAGGTTCAGGGTTGAGCGAGTACAGCGCCTTAGGGTCACTCTTCACTAGATGGAAAGGTAGTCAAAGATTCACACGGGACAATTGATTAACAACGAAGATATCCAATAATTATAACAAGTGAATCAGTAAATAACACAGTTAAACAAATATTATATACGTAATCCCCGAATGAAAATTTTAGTATGACAGTTGAAGCAAAAAGAAAACAACAAAAAATAAAAAATATGATTACATTAAAAATCAGACAGGTGGCTGTGGTGAACTGAAAGGCGTAGGATGCTGCCAACCGGAGCATCGTACGCTCGAATCATGTAGCTTCCCCAGCATCACTTGTTGTCATTGGCAATTTCCATCTTGTTTTATTTTCTCGGGTAGATACAGTTCTCGATTAAAAAATTAAAATCTAAAACCCATTTTCCGACAAGGTTCCGCTTTAATGTAAAGGAAAGGTTTTCCACTTACAACTGATTATAGCTTATTGATTATTTATTAGAAGTTTTACAGAAATTAATTATGTAAATTGCAAAACCCGTCTGGTGTCTGAGCGACTTTTGGTAACAGTATATAATGAAGTTGAAAGAGTATAAGTTTAAGTAAGATTCTTAACACGTTTTCTGTTCGAATCGCAGTCTCGTCTTGAAATTTCTTTCTACTTTATTTAATGTTATTTAATCTAAATTAAGTAATTAATAGTTTCCCACCTAATTCTAAGGTATACGAAGACTATCAACGCTGACTTGAAAAAACTCCACCCCTCTCTTAAGTTTACAAAAATTTTCGCCAATGGACAGACAGACAGACAGACAGACAGAGAACGTGTTCGATATCGTGTTTTTTTAATATGAACATTTTTCCCCTTTTTTGTTATGTTTAAAGCAATGTCGGTAATCATTTCACCCTCAAATTTTATTTTTTCATCAGGCACCGTTCTGGTTGGTTCTTAGCATGGTTGGTTTTCCCAACCTTCTCCATATATGCATGTTGAAAATCGACACGTCTGAACCAGAATCCAATTGTAATTTTATGTTTTTATTTAGGATTTTTAACCCTAACCCTAACCCATTTTCCGACAAGGTTCCGCTTTAATATAAAGGGAGGGGTTTCCCCGTGTAAGTAAAGTGATGTACCGTTATCGAGGGCTAGCCGAAAACTCCCTGTTCATTGGCTACATGGCTGGGACGTAAGATGTAGGGGAGGGCGCCACTCCTTTCCAAAGATTACTGCATTTACACTTTATCCTCACTTTATAATGCTTAGTATTTTGCACGGAAGTGTCAAGCATAATTTTTTTAAGACTTTAGCATGACTCGACCGAGGATAGAACCCTGGTTACCCTGGTCGAGATAAAAGTGTAGTATCTGTTCCGATCAGCCAAATCTGACCATCAGCAAAATCTGACCATCAGCAAAATCTGACCCATCAGCAAAATCTGACCAATCAGCAAATCTGACCCATCAGCAAATGCAGACTATGTGGGAAAAGAGACGAAACAGTACATCATATAATAAGTGAATGTAGCCAACTAGCCCAAAAAGAATACAAGAACAGACATAAGTGTGTGGGGAAAGCAATACACTGGGAACTGTGCAAACGATTGAATTTCGAACATGCAGACAAATGGTACAAACATAAACCAAAGACAGTACTGGATAACGGAAAACACCAAATCCTCGGAGACATGTAGGCACACACAGATAAACTCATACAAGCAATGAGACCGGATGTCATAATAATCGGCAAGAATGACAAATCCTGCTAAATCTTTGACTTCGCCGTTACAGCAGGCCACAGAGTGAAGATCAAACAGATGGTAAAACGAAGCCAATACACGAAACTTCCAGAGAACTCTGAAATCTTCATTTTAAAAGCCTTATTTGTAACTCGGAAAAATCACTACTCTGGCTTGAAGCTGAAAGTGGGCAATGACCACTTTATTATATATCGAACTTTGACCGATAACCTTCATTTTGGATCTTTGGATTGGATACTTTGACTTCCCACGGACTTCTACGCTTATAGGATGC
>OY744531.1:2450000-2642500 GCA_963556195.1 Sepiola atlantica
AGAACACGCTTTAGCCATGTAGCGATTACAAGCTAAGGGATTTCGTATCCCCCGAAGTAGAGCCAGACGAAGTCCCCATCTTCCTTCTTTTACAAGTAGCTAAGTGATTACGTGATTAATTTAGAAAATTAACTAGCGTAAGCCTCTCTCTCTGCGACAACGAACTTGCCCAGTATCGACAAGCAGTATAGTAAATAAATGACTCTAAATTAAAAAGAAAGGAGAAGCCTTGTTATATTTTATCGTGTATTGAGAGATTTGGTTTCAGTTACAGAAAGAAACCGCCGGCCGTAAAAACGACACAAAGCGCAGAGAATGGTGGCGGCGACGGAGCGACTAACAATGGCAGCTGGGTTGCAGACAACAGAGAAGAGACAGAAAAAGAAAGAGAAATATCATTCCCGAATTGCATCTACTGCTGTGTCGGCCGAGAGGAGGGACGCACGGTTAGTACAAATAGTGCCCATACGACGGCGAGGCAATGGAGAAAGAGAGAGAGACAAGGTTAGTACGAATAGTTCCCGGGCTGTTTGAAAATGCGAATCGAGAAACGACATATCGTCCCATTAGCAGCGATTTCGGGATCAACAGACGAGAGTTCTACGACGCCAGAGATTCCGACATTCTACGAACGTATCATCAACCTGTAAATGTAACACTTGAAAATCAGACCAGTGCTTAATAAATACAGCAGACCTTGCACAAAATGCTTGATATTCATAATTTACCGTTTTTACACATTTGAATACAAAACAAATTTTAAAATATCTAACATTTTTTTACAAATGTATATGGCGTGCATCGCGCGTGACATCACATCTTTTTTTCTAAAAAAAACATCTCCTTCAGATATAATAATGTTAAATTAGATGCTGAATTGATGTACTCACGTCTCTATATAGTCAAGAAAAAATTAAATGATTATTTAAACTACACACGGACAAACTTAACGTACATTTAGGTAAGATTCTTCGAAATTCTTTTTCATGAAACCCATATGGATGAAACGATGATCTAAATTAATGTCATCACTTGAAATAAACTAGAAGTCGAAAAAATAGAAAATGGCGGCTTCCTCTTCATGTGACGAGATATTGATTATCATTTGTAGTTAGTGTTCTGACATTTCAAGGTAAGTTACATGAAAATGTCAAATGATTTGGTCGACTTTTATAAGATTGAACATTTTGTAGACATTTTATTATAAACTAGCAGGACCTATGTTCCGGCGTTGCCCGGGAAAATCGAAGGACCCAAGAAACTATTGCTCCCATCCATGAACTCTATATTACATTACATTTTCGTTAATCGTCACACGTTAAGATTACACTTCCGCTGGATAAACAGTGTGTGTTAATGTACCACCAGCCTCAGTCTTGAAATAATAATGATTCAAAATATGGTAATAAACAAAGGAAAATTCCTAAATAATATCCAGAACTTCCTTAAAATATTACGACTCCGTAGAGATGTTGATGAATTCGCGAAGAAAGGTATATTATAGATCATCTGAAATCACTTACTGCACTTTCGCGGTATCACCGATTATCACAAGTATCTTCTATTGGCATTAAGAGTAATCTCTGTCAATAACACATCTGATGATCGGTGATACGGTGAAACTGCAATAAGTAGCTGAAGTTAAATATATTTTATTATCATTGATATTGAATATTGAATATTGAATATTGATATTGGATATTGAATATTAAATATTGATATTGGATATTGGATATTGAATATTGAATATTGAATATTGATATTGGATATTGAATATTGAATATTGAATATTGAATATTGAATATTGAATATTGATATTATATATTAATATTGGATATTGAATGTTGAATATTGAATATTGATATTGGATATTGAATATTGATATTGGATATTGAATATTGCATATTGATATTGGATATTGAATATTGAATATTGAATATTGATAATGATATTGGATATTGAATATTGAATATTGAATATTGATATTGAATATTGAATATTGATATTGGATATTGAGCTATATTTTGATTCATGGTCCGCTGTCTTAATTCGAAGTTCTGTTCCGATTTTGAAGAGATTTGCATTTTGTATTATTTCCCAGATATCCTACAACACCCTCGTCCTTTAACACTCTAGAATCATCATCCTATATACAACCGCTAATAACATTTCACCTACTAAAATATAAGATTCTATCAAAAATACTTAACCCTAAATTTGCGTTAGAAGGAATCTTCCCAAGAAATACGAGCTCAACTTGACAACTAAAAACAGTAAACATTTTATCACCTCATCAAAACACATAAAATAAATAGCTGCACACAGATTAGACCAATAGACCCAAGTATCGAGGTACCCCTACAAAAGATTTCCTTGCTACTCTCACAGTTACCCAAACCCTTACCTCTACATCCCCTGCACATGTCAGTCGATTTGACCAAGTCATAAACAGATTGAACCTACTTCAACGTCAACAACTGCGTCTAAATAGATACATTTAAGTCTCGACGTCGTTTCTCTCTACACTTCCATACACGCACACTCTGCAATCGACATGATCATTGACCGCATATCATACAGTAATCTCGACTGAGTTGGGATAACTCCTGCAGACATATACCAACCTTTACGCACTTCCGTCGACAACACTTATTTTACATTCCAACCACACACATATAAGTACATCACAGCGTTTATCTATGGGTTCCAGCCTTTCTGGTCACCAAGCTATTACACACATTGATCGCCCTGAACGACAAGCATAAATCACCTGCCACTCCTACATGTTTTTCAGGAGGTATATCGACGATATCTGTATCCTCAGATCCGCTCGTGATGAAGCCACTGCCTTACCCGTTAAAGTTAAATTAGGGCACCCACCCACAGATTACTCGATACAAAACAAATACTCCATTACCGCTGACAAAATATCACAAACTAATAACTTCCACCATACCCTATTTACCAAGGCCAATCCCGCTTCCACCATAGCCCATCTCAATAACATCAAAAGTACGCAGACATCACCCCTTTCCAATACCTGCTTTTTGGAACTTATTTACCTTAGTGATAAAATCACTTGTGGCATTCGTAGAGCAATACACACACAGCATTTAGACATTAATTTCTACCACAACAGCACCTTTCGACAACATAAACCACACTGCAAAACCCAGCTTCCTAACCAAGTGCCCTATTTCCAACACAGGGTAGTGTCACCGCATTCATATTGTTTACGATCCACAATGTGCTTAGTGCAATACTTCAATATAGGAAGGACTATAAGACCTTTGCACCAACGCATCAACAAACACGTTAATACGTTTAGTTACTCTTTCTACAAGCACATCATCTCATGTAATATAACACAACGGTATATCCGTTTCAGCATTTTTGCCTTTATCTGAAACATTACGAATTAAAGGATTTCGGAAGCAATCCTTATTTCTAGACATACACCTACAATTTATAACAGACCTGAACTGAACTCCCTCTTCATTATGTAACACCCTTTTTACAACTATCTTTTCCCTTTTTCCTAATTTGAACTCGTCTTAGGCTGAATTACACTTTCATATTTATGACTATTGTTTCTAATGTCACAATACCTGGTGACTAATGTTATTGTTATTGCACCGCTTTCAACATGTGTTTTGTATTATACGTTTCTGTACATATATACATAGTGTTACACCGGCCGTTCTTACACAGGAGAAACAACACCGGTTGTCACTATAAATAGTGCGAGACACCAGAAGACAAAGCGCAGTCTTGTAACTGTTTAGCCAAGAGCTAGTCACTTTCTTACTTTGTTAATACACTTGTTAAACCAACCCTCGACTTGACTTCCTTTATTTATTATTTACTGTGGAACAACTTCACAACACATAGTATGCAAGCATGGGTGTTGGATTGAGTGATAACAGAATATATAAGTGAGTAAATTAATTAATTTTATCATTGCCGACATTTGATGTGTTATTTGTTACAATTGTTTGTTCCAATTTGGTACAATGCCTAACGAAAAATATTACTGTGTGTATACATATAAACATATACTTATATATGGAAATTGAAAATAGAAAACCAAAAAACTATATGATTTATGTATTCATCAACGTTTCGTCTTTATTATAAGACTTGCTCAGGATCATTATTTTGAAGAACACATCATAACAGATACAGAGTTTTTTGGCCGCTGCTTCAAAACTACGGTCGTTTTTTTACTGGTATATAGTTATTGTATTCGTTTTCATTTTTTTCCATATATATATATATATATATATATATGTATATATATATATATATATATGTATATACATATATTTATATATATGCGTGCATATATATATATATGTGTACATATGTATATATATGTTCGTGTGTGCATGTGTGTGAGTATTTGTGTAACGATTCTTTTGTTTTTGTGTGTGTATCAAATCTATCTTTTCGTGTCCCCTTTCTTTGATCCTCCAAAAAATGTTAATTTGAAAAGATAACAAGACGAATTCACAAAGAAATTCCGGAAATGGTTCGCCTAAATGGAACGATTGGAAATGAACGGCAATGAAACGAGAATCCGAGCAGAGAGAAGACATTCGATTATTATAAATATAAGTAACGTATATATATATATATCTGAACATACGTAATACACAAACGTGGTCGGACGGAAAAATCGATAAATTGATTGATGTTGCAACGTGAAATTAATTGGTAGCTAGCAGACCTGATGAGATCAAACAGATATATGATGTCGAATGTTACGGGGACAAATTAAACTTTTATATACGAAAACTCTCTCTTTCCATCTTCATATATATATATATATATATAAAGTGGTGTACTAAAAGCGAACTTTTAGGAAAAGTGAAACCTATTGTGAAGAGTATATAGCTCAATATCCAAATTTTAAATCTTGGCCTTTGCCAACTTATCTATCCCAGCGACTTCCTCTGATGATAAGATTTTGATCTTTGAAAAGCCTGGCTTAAGGAAAATTTAACTTGAATAAATTGCCTTTTTTGCGGAATATACCTTGCTCTGAGCAATTGAATTGAATTATGATTTGACTTTTGCTTCTCTAATTCCTTTCCATTCTTCTTCATTATATATATATATATATATATATATATATATATATATATATATATATATATATATATATATAAATAAAATTATGAATACTTACAGAGGCTAGTGTTTCAAGCTTATTGATCTCATCAGTGCAGGAAAGTAACAATTTCAGACGGTGGAGAGGCGCGAACCCGATTCACAGAGTCAAGCTAGAATCTGCAAGCAGTCGCCATATCCACTCGGCCAACGGAAACTGTTACGTAATTAAAGGACATTAACATCTATATGTACTTAGAAGCGGGCAAAGATAGAAGACTAGTCGAGAGTGTTCTACGAATGTATTCAGAACTTTGAATTAGAGTTTTTTGATAGTTTATCTTTAAAATCCCCGAGAGTGCTCAACTTTAATTTCTTAAAAGGGCTTAGTATAATATTCGTTTCAAGCTTATATACATATAATTGGAAAGAAACTCGTCTAAAAAAGGATATACGCAATCAATATAACATTATTTTTCATTTGAATGTTTTGTCTTTCTTTGGTGGGATAATACGGACTAATTAGCACCCCCTTCCTGGTAAAGTTTACAAAAAAAAAAATAATAATTTATCCACGTTACTCACCCTGTTGCCTCGAATATATACTCCGTAATTTATAATAAGTTTAATAATGAGGATTTCTTTCAAGCAAATACAGAATATTGACACTCACGCATGCGAACTGATCCTTTTAACAATATATTACCTGATATAACTAGAGATTTTATGTAGAGCAATTATTTTCTTTATTCAAGATTTGTAACCTAACTTATTTAAAAAAAAATTAATGAGTCTGTGTAAGCGCCCACTACATAATAAAGTTTACAAAAAATTATATTCCAGTGTAACCAACCGTGTTGCCAACAATATATATTCCAAAATTTTAAATGATAAGGTAATTTGTTTAGGAGTTTATCTTGTACAACGATATATATATATATTGACTTACTAGACTAAAATCTTTCAACAAATTTTTTTTTTTTTTTTTTTTTTTTTCCCCAGTTTTGAAGGTTAAAAGAACTTCCGAGACTATATATTGGGTATTTGAATATGTATGGCTAGGATTCCTTCCTCTTATTCGAATACTTTCCTGGTACCATAGGTACTTAAGTTTTTTTTAAACCCTGAAAAACTAAAAAAATAAATAATATATAATAGTAATAACTATGGTTATTAAAACACGATCACAAGCTAGGTCTGGGCAGCCCTCAGAACTAGTGAGTTCCCCTAGGGCTCACCCCCCAAGGAGGTCGGACATATCTCGACAGGGTAAAGCCGTTGTCACTAGTAACATAGAAGTAGGAGCTCCTTCGTACAAAATGGCAAATGGGACTTGTCCGGCCGAAATAAGTTTTAAGGTTGCTCCTTGCGGAGCTTCATTATGTAAAACCTGTAATATTCTAATAACATCTAAAGAATATAAATCAAATGTTACAGACAGAATGTATAAAATAGTAAATCATTCGGGGGAAGATTTGTCATGTAAGTCTCAAAATCTAATTTATTTGTTATCATGTAAAAATTGTAATTTACAATACGTAGGCGAAACCGTACTTCCTTTAAATAAACGCATGAATATACATAGAACTAGCACTAAAGGATGTCTCCATGTTATTAAACATTTTAAAGAAACCTGTAGTGAATCGTCCTTTTCAATACAAATCATTGAAAAATTTAAAAATAACGGATATAATAGTTTTGGAGAAGTAGATAACAATATATTAAAAATACGTCAAAATAAAGAAGATGAAACAATTAAGAAATTACGAGTAATTTATCCTTATGGTCTAAATAGTAAAGTAAAGAAAAATAACTTACACGATGAATTAGAAAATGTAGGGCGATTATATCCAGCTTTACCTCGCTACGGTACTAGAGATAGGTCATATGTAAATAGAAACAGCAAAGAATCTGCCATTTCATGCGAGGAATTCTTTGAAAAAACTAAAGATAGTATTATTAATAATATTTCCGGTTCTTTCAATTACATTAGAAAACTTCTAAATCAAACAAAAAAGAAGGTACAGAAGAATATTGCATCTAAAATATTACTACAACCGGATATGATGTACAAAAAAGAAAAACTAACTCAATGGTATGAATATATAATGGATATAATCGATACTAAACTATATAAACCACCTGTTGTATATAAAAAACATAAACCTAGAAATGTTTGTGTAGTTCTGTATGAAAATAAAGGATTAGATGATATAAATCTGCCAAAAATATTAAATAATCCAGAAATCTTACAATTACTACCCACTGAACTAAAAATGGAGGGACAAAATCCAATAGTAACATATAAACTTGGGCAAACCATACGAAATAAAATTTTCAATTATAAAAAAACAGTAGAAAATATAAATACAAATGATTATAAGGATGAAAATATTCCAGAATGCGAATGTAAGTCCTCCCCTTTATGTAATAATGACATAGGGCATGTAATTACCGGTAATTTAGCGATAGTAAAAAATCCTAAGTTGAGAAAGCTCCTTACAAAAGGTCCAAACTACAGAGAACCTAAATGTTTAAATTATACAAAATGTATAAAAGAAATAAATAAAGCATTAGAAACCTTTAGTATATCCATGGCAAAAAAACACAAAATATTAGATTCCACATTTGACGCATGGAAAAATAATATACTCAGATTCGTAAATAAAAAGGTCGAACGTTTAAAAATGTTTAAACATCCTAAAAAGACGAATCCTCTCCTTAGAAATTCACAAATAATTATGGACCTTCAAATACTTCAAAATAAATTTGTAATAGTTCCTATTGATAAGGCAGCAAATAATATAGCTTTTATATGTAAAAAATATTACATACAACGATTATTGTCAGAAGTAGGAATTATAGGTATAGAATCAGATACTTATAAAGTAAGTAATTGTGAAAAAGAAAGTATTATTCTAAATAACACCATTATTTGTGAAAAATTAGGACTAAAATTAGATGAGAAAAATAATAAACTTCCATGTATGTATTGGATACCGAAAATGCATAAAAAAACCAGTTGGGGCCCGTTTTATTGTTGCCTCCAAAATGTGTATTACTAAACCCTTGAGTAAGGCTATATCAAATGTGTTTAAATTAATAATTAATCAGATAAATAATTTTCATAATAAAAGAAAGTTCTATAGTAATATAAACCTATTTTGGGTAGTAAATAATTCATATCCAATAAAAGAAAAACTAGATCATATAAATTCCCGTAAAAAGGCTAAGTCAATTTCTACATATGATTTTAGTACCTTATATACTAAAATACCACATAATGAACTAATTAAAGAATTAGGTAACATTATAGATTTAGCTTTTGCCGGAGGTAAAGGTAAATACATAGAATTTTCAAAATCTAAAGCCTTTTGGTGTAAGACTAAAAACAGTAAAACTAGTACTTCAAAAAATGGCCTTAAAATACTTATAAGTCACCTGATTAAAGAAAGTTATTTTAAAATAGGAAATAATACACTAATACAAACAATAGGTATTCCTATGGGTTTGGACCCTGCCCCCTTTTGGGCAAATCTCTATTTACATAGATATGAATACATATATATGTCAGCATTAATAAAAAATGATATATCTAGAACGTATAGTTACCACGGCTGCAGGAGGTTTATTGATGACCTGGTCTGTATAAATGATAGAGAGGAGTTTGAAAATACTAAACATTTAATATATCCTAGGGAATTAAAATTAAATTGTGAACATACAGGAATACATGCTACCTTTCTAGATTTAGATATAAAAATTGAGGATGGTAGATTTATTTATAAAATGTTTGATAAAAGAAATTCTTTTCCCTTTCATATCGTTCGTATGCCGCATAAAAGTAGTACCTGTCCTATGTATATATTTTATGGGAGTATAATGTCCGAATTTCTAAGAATAGCCCGCGTTACTTTAAGGTTAATGGATTTTATACCTCCAGTCACTTCATTAGTAATAAGAATGCTTAAACAAGGTGGAGATAAAAATAAAATATTTAGACAGTTAAATAAGGCAATAACACGCTATCCTGACGCTTTTAAATTATATGAAATAAATCAAAAGAAATTGATAAAAGAAATCCAAAACTCTACTATAAAAATGTATAACATATGTAAATAGTCCATGATAAAATAAATAAATAAATGTATATATATATATATGTATATATGAAATATTTTTATAAATATATATTTTTAATTTTAAAACATTTGTAGACAAAGAAAATAACCAAGGGAAAATAAGGGGGGTTATTATAATGGAATAATCTAACTCTATAAAATAGATGTTCTGTAAAATAGTAAATACCCACTTTGAAAGGAACAACACAGGTAAGGAAACTATATTTTAATACTTTAGAAAAACAAATCTGGAGGCAAAACTAAATTAAATATTTGTAAACTTTTTAAATTAAAAAATAATTATTAAATAGGGAGGTGGTGTCTGATCAACACTGCTGGGATGCCATGATAAAGAAATACTGTTTTGTTTTTAAAATCCCGAAACAGTTTTCATGGTAAACAACTGACGATCCCTTATATATAAAAACATATATAAAAATATATTTATATTAGAGTATATTCTTGGAAGTAAAATAAAATAGTGATTTCAGTAGATTGATTGACTTACTAGACTAAAATCTTTCAACAAATTTTTTTTTTTTTTTTTTTTTCCCAGTTTTGAAGGTTAAAAGAACTTCCGAGACTATATATATATATATATATATATATATATATATATAACTATTACATAACTATTTCATGTATCCACATAAAGTTTTATAAGGATATATCATTTTTTATGTATAGATTTTCAGTATTAACTTCAATAGTGCTTGATACGTAAGTAGACCTAGGTAGTAAGCTATGAAAATATATTCATGGCTATTAAGCTACACAGGGGCTCCTTCGTTTCATTGCCGGGGTGGATTTTCAGGCTCAAATACTATATATATATATATATATATATATATATGCAAACCTTGTTAAACTAACAGAATTCGTCTCTTTAATGATACCTTTATTATTTTTTTTATTTTCGTGATGGTCTTTTTTGTATTAAAATAAATTAAAAAAATTATAAATGTTCCATAGTTTTGACAGGTTTTACGAATTTTTTCGATTCTTCGTCTAATGTAAAAAGCAAATAAACAAAAAAACTGGCGAAAGAAAAAGAATTTTTAAAAAGCAGCGGGAAACGCACAAGGAAAGTATTCGCATTGTTCTAGGAAGTCGTTGACGACTTAAATTCAGCACGCTGGATGGCATCACAGAACAAAATCTTATTACGTTAAGCATTTTAAGATGTTACCACTCTCTCTCTCTCTCCCTCTCTCTCTCTCTCTCTCTATATATATATATATATATATATATATATATATATGATTATTTTTATTTACACAAACATGTACAAAATCTGCGACACTGGCATATCGATGTTATCGATCAACAATGATCCATAATGTACCTTCCAAATATGATCTAAGGTTAAGATCAGATTTTAACTCTGCCTGATGAGATCTCAGTTTATAATAGCTGTTAACATCGACACGCTAGTGTCGCAGATTTTGTACATGTTTGACTAAATAAAAATAATCATGTATAAAAGCTCAATTTGATATTGAGCACGTTTATACACCCGGTTGAAATTCGTTGGATTACTATCCTGTAGATGTTTTACCTGGATTATTATTATTATCATTATATATATATATATATATATATATATATATATATATATATATATATATATATATATATATGAAATTGAAAACAAACAAACTAATGTCTTTGGAGACCACTTTTGAGATGCAATATTTTCTTTTAAATCATTGAAATTATTTTTTGTATTACTTTTTCTCATTAATTTTGAATTATAATACATTCTTCTTCAGAGAAAGGGAGTCTTTTCGCGAGGATAGATTTACGCCTGATCTTTCATTTTGAACTGCTTATGTGGTAATACAAATTTCTTATATATAGTTTAAAGGGTTTAAAAACTTCTAAGACTATATATATATATATATATATATATATATATATATATATATATATATATATATATATACACACACTATATATATATATATATATATATATATATATTTATTTATTCTGGTACAGAAAAATTAGTACAACATTCGTACCGTCGGTTTCAAGCACGGAAGGTCTTACCCATCCGGCTCTCTTCAGCTTCTGTTGCCTGTACCAGAATAAATAAATATTATGCTCTTAATTTTTAACTTTAATTCTTAATTAATCGAGCACTCTGCTGGGATTTTTCCTACCATTTTACAAAGAAGTTATATATATATATATATATATATATATATATATATATATATATATATATATAAAGATAGAAGAAATAAGAGTGATAAACATGTTCGAATGTCCAAATTTATTTCAAATTTCGATTGTTCAATGCAAGGTGTATTCTGTAATAAACCAGTGTTTATTATTCTTTCCTTAAGCCAAGGCTTTTCAAAGATCGAAATCTTATCATCAGAGAAGAAATACAGATAGATAAGTTGGCTGTAGAAAAGCCAAAGTTAAAATATTAGAAAAATATTATTAAATAATGGGGTGAAAAATTTCGTGTAAAAAGGATATGTGGTTTTCCCTATGGTAATTACCTGTTGAAAAGGTGTCTAATGAAAAGGAGATTTTAGAGAAGACAAACAAAAAGAAACCCAAGATTATATATATATATATATATATATATATATATATATATATATATATATATATATATATATATATATATATATAAAAAAGAAAAAAAAAGAGGTGTACTAAAAGCGAACTTTTAGGAAAGGTAAAACCCTATTGTGAAGAGTATACAGCTCAATATCCAGGATAGAGCAGGTAGAAATGAAGGAGAATGGAAAGGAATTAGAGAAAGCAAAAGCCAAATCAAAATTCAATTAAAAAGTTCAAAGCAAGGTATATTCCGCAAAAAGGCAATTTATTCAAGTTAAATTTTCCTTAAGCCAGGCTTTTCAAAGATCAAAATCTTATCATCAGAGGAAGTCGCTGGGATAGATAAGTTGGCAATGGCCAAGATTTAAAATTTGAAAAAATAAAATAAAAGTTGTAGGGAAAGAAACGCAGGGCAAAACTGTGCCAAGGTGCAAGCAAATGTCCGATTGCCAAAAAGTCCGGTGTCGAAGAGTCCAGCGGAGAGAATAAGATGTAGATAGGTAGGTCGTTAGAGGCACGAGAAGTAATGAGAGAGGTTTCAAAGTTAAATTCCAAGAAGCCACAACTTCAGGTACGGCGAAAATAGAAAATCCAAGAAGGGTAAAAAGTCCAATAAGAGGTACATTCGATGATGCAGGCAGGCGTCAGAGGAGATAAAGATGGAAAAATTTCGCCATTAAAGATACTTCCCGGGCAGAGATGACAAAGGAAAGTGTTTTAAAGTGGGAAAAAGGGGCAGCGAAAATATTTAAAGCCTGCCCAGTTGAGAAAGCCGGCTATAAATGAAGAAAAGCAAAGACAGAGAAAACAAGAATATAATATGCGACCAGTAGGCAAGGGAGGAAACGGGTAAGGGGTGTGTGGGGGGAGAAAGGGACGGGTACGAAGAAAGACTTTTCCCTCATTCTATTATTAGTATCTTATTTTTATTATTTTTTTATTTTTTTATTCTTTATTTTTTATTCTTTCGGTCAATCCTTAATTTTCCCTGCGAGCTTAAGACTAATCTTATTATCTATTTTTCATTCTTTATTCTTTTATTTACTTATTTCTACTTTTTATACTATTTTTATCTTTATTTTTTATCTTTACTCTTTTAATTTTTAACTCATTTTTCTAGTCCTACCCCTCATATATATTTTGCCTCATTGTTTATATCTAAGGTCATTTGATTAAACATCTAAACCCCGAACTCTGTTCTTATACATATTCTGATATTTTAACCCCTTATCCTAACATTCGTTAACTTACCCCCACTCCTTTCTTCCCCTTTTCTTGTTGAATCCTAATTCGCGCTAACTTCCAATTTCAACTTTATGTTTCACCCCCCCCCCCACACACTTTCACACTCTTAGTTTTATCCGCATTCCTTCACCGCATCGCTCCCTTTCCCCTCCCCCCTCTCTTTCTTCGTACCCGTCCCTTTCTCCCCCCACACACCCCTTACCCGTTTCCTCCCTTGCCTACTGGTCGCATATTATATTCTTGTTTTCTCTGTCTTTGCTTTTCTTCATTTATAGCCGGCTTTCTCAACTGGGCAGGCTTTAAATATTTTCGCTGCCCCTTTTTCCCACTTTAAAACACTTTCCTTTGTCATCTCTGCCCGGGAAGTATCTTTAATGGCGAAATTTTTCCATCTTTATCTCCTCTGACGCCTGCCTGCATCATCGAATGTACCTCTTATTGGACTTTTTACCCTTCTTGGATTTTCTATTTTCGCCGTACCTGAAGTTGTGGCTTCTTGGAATTTAACTTTGAAACCTCTCTCATTACTTCTCGTGCCTCTAACGACCTACCTATCTACATCTTATTCTCTCCGCTGGACTCTTCGACACCGGACTTTTTGGCAATCGGACATTTGCTTGCACTTTGGCACAGTTTTGCCCTGCGTTTCTTTCCCTACAACTTTTATTTTATTTTTTCAAATTTTAAATCTTGGCCATTGCCAACTTATCTATCCCAGCGACTTCCTCTGATGATAAGATTTTGATCTTTGAAAAGCCTGGCTTAAGGAAAATTTAACTTGAATAAATTGCCTTTTTGCGGAATATATCTTGCTTTGAACTTTTGAATTGAATTTTGATTTGGCTTTTGCTTTCTCTAATTCCTTTCCATTCTCCTTCATTATATATATATATATATATATATATAAATTTCTATTTATTGATATAAATTCACGCGTCTGTTAACTGGTTTCGCTAAAAAAATCAAATATTTCTTCTAACGACGCTTTCAAAATTGTAGTAACACTTATATTATATATATATATATATATATATATATATATATATATATATATATATATATATATATATATATATAACTTAATTCTTTTTTATGGCAATCGCCCCAGAGAAGGCACGAATCATCTTGATGTAAGAAGCTAACAAGAACGAAAGATTATTATCGCAAAGACAGGAGATGCCTTATAGCCTTAGTCTTGAAAAGACTAAGACTATAGGTAGAAGGAAAACAGTCAGCAGGAAGAGAGTTCCACAAGCCTGCAGTTCTTGGAAAGAAGCTACTGGAATAGGAAGCTGTATCACAATGAGGTATCGAAACATCGATTTGATGGAGAACACTAGACCAACGAGTCAAAGGAGCTAGAACAAAGGAAATAGGGAATATAACTCTGAAAAGCACATGCCATCATGGTATTTATAAAAAAGACTGAGACTAGCAACATCACGTATGTGAGAGAGAGAGAGAGAGAGGGTGTAGAGAAGAAGAAAGGGTGTGACCAATCAAATTGCAGATACGTTTCTGCACCTTATCAATAACCCTCAAATGGGACAGAGATCAACAAGGCCAAACGTGTCAGCAGTACTCCATACATTGTCCGATTGTAGATTTAGTAGAGATAGAGAATAGACTAAGGTGTGAGAAAGTGTTTGGCGTGATAGAGAGAACCGACTTTACGAAATGCAAAAAGAGCAATGAATCTAATGTATAAACTCCAAGAAAGATTTGATGAGAGAAAAATACCAATAACTTTCAGAGCCATTTTCTCTTCAAGAGCAGAGCCATCCACGAGAATCCCAAGAAGATAGTCGACCCGCCTACGATTGAAAGACACGAGCTGAGTCTTACCAGGATTAAACGAAACAAGCCATTACGTTCCCCACTCCACAACTGAAAACAAGTTAGAGTGGTATTATCAACATAGATGTTGATTTTCTGAACACTATTCTATGGAAGTTTAATTATATAGAAAAGACATTGTTTGTATCATTTTGATGATTATTCGGACTACTGTTCTCATCTAGAATGTTACTCTCACCACATTTCGACCGATGTCACCCTCTCTTCAGGTAAGTCTCGTCGAACTCAGAAATCTTTATCTCAGTCTCGAGAATCGTACGGAATTACGAACAAAACCTTTATTTAATCCGTGGCGCAACGGATATAAGTGCTGAGTGATAATCAGTTCTAAGTGACAGTCTTTTGGAGGTTGAAGGTTCAATCCTCACTGCGGGCGATAATAAAAATACAATTACGAATTATTTCTATCCGGTCATGGCCAACAGAACGAGAGAAAAATATTTCAGTAGATTAAATAAATAGTTCCGTTCGTTCCAGATACCGTACGGATTCCCGCGTTAAACATAAATATTCCCGAGGTCAGCGAGATGCCCCTGAAAAAGGTCGAGGGTTATATCGACCAAAACGGTGTGGGAATTGCATCCAAGACAAAAACAGTAGTCCGAATAATCCAAATAATACAAATTATCAATCCTCATCTAAAAAATCCCGAAACATTTTGACGATTATTGAAACACATCCACGTTGACGACGCTACATTATTTATTTTGATAACCATTCGTAGAAGTATTTCATACTGTCCCCTTTAATTATGCTGTTTTTACTCATTCGAAAACATAGAATCAAATTATGTGTGCAAGTTTCAGAATGAGAATTTCAGATTTGCCTTCCGAGATTCAAACTTGCATTGGTTTTTTAAATGTGTTTTATTCAACGCCGTATTTTTGTTTAATTACGCAAAACTAAAATAAAGGAAAACACGATTTTTTCTGAAAGAAATCTATCCCTCTCTTCATTAACTTTTAAAGGAATTAACACACAATAGTTAATTAAGCGAACATCACAACGTGAGAGGACTTTTAGAAAACCTTTTAGCGGAAAGCTTAGTCGTAAAAACTCTTAAAGCTACGAAGATACCCAACGGGGACATATGACAATCTGGCAACACAACTTTTACAAAATTATTATCGCCATTTTTTAAATGTGAACATTTTCGTGTTTGTTTGAAGTATTGAATGCAACGCGTTCGTTTTGATGGCATCGTTTTTCATTTGATGGAACATTATTTCTTTGCTTTACATCGAAAATAAGTTACCAGAAAGTACGGTTCGAGGCAGTTATTGTAACTTGAGGCTTGAAATTAAAACCAATCCATTAAAAACATAAGCATATATCAACATACTCACACACAAACACACACACACACATACACACACATATATGCATATAAATATATATATAGATATAAATATATATATATATACATATATATATATATAAATATATGTATCGATATAAATATATATATATATATACATATATATATATATATATATATATATATATATATATATATATATATATATATATACACGTTGACACACCGGTTCCCGTTAGATATTCGAAGTTAATCTACGTCGAGTCTGGCCAGTACTGCATGGGTAACCATTTGGGAATACCAGGTGCTGTATGTGCTCTTTGCTTATCTCGGCATTGTTTCCAGTCGTCTTGAATTGCTTGCCATTGGAATCAAACAGTGCCGACTCAAGAGAGGTGTTGTTGGAGATTGCACTACCCTTGCAATTATAACTACACGCGCGGGAAGCCCCTCGCGCGGCACTCAGACGTCGAAATCAACGGGAGAATCCATATATATATATATATATATATATATATATATATATATATATATATATATATATATATATATATATATATATATATATATATCATTGAGACATCAGTTGGAGATCTTCAATGATTCAAATCCACCATGACGTTGAGAGTTTACCGTTTCTTTTCTCTCTCAATTGTTTTCTTCAATTTAAACAATGATCCCCTCATATCTCATTTGATTTTCTTAGTTTTTAATTTCCCTCTTAGACGGTCAGACGATAAGGCCTTAAGGAAAATTTTAGCAATTTTTTTTATTTCCACCCGCCTGTTTCATTGATTAAAAAACGTTTACTATGAAATTCATCCTACCATTTTCTTGTACTCGAAATCTACTTTTATGTATGTGTGTATATATATATATATATATATATATATATATATATATATATATATATATGTATATATATATATATATATATACACACATATATATATACAACCGTTTCTTTGAGTATTTTATATATATATATATATATATATATATATATATGTATATATATATATATGTATATATATGTATATATATATATATATATATACAACCGTTTGTTTGAGTATTTTATATATATATATATATATATATATATATACAACCGTTTGTGTGAGTATTTTATATATATATATATATATGTATATATATATATATATGTGTGTGTGTGTGTCTGTGTGTGTGTATCTAGGCAGCATCTTCTCTTGCAGTCAAGGGTTTATTTTTGTTTATATATATAGGTCTTCTAATTTATGGAATTTTTGTTTGTTAGTACTATATTATAAGATTTTTGTGTTTTCTACTAAGAGTTTTCTGAATTCCGATCGGTAGCAGGAGTGGTCACTTGTTAAGTGTTGGGCTATGGCGCTAGTATCAGATAAATGCATCGTCAATCTTCTCGACAAAGTCGTGGTAGTCAAACGTATGTATATGTTTCAAAATATTAGAATATAGTACTAACAATAAAAAAACTCCATATATTAAAAGCCCTATATAAAAAAAAAACTGTATAATAGAATTAACTTTAATATCAGTAATAATATTCTAAAATGTTTATAGCTCTGAATATAGTTTCGTACTTAGTACATAATTCCCGCCAAAACCTTCTATAATACTAACACATGGTCTGTACCTGATTAACCTCATTGTCCTGAAGATGGACCCGGATGGGTCTGAAAAGATTTGGGAGACAAATCCAAACTATGGCAAATTAATCAGCCAATTCTCCTCCGAAACTAAGATCCTGATTCGAACTATTGAACGGATCTACCAAAGGATATCTAGACATGAGTTGTCTCTTATATTCAACAATATATATATATATATATATATACATATATATATATATATATATATATATATATATATATATAGAGAGAGAGAGAGAGAGAGAGAGAGAGAGTTGAAAAAAGGCGAAATAAAAAATGTAAGAATGACAAATCTATTTCATCTTCAGGTGTTCAATGCAAGGTGTATTCTATAAACGCATGTTTATTTATTCTTTCCTTAATCCAGGCTTTTCAAAGATTGGAATATTATCATCAGAGGAATTACATAGATAGATTAGTTGGTTAGGAAGTAGCCAAAATTCAAAATTTGTAAAATTTGAGAAGATGTAAGAAAATTGATGTAAGTGTGTGAGAAGGTTACCAAAAAGCAGAATATGTCCAGGTAGAAAATAGTCCAGTGACAAAGTGTCCAGCGATTAAAAGGTTCTCTACGGTAGAACCACGTATAATCCTACTGGATTTATTACTCCTTGATTTACAATATTCTTACCACATTTGACCATCAGTTATTATCAGTGAGCAATCACTAGTGAGGTCTGTGTTAGAACTCTTAATTCGAACTAATAATTATTATTATGATAATAATATTGATTATAATAATAATAATTATAATAATAATAAGACTATATATATATATATAGATGTATATATATACATACATACCTAAATATATATATATATATATATATATATATATATATATATATATATATATATATATATATATATATAATGCTGAAACAATGAAATACGTAGAATATGGTTTCAAGCAAATTTTTATGCTTCGTGAAGCCAAAAAAATATTTTCATTTCAATGTCCTTCGGGGTTTCTGAGGCGTTGTATCTACGGAGGCCCATGCATGCAATTGTTAATTTTAATTCAAATATTTCTCTGCTGTGCTGCACGCGTCTCTATTCATCTGTTTTAATTATTACATTATATTTTTATTATCATTTATAGTCTTCCATAATGTCTTCTAGTCTCCGAAAACCTTTCCGTGTTATCACCGTCATTGGTGTCCATGACGACCGGCGATACCTACTCATCGACACGTGGTCGTTTTCGTCGAGCGAAAATTCTCACGAGATGACGTCATATCATGATATAGAACACATTGCTTTTCTGATTAACAATCACGAATCGATATATTAAAAATCTAGCTTTTTGTGTTTGTTCTTTGTTCGCGAACCCTACCGAGGATTTTGGGGATAGAACGCTATAACCACACACACACACACACACACACACACACACACACACACACACACACACACACACACATGTTCAGATACCTTATGCGTCTAACCAAACTGATGCGTCGCGGACGACGAAACAGTTGTCTGTAGATATATGTCTGTAGACTTTATATATACATATGACCCATATTTTTAGCTTGCCGGTTAAATGACGGTTTTTCATCTTAACATAAAGCAATACTCTAAATTATAGAATAGCTATATCTCCGTTACTGAGTATTGATTTACTCCTCTCCAGGAGTTAGGCACAAGGCCAGTTTTTATCTTACTCCCACAAGTAAGATGTGACCCAAGGTCGGGTCGGGAAAGTGGGGTTTAAAAATTGCCTGGGCAGCCCCGTCGGCATTACCCGGTAGGGGCGCCTCAGGCAGTAAGCAATAAACTTACTCCTCCACAAAGAGGGGAGGCGAAGCCTGGGAGGGTGGACCTCCTAGAACTGCACAGAACAGACCCATAGACCTGCGTAAATCAAGCCCCGAAGGCCAAGACAATACCAGTCTATGGGGTACAGAATCCATCGGAACAGATACTACACTTTGATCTTAGCCAAAAGGACAAAGTAGCGTGGTTAGAATGCTCTGTGTTAGATGAAACAGATTTTGATCTAGAAAATATATCAAAGGGAACTAACTCTTTGCTTTGATGATCTCGCTTGCCTCAAAGTGATTAGGAGAGTAGAGTTATATCTTTTGCACACTCCAGAATGAGACAATCTTGGATTAACACGTGTTACAGATCTTTCCTCAAATAAGACATATTTAACTAAGAGGTAATCATTTTCCTCATTTGTAAATGGAGAAATAAATGTTAGTTGTTTTTTACAGAGGCGTTTTATTTAATTATCTTTTATATTCGTCGTATATCTCACAAATACTACCACTATGAGATCTCATTTATAATAGCTGTTGATCGATAACATCGACATGCCAGTGTCGCAGATTTTGTACATGTCTGTGTAAATAAAAATAATGATATATAAAAGCTCTATTTGATATTGAGCGCTTTTTATAAACCCGGTTGAAATTCTTTGGATTACTACCCTGTGGATGTTTTACTTGGATTATATATATATATATATATATATATATATATATATATATATATATATATATATAAACTTTAAAGGAAATAAACTAAACACACATTAGGGCTGTCCATATTATTAATTATTTCGACCTAGATGAGTCTCATCAGACGCGTAAACAGCCACAGTAAGAGAGTGAATGATGAGAAAAAACGTTACACACTGTATTAAAATAGAGGACAAACAGAGGAAAAAGAAGAAATTCTCGTTGATAATTGAACACTGTGATAAAGAGGAGAACAGAGGGAAGTTTAAAGGCCACAGTGTCTAGTCATGGTTTTCTGTTATAATAATCGTAAAATGGTAGAAGGGGTGATAAAAATAAGAGATTAACCCCCCCCCCTGTGATGAGTGAAACCGAATTGCCCAAATATTGGTGGTTCTTGAAGACCAAATATTTAACACCAATCGTTTATTGGTTCATTCTGTATAATTTTAATACTCCCAGATGTTTAGAAAACGATGTAATTTGTGCTTAGAAGAGAAAATTAGAATCCTAAAACACGAAGTTAGTAATATTTGTAACAAGATAGATGAATTGACGGCCAAATGTAGACACAGACACAGATTTAAAATTACTAGTCTATAACGAAGTTGGCGATTTCGTTAACATTTATCTTAAAATCATTGAATTGGTTTTAGATATATTCTGTAACTTTATATTTTTTTAAATAAAAAAAATATCCTATTGGGTAATAGAAATAGTATGAGGTAAGGTTATAAAGATAACAGGGTTATTGGTTTCTGAATTGTCCGGGTTGTATCTAACTTCCCCGGCAGTATACGTACACACACACATGCTAAAATCGTATATACAAAATGAGGGAAAATAATCTGCGCAGACATGGAAATATATGTTGCGTGAGATTTCCGGTCTGGCCCGATGTAACAATGTCGGAAGTCGCGCAATCTCAAACAAATGAAGAGGAAATCGTTTGCGCAGGTACGGACGTATATGTTGCATTGGACTTCCGGTATTGCAAGACTTAATAATTTCCGAAGTCGCGTCGTCTGAGACAAAATGATTGAAAATCGTCTGCGCAGGTACGGACATATATGTTGCGTTTGACTTCCGGTTTGGCTATTCTTAATAATGTCCGAAGTCCCGCCGTCTATAACAAAATGAGGAAACATCGCCTGAACAGGTAGGGACCTATATGTTGCATTGGAATTCGATTCTGTCTACACTTAATGTCCGAAGTGAAAACCATCTCTGTAGAATCAACTATCTCCAAATCTCCGCCGATCACGGACAAAATGAAGGAAAAATTGTCTGCGAAAGTACGGCTATATGATGCACACAAAACATGGAAACATTGCGAACATCAGATCTTATCGTAAAAGATCGAGAGGATGGCCGAAACCAGGGTGGTTAGATACTCTACAATAATGTCTCATGACGATGTGACTTCATCTTGACCAAGACACTGACCATGTATGGTGAAGGAAGAAATCCACTGCGGACCTAGTTATACAAATTAAACAGAGGAAATACGTGTTTCAAACTTTTAAAATTCAGGAATTATTTTTGTGGGGTATCCATTAACTTTTGTCATGTCTGTGTACAAATAAAAAAAATTGAAGAGAGAAGTAATCGGCGTGCGAACAACATCGAAATGTAGGAATATCTTCTCTGCCAATTCCCCGATTTCTTTCATTACATGACAATAATTGTTAAAGTAACAAAACAAAGAGTAACGTTATATTGAGAGTTACAAAACAAAGGTCCATTTCGATCGACTCTGTCCATTGGCAACGACATTGTCCGAAGATCTGTCAATATTCCGATAAACGTCAAGTATTTTGCAAGAGGACTTTCGATTTGCAATCTCGCTGATAGAAACAAGGTATTCGACAAATTTCTCTCGTCTTCGACTTACCATGGGAAACCCGCAGGTGAGAATTGCTCCGATTCTACGTTTAGTGTGATTTGGAGTATTCGGACTATGCTTCTCATCATTAAATTTTTTAATAGAAATCAGTTCGAAGTGACAGTTTTCTGTTAATTTGTTTTCAATAACATGTTCTACTTATACGAATTAAAAACAGTTTAATTTTTTTTAAATAGTTCACCCCAAACAAGGCAGGACGCCACTGTAGACGTAAGGGGCTACTGAGAAAAAGGGTGAAAGTTTTTTGGGGGGCAACCTAAATTGGGAGCTGCGCAGTGAGATGTCTGTTTACATTAGTTTTAAATTTCTGCGTGTCAGTACCATCAGTAAAACAGGGAGCAGGGAGGGAGTTCTAGAGTCCAGCAGCACGAGGAATGAAGCTTTTGGAGTAGAAAGATCTTCAGCATCTGGAGACCTCCATAGTGAATGGATGGAATTTGGCAGATTGTCGGGTTGGTCTAGTAAATTTACGTCGTAGGGGTACGAAGACAGCAAGCTCATCAGAGCACAATCCATTGACGTACTTGTAAAACATGGCACAAGGAAGCAACATTGCAGCGATGGGACAGGGGCTGGAGCTTGGTTGTGACAAAATACTCCATGTATGGGCGGATGGTGGCTTTGTAGAGATATAGGATAATGTCAGGTGTGAGAAGTTTACTAGCACGCTAGATGGAGCCCACCTTCTTTGCAGCAGCCCTGTCAATGTGTTCAATGTATTTGTTCCAATTAATGTTATCTGTGAAAGTTAGGCGGAGGAGTTTGAATGATGAACTCTCAGGTAAGGTGGTGTTTGCCATGACAATCGGTGGTTGAAGAGGTTACCTTTAAGAATATTGTATAAGATATATAATTTTGTTAATATAAAAGCATCATAGTGGCTACCATAATATAAGACATATTGAAATATACTAGACAAATCGATTTATTATGAAAAATCACTTCGCTTTCGTCTTTCTATTCAACATCAGCATATTTTAACTTCTTGAATCGTGAGATCTTTCTATGACCCCTCTCTCTCTCTCTCTCTCTCTCTCTCTCTCTCTCTCTCTCTCTCTCTCTATATATATATATATATATATATATATATATATATATATATATATATATTACTATTCCATGTATCCACATTAAATTCTATAAGGAGATATACTTTTTTATGTATCAATTTTCAGTATTTACTTCAACAGTGCTCGATACGTAAGTTGAACTAGGTAGTGAGCTATGAACATATATTTAGTGCAATTAAGCTACACAGGGGCTCCTTCGTTTCATCCCCGGGGAATCGCCAGGCTATAATTCATGGAGTTATATTTGCTCGGTGTTTTTATATACACGGCTAGCTAGTTAACCAATCAGATTCTTTGTTGTTCTCTCAGCCAATCGTTGGGCTTCCCGCGAACAAAGTCCGGTTAGTGTTACTTCCTATATATTGTTCTATTGTTCTGTTTCCTATAGAGTGGGCTGTATCTTGTTTCTTTGTTGTGTCAATATAATGGGTGAATTTATTTTAACACGTGGTTCCTTGTATTTCTATTTTAAGTTTTAGTTTTTGAATTGTAAAGATTTAGTTTAGTTTTAGTTTTTTACTTATTTGTTTATTTATTTATGTATCTATGGATTGTTAGCCTTAGATTAATTTATTTTTGTGTAGGCAGCTATTTGCTACCTCATTTCTATAGTTTAATAGATTTGGGGGTCTTTGAAGTTTAGAATTTCAAATTGAAATAAATATAAAACAAGTACTTATAAACAAAGAATTCCCTAATTATATCGTTGATGAACAAATGAAATTAATCATTCGAAACTTAAAAACATCAGTTCAAATAATGATAATATTCAACATCACAACTCAAACACTATTAACACATATTATTGTAATGAAATGCAACCAAACTTCAGATTAGAAGAAAAAGCCATGAAAAATATACACAGATACATATCCCAAATTGACAATAAAAAAAACATGAGACTTATTATTTACTATAAGGAATTTAAAACCCAAAATCTTGTAGTAAAAAAACACTCCTCCCCAAGTCAAAAACCACTAGAAAGAACCAATGTTATTTATAAGTTTAAATGCCCTTTGGGAGAATGTAACTCACATAATAATAATAAAGTTAATAGCTACAATAGTTTTACAAGCACTACCCTATCCCGCCGCCTCACCATGCATCTTGTAAACTACAGCTAAATATACCAACATCTACAAAAACATAACTGCCCTCCTTCTGATTTAAAACAAATTCTTGTAAATAACATTAAAATTATACATTCCGAAACCAATTTTTAAAAAAAATCCTGGAAACTATCTAAAACCTAAAATTAACAATATTACATATGAAACCAGTGGTAACATTTTAAAATGCTTAACGTAATGCGATTTTGTTCTGTGATGCCATCCAGTGTTGCTGAATTTAAATTGTCAACGACTTACCGGAACAATGTGAAAAACGTTATATGCACGTTTTTTTTTAATTCTCTTCTTTCCCCTGATTTTTTGTACATTTGCTTTTGACACCTTAGGATGATTCGACGCAGAAACATAAACGTTCGTGAAACCTGTGAAACCTATGGAACATTTATATATTTTTCTATTTTAATACACAATGACCATCAGAAAAATTGAAAAATATAAGAAAAGGTATAATTAAGCAAACGAATTCTGTTATTTTAACAATGTTTGCATATATATATATATACACGCACATATATATATATATATATATATATATATATATATATATATATATATATATATATATAAATATATATATATCTCTCTCTCTCTCTATATATATATATATATATATATATACATACAATATACACAATGCTTCAAGCTAACTACATCATAATTTTGTTTATTTGACTAGCCTTCTATAAATTATATAAACCATATCCATATGCTAATTCCTCACTAACTACACCAATTTATTTCATTTTCTATTAATGTACATTTTTTTAATTCAATTCATTCATTTATTTTTTATTGGATTTAAAGTAGAAATTATTTTTAAATTTTTAAAATAAGTTTATTTAAATGTACTTAAAGATGATCTAGTCTTTGGGATTTTTCCGAAATATTTTTGCTTGATTTTCAAAAAAGTTTTTCGCAATATTATCGATCAAACAATATTTATTTACTCCTAAAATTATTCGATCGAATGTGTAATATAATACTGTCTGAGTATTGTGAAAATAGTGACTCGCTGTCAAAATCAGATGTAAGAGATCCATGGGACACTACATACTGCTACGAAGGGTGGGAAAATACATTACAATTGTGTACGGTGACAGTCGGTGTAGCAGCTTTATCGAATTTGAAAAACTTTGTTATAAGAAATTTAGTTCGAAATTAAAAGTTTTGATTTAATAATCAACCCTTTTGTACTGGAATAATTCATGAACTAATAATGGCACGGGAAAGGAATTACATGGTGTAGAGAGTTGAGAGTTCTGGGCATGGTTCCTTCGTCTATAATCGATTCTTAAGTCATTTCTGATCAGGTCTCACTTTAATCTGCCTACTGGTTGTGACCACTCCTCGTGCCTATCCTACCTTGTGTCACGTCATTTCCTCTGTTCTCATAGGAAACAATGATCCCCGTCTGGCATCTATTTCATGTTTACGTGCTAAGTACTGACGGACGTACATTTACTTTTTAACACGGTGAAGCTTGGCTTTACGGTTTTATTGAATTTAAAACACTATGTTACAAGCATTTCAGTTTAAAATAAAAAATTGTGATTTGATAATCAACCATTTTTGTGCGGGAACAATTTATAAAATGAAAAACGGAGAATAAATTGAATTACGAATTTAAATCGAATACAATTGTGTTGCTTTTATTATTGTTTTCTGACTCTACCATGCAAAAATCCATGTTTCTTTATGGATGGAACATTTGTTAATATGATTTTCATAAAAGTATGAATAGAAGAAAATCAATGGAACGCGTCTATAAATAAAATCTGAATAATATCTTACACATTCTTCAAATATTATCTCATACATTCTTCAAGTCTTATCTTACACATTTTTCAAGTATTATCTTACATATTTTTCAAACATTATCTTACACATTTTTCAAATATTATCTTACATATTCTTCAAATATTATCTTACACATTTTTCAAGTATTATCTTAAACATTTTTAAAGTCTTATTTTACACATTTTTCAAATATTATCTTACACATTCCTTGAATATTATCTTAGACATTTATCAAATATTATCTTACACATCCTTCAAATATGATCTCACACATTTTTCAAATATTATCTTAGACATTTTTGAAATATTATCAAACACATTTTTCAAGTATTATCTTACACATTCTTCAAATATTATCTCACACATTTTTCAAATATTATCTTACACATTCCTTGAATATTATCTTAGACCTTTTTCAAATATTATCTTACACATTCTTCAAATATGATCTCACACATTTTTCAAATATTATCTTAGACATTTTTCAAATATTATCAAACACATTTTTCAAGTATTATCTTGCACATTCTTCAAATATTATCTCACACATTTTTCAAATATTATCTTACACATTCTTCAAATATGATCTCACACATTTTTCAAATATTATCTTAGACATTTTTCAAATATTATCAAACACATTTTTCAAGTATTATCTTACACATTCTTCAAATATTATCTCACACATTTTTCAAATATTATCTAACACATTTTTCAAATATTATCTAACACATTTTTCAAATATTATCAAACACATTTTTCAAGTATTAACTTACACATTTTAAAAATATTATCTTACACATTCTTCAAATATTATCTAACACATTCTTCAAATATTATCTAACACATTTTTCAAATATTATCTTACATATTTTTCAAGTATTATCTCACATATTTTTCAAGTATTAACTTACACATTTTAAAAATATTACATTACACATTCCTTAAATATTATCTTACACATGTTTTAAAATATTATGTTACACATTCCTCAAATTTGATCTTACACATTCCTCAAATATTGCATTACACGTTTTTCAAATATTATCTTACACATTTCTCTAATTTGATCTTACACATTCCGTAAATATTATCTTTAACATTCTTTACATTCTATGTATTTATCAAACTAATGCTTAGCTTATTTTCTGATGACGCGCTAAAAACAGATAGATGTTCCCTTAAGGGTGTATTTCAAGTATGCATCTCATAAACGTAGACTCTAGTATAATTGCTACGGTGAGTGTATTTCTAACGATTGAGACTTGCGCTTCGTGTTGGGGTAAACTAACAGTCGCTTAGAAAATGGGTTGGTTACGTGCAAAGATTTTATTCACTTAAAAACGATTCAAGCACAGCCATTTCGTGAAGGCTTCAAGATCTAAATATTTTTATGAAACATTACCAAAGAGCCAAGTAATGGCAATACTCACACTCAACTATGCAGCTATCATGTGTTTGCGTACTAAAGTGTCTACGCTTATCAAGATGCAAAGACAACTCAAGGATAACAATTAATTAGTTTGTCAGGTGGACAGTGAGATTAACATTATGTTGTAGTCAACTGGGAAGCAGCCCCGTTGTATTGTGTTCAACAGATGGGTAAGACTTGGAAAGAAACTCTGCTCATGGAAGTTTTGTTCAGCTCCAAGTATACAGAGGACGAAAGAACAAACTGTTTACAGCGGTGGTATCTAGACGAGTTTTTGCTGTGAATGTTTTACAGTAGACAACCGTAACCTATACTACATTCCACATGCTACTACTGGTTTGGCTAAGATCAAAGTGTAGTATCTGTTCCGATGGATACTGCACCCCATAGACTGGCATTGTCTTGGCCTTCGGGATTGATTTACGCCGGTCTATGGGTATGTCCTGTGCAGTTCTAGGAGGTCCACCCTCCCAGGCTTCGTCTCCCCTCTTTGGGGAGGAGTAAGTTTATTGCTTACTGCCTGAGGCGCCCCTACCGGGGAATGCCGACGGGGCTGCCCAGGCAATTTTTAAACCCCACTTTCCAGACCCGACCTTGGTTCACATCTTACTTGTGTGAGTAAGATAAAAACTGGCCTTGTGCCTAACTTCTGGAGAGGAGTAAATCAATACTCTGTTACGTGAAGAAGGTCGGAGATAACATCGGCCCAAACACAGTGAGAATAATACGCAAGATAAGAATAGTAGTCCGAATAATCGAAATAATACAACTTACAAACTACTTTTTATTCGATTTCAGAACAATTCATTTTAAAATCGGTTAAAGTTATTTTTTTTACACAGCGACTTCAAATAATCATTAATTAACTTTTACATTTCGTCGTTGAAACGAGCGTACAAGCATATCATTATGATACACATAAGAAATCTACATATATTTACGGATAGTTGGATATAATATTATGCTAAGGCATTTCTGTTTTCGTACGTACGTTATCACCAACCTCTTTTTAAAGATTTCATTGCTCAAGAATATATTTAAATTTATCCGTTGTCGTGATCTTTAGAATGTTTAGAATTTTATAAAGTCCCAGAAACAAAAGGGACAAAAAAGTCACAAAAAAGGCGTAGAAAAAGGTACAGATGAAAGTCACAGAACAATAGAAGAAAGAGAACGGAGGAATTTCAACGAAACCTTGCTAGTATACAAATAATAATAATAATAATAATAATAATAATAATAATAATAATAATAATAATAATAATAATAATAAAAATAATAATAATAATAATAATAATAATAATTAATAATAATAATAATAATAATAATAATAATTAATAATAATAATAATAATAAAAATAATAATAATAATAATAATCATAATAATAAAAATAATAATAATAATAATAATAATAATAATAATAATAATAATAATAATAATAATGCTAATAATGATAATAAATACAACCGCACGAGAAAGGCGCAAGCATAGGCTGACACCACGAAAATTATGGACAGAGGGTCGAGGAGGAAAAGCGCAAACCAGACCTCCACTGGAAGAGCGCGGACAGCTCTGCGACCTTGGAGAGGCTTGTTGCCACTCGGGCCCCAGAGGAGACCAATGGCCCTTATCAGCGTGAAATCGATGGTAGGTGGCTGTTGCGATACCACAAGGTCATTACCGGTGATGAGCGAAAAGAAGTGGAGCATACTGGAAGTCTGAGGAGACTTGTTGTCACTCAGACTCCAGGGAATACCACAGGTTGTTGGCAGTGGACGATCACTGACGATGACCAGTGTAATAACTCCTAGTGAGTAAATAACAATAATAATAATAATAATAATAATAATAATAATAATAATAATAATAATAATAATAATAATAATAATAGTAATTGTTGTGGTTGCAAGGTTGAACAATAATTAGTGAGGAATACAATGAAGACGCAAACAACAAGGAGAATGCAATAATAAGTGTATTAAAGAAAAGGTATAGTTACAGTATGTACAAATGAAGGTGTCGAGTCAGAGAGTCTTGGTGGGAGGACATGTACGCTCTTCGGCGTCACTTTCGGTGGCATTTAGGTAACACACACTAAGGCCAACCTAGGCTTGCCATTCATAGTGTAACGTTATTCGTATATGCAAATGAGTGGTTGCCACCACAACACCCCCCTCCCAAGATTTGAAGTCACACAGATTTCAATATCTTTTTCTTTTTGGGTTTACCATCAATGATTCATTAAATTTTCTTTTCCTACCTGATCTTCGGAGTTCAGGTGTATATTGAGGCGGTTCCAAATTAAAGGATTCGTATATGACATCTATGGTTTCCTCCTCTTCGACTGTTGTCGTATAATCATCATCTTGGATATGACGTTTTTTTTATCTGATTTAGGTGCCTTTTATGTATACTCTGTGGACCTTTAATCATATATGTACAATCACCAATGCGTTTATCCACTACTCCACATTCCCAGTAAGATGTGTTATTCTTGTAGCACTTAAAATATACTCGATCTCCCGAGTTATATTTCTTTCTTCTCGTGTGTGTAGTGTTTCGGATAATTGCCTGTCTTGGCAACAGTTTATCAAACGCTGATTTTACCTTTCTGGCAAACATTAGATCAGCTGGTGATATGTTTGATGGTGTACTAGGATGTGGTGTGATCCTATAAACTTGCAAGAATTGTTGCAAAGCTTTTTCTGTTGGTGTTCCAATGGATTTCTTTAACGCTCGTTTTAGCGTGTCCACGAACCTTTCCGCAAGGCCGTTCGACCTTGGATGATACGGCGGAGTCGTGATGTGCTTCACTCGGAACGTGTCGCAAAATTCCTTAAACTCTGCGGATGTGAACTGCGTTCCGTTGAATCTTGCAAACAACTCGTGTAGGAACCCTATTGAGTTGTTCGTTGTTGGATTACTGCAACGCATTACCTCCGGCCATTTTGTGTAACTATCCACTACAATTAAATAATAGTTTTCTCCTACTGGACCAGTGAAGTCCATGTGGATTCTCGACCATGGTTGGTCGGTTTTCGGCCAAGGTTTGTGTACTATAGGTGGGGATTTTGCTGCTAACTGGCATCCTTTACATTTATTTATTGTTGCTGCTATGTCAGTGTCCATGTTACGCCAGTACACGTAGCTTCTCATTAACGACTTCATTCGATTTATCCCCGGATGTCCCGTATGGAAATCTCTTAACATCCTATTCTGCAATGTTTTGGGTATTACCACTCTCTCACTGTACAGTAACACATCGTTACATATGGAGAAAACTTCCTGTTCTTTTGTGTCCGTTATAATTTTCTCTTTTATGTCCTTTATGTATTCGTCTTTCTCGGCTTCCCTTTTAATGTCCGACAAAGTTACGGGTAGTTCCTTAATGATGTTTGCTACCATATTTTTTACTTCAACATTTGTCCGAATTGCTGCAATGACTGATTCTTCCAGATTGTGTTTCTGCGGTATCAGTCTTGACAGTCCATCCGCATGGCAAATCTTTTTTGATGCTAGATGTTTTAGCTGGAAATCGTAATTAAGTAAGATTGTACCCCAGCGCAGCAATCTATTTGCGGTGTATACCGGCAATCCTTTTTTTGATCCATAGATCGTGACTAACGGTTTATGGTCGGTTTCAAGTAAGAATTGTCTACCATATAAATATCGGTGAAATTTAGTCACGGAAAAGATTATGCTCAATGCTTCTTTTTCGATTTGTGAATATGCCCTCTCGGCTGGTATCAGCGTTCTCGAAGCGTGCGCTATTGGTTTTCTAGACCCATCCGGCATAATATGTTGAATGCATGCCCCTAAGCCGTAGGAACTAGCGTCACTAGCGACGACTATTTTTAATTTTGTGTCAAAGTGCGTTAAGAATAATTCGGATGTTAGTGCGCTCTTTATTTTGTCAAAAGCGGTTTGACATTCTTGCGTCCAGTTCCAAGGTGTATCCTTTTTAAGCAGATTATTTAAGGGGGCTCGCAAGTTATGCATTCATTCAATAAAAGATTGATAATAATTTGCGAGTCCCAAGAAACTCTGCAAGGTTGTTACGTTATCAGGTGCTGGCATATTTTTTATTGCCGCAGATCTGTCTGGGTCTGGACGTCGTCCATGTTTGTTTATTATGTGTCCAAGATACTTAATCTCGCTCATACAAAAGTCACATTTACTTTCTTTTACTTCAAAGCCGAATTCTTGTATTCGAGTAAATACTTGTTTCAAATGTTCCTTATGTTCTTGTAGGGATTTGCTCCTGACAACAATGTCGTCCAGGTATGCACATGCGCACTCAATACCACTTAGCATGGTGTCCATCGCTTGCTGAAAAATGGCAGGCGCTACTTTGATGCCAAAGGGCAATCGGTTGTATTTGAATAATCCCTTATGCGTATTGATGCATAGTATTTTTGAGCAATTTTCCTCGACCGGTATTTGCAAATATGCGTCGCTCAAGTCTATCTTAGAGAAGATATTACCACCATTTAACTTCGTGAATATTTCCTCTGGGCTTGGTAGAGGGTAATGGTGATCTTTTAATAGGGAGTTGACCCCGGTCGAAAAATCTGCGCACACTCTAACTTCGTCATTCTTTTTCTTTACGTATACGGTGGGGGCTGCCCACTCGCTGTGTTCTATTTTTGATAGAATTCCTGTCTGTTCCAATCTATCTAATTCTTTATTAATCTTTTCCAACCCAGCGAACGGAACGTTTCGCTTTTCTCTAAAAATTGGGCTGGCGTTTTCTTTAAGTTCAAACGAGGCCTTGAATTTATTACAGCGACCTAAGTTAGTCGTGAATGCTTCAGGAAATAATTCTTTTAAATCGTCTTTTATATTTACTGTTGTTGGAGAAGAACATTCTATTTTTTTACAGAATGTATTGATTGGCTTATCCCATAGTCCAAATTTCTCAATTAAATCTATTCCAAACAGATTTTCACTATTTTTCAGTACGAATATTTTTAATTTCTTCGTAATCCCTTTTAATTTTATCGGAAGGACAACTTCTCCTTCAAATTGTATACCACCACCAGTTACCGTCCGGGCTGATTTACTCGTTTTCATCATGGTTGTTTTTTTACTCAACTTTTTCCATGTATTCAGGTTTATAATAGAAATATCGGAGCCGGAGTCGAGTTGTAACTTTATTGGTGTTTTAAATATTTCCACTTTTACGTATTTTCGTCGAGCTTTGTCTAATTTTGTATTTGATTTTGTTTGCTGTACTCTCTTTCTGGTGTAATCTTTATATCTGCAGCAATCGCTTTTGTGTCCCACCTTCTTACAAATGTAGCATTTTTTCTTCTTATAAGGACAATCTGATTCCCAATGCTTTTCTGCACATCTCTTACAGTTATATCTAGGAAGAGGCTTGTTATATTCTGTCCTATATTTATGGTTATTAGGATTGTAATATCCCGTTCCATTTCGATTGCTTTTCTTTGTAAAGTTCTTGGTTGGTGTGTATGGTTTTCTAACTTTTCTTACATATGCCACTCTTTTTAGTGTAATGGCCCTTTCACAGTCCTCTGCTAGTTTCTGGAGGGTTAAATCTTGCTCAGATTCCAGCTTAGACAACACTCGTCTGCGTATTTCTACATTTTTCGTGGAAACTAACCCTTGTGCGAAGATTAGACATTTAAAATCTTCTACCGTTAGTTCCGCAAGATTAAAATTATCGCAGTTTTTATTGACAACTGATGCGTATGTCAAATAATCTTGGTTGTCCATCTTTCTTAGATTCATGCACAGCCATCTTTTATGAAAAAGAGATATATTTGGATTAAATAATTCTTTTAGTAATTTCACAGCTTCCATGAACTCTAATTCCGCAGTTTTTTTAGGTAATATGTAATCTATGACTTTGCTGTGTTCTGATGTACCCAATTTCCTGAGTAAGAGGCTCACTTTCTGGCTATTTGGCCAATTTTTGCAGTCCAGTTGAAATACATCCTCGTATCTTGTATAGTATGCTTCAAAAGTCTTTCCTTCCTCCGGCACATAATTAAATGTGTCCATACTATTAAAGATAGTTGTATGGGAGAAATTAACACTGTCGACATTTTCTCGATTACTCTTTAATAGTTCCAGTGTTTTAGCAAAACGTTCATTTTGTCTTTCCTCGCGGTCAGCTTGTGCCTGATTTTGTCTTTCCTCGCGGTCAGCTTGTGCCTGTAAAAATTTCATGAACATTTTTGATAAGTCTTCCATTTTTTTTTTCTTTTTTTCGTGACGTTTTACTGTATTATCCGTTATCCAGTGACAACTTAAAAAAAAAAAATAATCCTTTCCTTGAGCTTTAATTTCTAGCTATGGTATTTCCTTTTAGTACCGCCGCCAAACAAATTATTAATTAAAAGATTCCTTTAGTTGTTGTTTTGCTAACGGGGAGCAGTAATTAGAATCCACTGGTGAACTTTTTTTTTTTCGTAGGTTACTTCCTTGCTTTTCGTAATACGAGTCTGACCTGTCGTTTTGCGACAGAACAAAATCCGCTTTTCGTTTGCAAGTTGGTCCTTTAGTAATACAAAACAGATTTGTCGTTTAGCGACAAAACAAAAATTCACTTTTACATTCGTTTGCAAGTCGGATTCCCAGAAAACGGCGTAAATTGTCGCTTTTGCCACGTTGCGAGTTTTTTTTTTTTCACTTAAGTTGAAACTTTTCTTTAGCGTAAAATCCGTTTGCTCGTCAACACTTTGCATTGTACTTTTTTTTTTATAGTTCTTCGTCAAACTGTTATATTTGACGCTTCATATCTCGTCGCCAATTTTTGTGGTTGCAAGGTTGAACAATAATTAGTGAGGAATACAATGAAGACGCAAACAACAAGGAGAATGCAATAATAAGTGTATTAAAGAAAAGGTATAGTTACAGTATGTACAAATGAAGGTGTCGAGTCAGAGAGTCTTGGTGGGAGGACATGTACGCTCTTCGGCGTCACTTCCGGTGGCATTTAGGTAACACACACTAAGGCCAACCTAGGCTTGCCATTTATAGTGTAACGTTATTCGTATATGCAAATGAGTGGTTGCCACCACAACAGTAATAAAAATAATAATAATAATAATAATAATAATAATAATAATAGTAATAATAATAATAGTAATAATAATAATACTACTAATGATAATAATTACACAACACAAAATAGTCGTAGAGGGTCAAGGAGGATGGGAAGACTGCGGAAGGAGAGCACTGACCAAACCTCCACTGGAAGAGTGCAAAGAGTGCTGAAACCTTGGCGGGGCTTATTGTCACCCAAATCCCAGAAGAGAACGATAGTCGTTACAAGCGAAAAATCAATGGTAGGCAGCTATGTGGATACTGCACAGTTATTTGCGGTGGTTATTGAAAAGAGGTGGAGAGTACTGGAAACCTGGGAAGACTTGCTGTCACTCAAACTCCAGGGAACACCACCGGTTCTTGTCGGAGAGCAATCACTGACGATTACTTGTGTGATCACTCCTAGTGAGCAAAGATAATAATAATTAATAAAGATCGGCAATGATCAAAACAGCTGCAATCTTAAGGAAAATCCTCGAATCCGGAAACCAACCGGCACGAGCTGTAACCAGTCGCATGGATGTTACAATAGGAGGGAAACAAAACCGCAGGAAGAACACTAAACAAAGAACAGAAACTTCAAGAAATATCAGAAACTGCCCCCCCCCAAAGAAGTAATCACTGACGATGAGTTGTGTGATAACTCCTAAATAATAATAATAATAATAATAATAATAATAATAATAATAATAATAATAAAAAATAATAATAATGATAATAATGACCGATTAATGGCATTCGATTAGCCGCACACGAGGCGCAAAAAGATCGATCTAGACACGTTGAAGGTGAGAGATCGCCGAAAGCTAAATAATCAAGAAAGCAATCGCACAAATAACTGCACCTTTTTCTCTTCAAACTATCATCTAATTATGTTAGACTCTCAGACTAAAACCAGAATTCAAACTGATAGATTGCTAATTTGGCATTAATGCTAGGTGAAAAATGGCCCCAAAAATTTAAATAGCTTCAAGCGTTTCACATTGTTGTGAAGAAACTTATTTTACGAATGATTGATGCAATATTATTGGGAAGAATTTTGTTTTACTCTTCACAAATGTTAGGCTACCCAGACATTGTTTCTATGTATTCTTTGACACCGTTTTAAAAATATTCAATTCGAATATTCCAATTACTGCAGTGCTTTAGTTGCGAACTTTTTCATATCACATTTTCTTTTTTTAGGTGAACACAAAATGTAGAGGGAGAGAGAGAGAGAGAGAGAGAGAGAGAGAGAGAGAGAGGGGGGTGACCGTGATAGATATCCGGGTAGTAAGATAAGTCACCTGGTGAGTAAATTACAAATTGTGGCTTATTAAAACGATGAATATGAAAGGTTTTTACACATAACTCAATTCTTAAATCTGAGGAATATTTTAACATGTATTTTTCGGGAGTAAAATATATAAGAAAAAACTCAAACGAAGCATCATTTGTTAACTAATCTTTAGTATAATATATATATATATATATATATATATATATATATATATATATAGGCAGCATCTTACTTTCAGGCAAGTATTGTCGAATATAAGAAACACCTCATGTCTAGATATCTTTTGGTAGATCCTTTCAATAGTCCGAATCAGGATCTTAGTTTTGAAGGGGAATTGGCTGATGAATTTGCCATAGTTTTGATTTGTGTCCAAAGTACTTTCAGACGCATATATTAGAAGCCCTATATATAAAAAGAAAAAGAAAAACCCTAATTGATAGACATAACTTTAATATCAGTAATACTATACTAAAATGTCTATAGTTTCGTACTTATTAAATAATTCCCGTCCAAACCTTCAATAATATTAACACATGTTCTATACCTGATTAACCTCATTCCCTTGAAGATGTACCCGGATGGGTCTGAAAGTACTTGGGAGACAAATCTAAACTATGGCAAATTCATCAGTCAATTCCCCTCTGAAACTAAGATCCTGATTTGGACTATTGAAAGGATCTACCAAAGGATTTCTAGACATGAGTTGTCTCTTATATTCATATATATATATATATATATATATATATATATATGTCTGTGTGTTCATCAACGTTTCGCCTTTATCCAAGATGAATGATGTGAAGAAAAGCATAGAAAGAATTATTTGAATATACGTAGTGACATGAAGAGAATATTTTTGTTCTTTTCTTGAACAGAAACATAGACGTTATAATTCAAAGTATGTGGTAACCGAAGATCGATGATCTTCTAGTGTTGTCAAAGAGGCTGCTTTTTTAATGTCCGATCTGTAGTGGAGCGCGCTGGAACGCGTGTGTACCGTAATGAGATAAGTGTTACTTCAGTTTGAAACGCTGTTGAAATGATAAACTTTGAAATTTTAGAACCAGACAACATGACGCATGATTTTGTCAAATAAATGAAATATTTATTAAATTATTATTTAAAAAAAATCAAATTTTCGGTTTTATAAAACCATATTCATGGTAATACAGACAATATTTTCCTGTTTTTATTTTTTATTTTTTTGATGGTCGAAGTTTTACAACGTAGCTGAAGATCGACGGTCCTACTACAGTTTGAAACGCCGTAAGACTTCGACCATGAAAAAATTTTAAAAAAATTTTAAAAAAGGAAAATATTGTCTGCATTACCATGAATAGGGTTTTATAAAACCGAAAATTTGGATTTAAAAAAATGATTTAATAAATATTTTATTTATTTGACAAAATCTCGCGTCATGTTGTCTGGTTTTAAAATTTAAAACTTTATCATTTCCACGGCGTTTCAAACTGTAGAAACACTTATCTCATTAAATCAAATTTTCGGTTTATAAAACCCTATTCATGCTAATACAGATAATATTTTTCTTTTTTTATTTATTTATTTTTTCATGGTCGAAGTTTTACAACGAGGCGAAGATCGACGATCCTTCTAGAGTGTGAAACGTCGTAAGACTTCGACCATGCAAAAGAGAAGAAAAAGAAAAAAAAGGAAAATATTGTCCCCAGTACCATAAATAGGGTTTTATAAAACCGAAAATTTGGATTTAAAAAAATGATTTAATAAATATTTTATTTATTTGACAAAATCTCGCGTCACGTTGTCTGGTTTTAAAATTTAAAAGTTTATCATTTCCACGGCGTTTCAAACTGTAGAAACACTTATCTCATTAATTTATAAATGTACATAGTTTCATCGCTTAGAACGCAAGATTATAAAACCCCTACTCTTATACATATGACCCATACGTCTGCCCCCAACCCGCTGTGTCACTCGCCTTGTATGGACAAATAATTCCCCTATTTATTCATGCGCGGTTACTTACGGCAGTTGTGCTCGTCACTTCGGTCATAACAATTGGGTCGACCATCGCACCGGTGCCGCTTGTCGATGCAAATGCCGTCGTTGCATCGGAACTGGTTCGACTTACACGCAGCGAATGCTAGCAAAAAGAGAAAGGAAATTAATTAGTTGATAAATACATAAAGTATTAAATACAAGATTACATCATTCTATGATTGAATAATAATAATTCCGGAACAAAATAACTTTTACACATGTTTCCAGAAGAGTCAGAAGAAAACACATGGTAACCCAGGCTGCTTTCGTCAACACCGTCTTACTCAGAAAGTCGAAAAAAAGACATATCCAAAGGTAATCTAAGAGATAAATAAAGAATGCCTCATAGACGGTCTGGAATTTCTAATCTTCAGAACACACACTGTATAGATCATGTTTTTTTTTGTTGACGAACAAATCAACGCAGCACAGCTTTATGCGGTACTTATACAGTTCTCATCGGCGCATTCAAGCAGGTTACATAAACCACTGGAAGATGCCGACCTAAAAAGCTGACCAATGTTAAAACGATAGAAATAAGCATTGTGGGAAAAATATGTCTGCATGTTTTAAAGTCGGGTGAACAGTGGGCAAAGGGTGAATGAGTCGTTGTTTTTCAGCAAAAAAAACAGTCAAAACCATTCTTTAAATCATGTCTAGCGCACTATGAAATTTATTAAAATGCATTAATTAAATAAGAATTAATTAAATGTGTGTATTAATTTATTGTAAGCATTGAATATTTTAAATATGAAATATTTAGTTTCATTTTCGCTATTGGGAATTAATTCGTATTTAGATAGATATGAACTATATAAATTTGCTTTTATATTTTACCCATATATATATATATATATATATATATATATATATATATAAAATGACGTAAGAAGCCCTTTCAACAATGCGTGAAAGAATTTATTTCTTTTTTTTCTTTTTCCAATTAATTTCGAAGTTTACAAACTTCATCTTCAGAGATGTATTTTTTTTTTTTTTATAAAATAAACAAACTTTACTTTTGTTTATAAGTAGCGTCGAGATGGTGTGACGCTCTCCACCAAGATGGAATGGGCGGAAGTGAAAAATAATAAGAACGATTATGCCAGGTGCAAGCCGGGAGTTATAATGATATTGTTCGTTCTTTTTTTTTTTTTCCAAGCATTGAATGAAATGTAATAAAATGACGTAAGAAGCCCTTTTAACAATGCGTGAAAGAATTTATTTCTTTTTTTTCTTTTTCCAATTAATTTCGAAGTTTACAAACTTCATCTTCAGAGATGTATTTTTTTTTTTTTTTTTATGAAATAAACAAACTTTACTTTTGTTTATAAGTAGCGTCGAGATGGTGTGACGCTCTCCACCAAGATGGAATGGGCGGAAGTGAAAAATAATAAGAACGATTATGCCAGGTGCAATAAATTCTTTCACGCATTGTTAAAAGGGCTTCTTACGTCATTTTATTACATTTCATTCAATGCTTGAAAAAAAAAAAAAGAACGAACAATATCATTATAACTCCCGGCTTGCACCTGGCATAATCGTTCTTATTATTTTTCACTTCCGCCCATTCCATCTTGGTGGAGAGCGTCACACCATCTCGACGCTACTTATAAACAAAAGTAAAGTTTGTTTATTTTATAAAAAAAAAAAAAATACATCTCTGAAGATGAAGTTTGTAAACTTCGAAATTAATTGGAAAAAGAAAAAAAAGAAATAAATTCTTTCACGCATTGTTAAAAGGGCTTCTTACGTCATTTTATTACATTTCATTCAATGCTTGAAAAAAAAAAAAAAGAACGAACAATATCATTATAACTCCCGGCTTGCACCTGGCATAATCGTTCTTATTATTTTTCACTTCCGCCCATTCCATCTTGGTGGAGAGCGTCACACCATCTCGACGCTACTTATAAACAAAAGTAAAGTTTGTTTATTTTATAAAAAAAAAAAAAATACATCTCTGAAGATGAAGTTTGTAAACTTCGAAATTAATTGGAAAAAGAAAAAAAAGAAATAAATTCTTTCACGCATTGTTAAAAGGGCTTCTTACGTCATTTTATTACATTTCATTCAATGCTTGAAAAAAAAAAAAAAGAACGAACAATATCATTATAACTCCCGGCTTGCACCTGGCATAATCGTTCTTATTATTTTTCACTTCCGCCCATTCCATCTTGGTGGAGAGCGTCACACCATCTCGACGCTACTTATAAACAAAAGTAAAGTTTGTTTATTTTATAAAAAAAAAAAAAATACATCTCTGAAGATGAAGTTTGTAAACTTCGAAATTAATTGGAAAAAGAAAAAAAAGAAATAAATTCTTTCACGCATTGTTAAAAGGGCTTCTTACGTCATTTTATTACATTTCATTCAATGCTTGGAAAAAAAAAGAACGAACAATATCATTATATATATATATATATATATATATATATATATATATATATATATATATATATATATATTCAATATATATATATATATATTATATATATAATATATATATTTATATATATATATATTTCTATATAATGTAAAAATTATTTTTTATATTTTTAATATATATATATATTTATATGTATATATATATATTTATATATATATATTTATATATATATATTTATATATTAATATATACATATTTATTTATACATATATATATATATAAATATATATATATAAGTAATAAAACATATATATATATATATATATATATATATATATATATATATATATATATATATGTATATTAGTAGGGTATTATTTAATATATTAAAAAATATATTCAATAAACCGACCCAGCATGTCGGGAGTGATGATCTAGTTTGCTCAGGTTTTATAATCTGAGAGGGTCAAAAATAAAAGTTAGGGTAAATTGAAAATATGAAAAAAAAACAATATTAATTTAAAAGTAAGTAATGGTAATATAATTACAACACGGAAATGTCTTTTGTCAACACCATCTGACACACCACAGGTTCAATATACATACGCCGATCTCTACGTAAAATAAATTCCTGAGTAGAACTGATCGCTTTAATCAAGTCGGTCAGGTGTGCTTGCTGATTCGCCTCTACACGAGGTCAAAATTAGACATGAAGTCGATTTCTAATGTGGAGGGATATCCAGCTCCTGATGTCCTGATCTAGTCCTGTATGCACTCCCACGCGAATGACGAAGCCTCAAGCGGCAAACAATAACTCCAGCCTCTGTTTCCAGAAAGGAGACGACAGTGCCGAGAGGATGCCCCCCCCTCCTGTGATCGAACAAGTACGACACTGTGATCCTAACTCGAACGTAAATCAATTTTCTGACGTCAGCGGATTATCCGGACGGCGGACCATCACTCTGCTGAAGAATGCATCGTAGTGATGATAACATCTTTTTTCCTGTTTATTTTTTCAGGCGGTTGTAAAAGTTATTAATAATGACAGTAAACAATTATTTCTGGTTTATTAATCATTACATTTTTCTTTTCCAGTATACATACGAAATATGATGTAGATCTTCAACCAACCCATTCAATATAGTGGTGAAGGAACGCTATCTTCAAAGTAAACTCTCTTTCGTGGTTGAGAAACAATATATATATATATATATATATATATATATATATATATATATATAGAAAGAAAGAGTGAATGTATGAATAAATAGTACATTTTATTTTTATTTTATTTTTATTTTTATATTTACCTTGATTTTTGTGTGTTGTTTGTTTATTTGTCTGTTTTTTGTTTTTTGTTTTTGTCTTATTTATTTATTTTTTTCTATTTTTTCCATAGTCCTCCCCCTTCCCCATAATCTCTTCTTATTCCCCCCCTTCCCCTGTTACAACGGTCCCCTCCTTGGCTTTTATCCACTTCACAACTCAAATTCAAATTTCAAATCTCATTTCTAAAGTCTGAATATATTTTTTTTAAATAAGTTATCTCCCTTTGACAATAACAGCCCACACGTAAATTTAAATTTAAATTTGAATTGAATAAAGAGAATAAAAGAGAAAAAAAATAATTAATTGATGAATCATATAAAATTAAACATAATAAAATTATAAAAATGGGTATATTATTAAACAAATGTTTATAATATTTTAACTTTAGTTGTATGATTGCTTAATAGAATTTTGACATTTTCTGCGTTCCTACTTCCAATTGTTTTCTGCCGTATTTCGATGATCTGACACCGGTTTTTTCCCGTTTTCTTCGACCCATTCGGTCTTCTATTGTTGTCTTCTGATAATGAAAGTTTTTCTTTCGAAAATTTAAGATTACCCTTTGCCGAACTGTTACTTACCGGACAGTATTTACTGTTTGGTATTTAATCAGTTTTCGTGAAATTATTAATAAATCGTTTTGAGTTTCACTTTCTCCCTGCGTTTATTTCTTTTCACTTTTCCATCTTACGGCAACCACATCGCATTGCTATAGCCTCGGACGACTAATTTACACTTATATATATATATTATTAACTTATCCGCTACGTGTCACTAGATACTTCCTGTCTGTAACGCAAAATTCTGTACACGTAGTCACTATTCTAATGTTTAACTTCTTGTAAAAGTTTCCACTTTTCTGCTTAATCTCCACCTCTAGTAGAAAATTCTGTATTTAAAATCATTTTTCGCACTGACATCCAATACTGTTACACATTCGAGAATGATTTGGGCGAGCTTATAAACCTAATGGCCATTAAAAATATCAGTTAAACTAAACGATTCCAGGAGTTTACAAACTATATAAAAAGACACCTGCAGAAAGCCGGAGAGTGCAACGGTCGAAATGTGGCGAAAATTGCAACAACAAAGATGAGGTAAGCCATTCTAAAAATAGATGAATAAAAATATTTATCTCAGAAATATCGTCAATTCTTCGATTTAGTGAAACTAGTTATTATGTTAGATATTTTCCGTAAATATTTTCCATGCAATGGTCACATATATTCGGTACTATATATAGAATTGATGAGATAAGTTAGGTTACATTTGTCAGGATTGGATCCTTAAGGAGATTGGAAGGAAATTAATTAAAACCCTCTTGAAAATTAGCGATCGATTTGTTTGCGATCTCATTGACTGGCATCGTTTGAAGAGGGACTTTAATAGCAATCGCCATTCGTAGAATATGAATAGGCAATCGCTTTTCGAATGAACACCGGCCGCCCATTTAACGAGCGTCTTTATCAGAGAGCCGTTGCTAATTTTGTGAGATCTATTTATGGTCACTTATAAGACAATAACATCGATTTTTATAGAGTAACCGGCATCTTAGGGATGACCCGAAACTTTAGCCAATCTTGGATGGTCAATCAGTTCCAAGTAAAGTCAGAGTTAATTAATTTATCACACTCTTTATTCGCATATTATTGTGACAGATATCCATTTTTTGTGAAACTTCTCTTTTTTGTTATAAACGAAAAAAATACGCACTTCAGGACGGTTAGGATTGGTTTCACGGACATAATACTTTTGCACCAGTTTTATGTCCCCCTACGGCGTTTAAAATCAAGATAGAATAATACTAAACCTTATAATTTGAATCCTTTTTCCAATTGTGATCAAAATCCGTTACATGATTTCGATTTTTAAAATATGTCTAAAATGTAAGGCTTAAGCTTAAGTGGTCTTAAGAAGAAATTGGAATTCAGGGAATTCAATGCAATCTAAAAGAGTAGAAAGTAGACTTTCGGTTTACTTTCGTCAGCCTCATCACTCTCGCTTCCCTTATTTTGTCATTTAGTCCTCACATTCTATCAAGGATGTTTCTGACAAAGGGAGAAGAATTGCTGTTTTTTTGGTTGGAACCTATCTATCTAACACTAATTGTTCGTTATTTTTTTTACCTTGAAGTAGTATTTATTTGAGCTCCTTACATTAAGTGGCTTCATGCCTTGTGAAGAGCGATTTCCATAAAAAAATAGCTGAATTTTCAAATTGTGTCCATATTATACCCATATTGTGGCCCCTAAAAAACCTTTAAAATCATCCAAGAAAAATGAAATTTTTTGCCTAATTATTAACTGATATCTAAAACCTATTATAAAAATTTCCCCAAATCGAAGGTATCTGAATTTTCACGAAGAAATTCTACCACCTCTCTGCCTCCGTTGCATAAAACTTAATTAAAGTAAATATAGCCCAACTTATCAAACGTTAGGCCCAGCAGCTGTGTTCAAAAATATAATGATCGGTTAATTAGTTTAGAAGTGAATTCTGTTCATACAAATACACAAAGATATGCGCATGCCTAACTTTATATGAATAGAAATATTTTTCATTCATTTCTGTTATTCATTCATTTCTGTCATTCATTCATTTCTGTCATTCATTCATTTCTGTTATGCATTCAATTCTGTTATTCATTCATTTCTGTCATTCATTCATTTTTGTCATTCATTCATTTCTGGTATTCATTCAATTCTGTTATTCATTCATTTCTGTTCGTCATTCATTTCTGTCATTCATTCATTTCTGTCATTCATTCATTTCTGTTATTCATTCATTTCTGTCAAACATTCATTTCTGGTATTCATTCAATTCTGTTATTCATTCATGTCTGTCATTCATTCATTTCTGTCATTCATTTATTTTTGTTATTCATTCATTTCTGTCATTCATTCATTTCTGTCAAACATTCATTTCTGGTATTCATTCAATTCTGTCAAACATTCATTTCTGGTATTCATTCAATTCTGTTATTCATTCATTTCTGTCATTCATTCATTTCTGTCAAACATTCATTTCTGGTATTCATTCAATTCTGTCAAACATTCATTTCTGGTATTCATTCAATTCTGTTATTCATTCATTTCTGTCATTCATTCATTCATTCATTCATTCATTTTTGTTACTCATTCATTTCTGTGTATTTCTTTTTTTTATGTTGTCTTTTACCTTTTTCTTTCTTTCTTTCTTTCACATTGAAACTCTTCGTTTATTTATTTACTTTTTACTACTTAATCGACACTTTTCAAGGCCAAAAGCTAGTAGAGGATAAGGGTTTATTTTTTATTTATTCATGGTACTTCTCCTTGGTTACAAATAGATTGACTATGGATGTCATGAAAAATAGTAATAAAACTTTATGATAAAAGTCAAGGGAAGTTATTCAAACTCTTTAGAGACAAACTAACTTTTTTTCTGTTAAAACGCGAATAAAAAGGAATTATCTCCCTTCGAACGAAAACAAACACTAAACTGTTTCCTCCCTCGCTGTGACAAACGAGAAAGAGAGGGAGAGAGAGAAATGGAGGGAAATAGACACAATATACATCACCAAAATAGAAAGAGACAGAGAGACAAAATATGTTCGTCATGATAATGGTGGCGATATTTCGCAAATGAACAAAAGTTGAATTTATTTTATAAACAAAAAAACACGATTCAATCAATTTCCGTAATTTTTGGTGAACGATATTTATTTTCTCTTACGAGTAAGTACGTCATAAAAGTTTTTTTGCTAAGTTTTTCTGACATCCATATTACATCTAGGTGTAACCATGGGGAAGTAGCGTCAATTTTTCTTCGTATACTTTCTTATTTCCTATTAATTTCTCTCGTATTTTTGTCATTAACTTTTGTTCTTATTTTCATTCGTTGCTTATATTTCACATCTCTTAGTTATCATTCATACGTTTTCCTTATTTATTTTCCGTATTTTCTTTCTTTTTTCTTTTTTTCACTCATTGCTCATATTTCACATCTCTTAGTTATCATTCATACGTTTTCCTTATTTATTTTCCGTATTTTCTTTCTTTTTTCTTTTTTCACTCATTGCTTATATTTCACATCTCTTAGTTATCATTCATACGTTTTCCTTCTTTCTTTTCCGTATTTTCTTTCTTTTTTCTTTTTTTCACTCATTGCTCATATTTCATATCTCTTAGTTATCATTCATACGTTTACCTTCTTTCTTTTCCGTATTTTCTTTCTTTTTTCTTTTTTTCATTCATTGCTCATATTTCACATCTCTTAGTTCTCATTCATACGTTTTCCGTCTTTCTTTTCCGTATTTTCTTTCTTTTTTCTTTTTTTCACTCATTGCTTATATTTCACATCTCTTAGTTCTCATTCATACGTTTTCCTTATTTATTTTCCCTATTTTCTTTCTTTTTTTCACTCATTGCTCATATTTCACATCTCTTAGTTCTCATTCATACGTTTTCCGTCTTTCTTTTCCGTATTTTCTTTCTTTTTTCTTTTTTTCACTCATTGCTTATATTTCACATCTCTTAGTTCTCATTCATACGTTTTCCTTATTTATTTTCCGTATTTTCTTTCTTTTTTTCATTCATTGCTTATATTTCACATCTCTTAGTTATCATTCATACGTTTTTCTTCTTTCTTCACCCTCTTTTCTTCCCTTCTTTCTTATTTACATTCGTTGCTCATATTTCAAATCACTTAGTTCTCATTCATACGTTTTCCTTATTTATTTTCCGTATTTTCTTTCTTTTTTCTTTTTTTCACTCATTGCTCATATTTCACATCTCTTAGTTATCATTCATACGTTTTCCTTATTTATTTTCCGTATTTTCTTTCTTTTTTCTTTTTTCACTCATTGCTTATATTTCACATCTCTTAGTTATCATTCATACGTTTTCCTTCTTTCTTTTCCGTATTTTCTTTCTTTTTTCTTTTTTTCACTCATTGCTCATATTTCATATCTCTTAGTTATCATTCATACGTTTACCTTCTTTCTTTTCCGTATTTTCTTTCTTTTTTCTTTTTTTCATTCATTGCTCATATTTCACATCTCTTAGTTCTCATTCATACGTTTTCCGTCTTTCTTTTCCGTATTTTCTTTCTTTTTTCTTTTTTTCACTCATTGCTTATATTTCACATCTCTTAGTTCTCATTCATACGTTTTCCTTATTTATTTTCCGTATTTTCTTTCTTTTTTTCACTCATTGCTCATATTTCACATCTCTTAGTTCTCATTCATACGTTTTCCGTCTTTCTTTTCCGTATTTTCTTTCTTTTTTCTTTTTTTCACTCATTGCTTATATTTCACATCTCTTAGTTCTCATTCATACGTTTTCCTTATTTATTTTCCGTATTTTCTTTCTTTTTTTCATTCATTGCTTATATTTCACATCTCTTAGTTATCATTCATACGTTTTTCTTCTTTCTTCACCCTCTTTTCTTCCCTTCTTTCTTATTTACATTCGTTGCTCATATTTCAAATCACTTAGTTATCATTCATATGTTTTCCTTATTTCTTTTCCGTATTTTCTTTCTTTATTTTCTTCGTTCCTTCATTCTGTTTTTTCCTTTTGTATTCCCTTTCATTCTTATTATCAGTTTTTTCTTTCCTTTTTTTCGGTCCATCCTATTTTCTTTCCTTTTATATTTCATTATTTGCGTATTTCTTTTGTCATACCTTTTTTTTAACTTCCCTCATCCATTTTCTCTCCTTTCCTTTTTAATTTCTTTGTCTTTTCTTTCTTTAGATCTTATTCGCTTTTGTCTTTTCCTTGTATTTTTGGTCTATTCCCTCCTTTTTTAATATTCTCATATATTTTTTATGTTTTTGGTTCGTCCATCAACATAGGGTTCTCTTTTTGTTCACAGTTCCTGTTCAAGATAAAGCTAGCCATGAACTCACCACGAAACAAAGGCGTTCGCAACGTTACGAAGATAATCTTTCAATTAAAGTTGGACTGATACACGCGAAAACGCAACTCCATAATCAAGGTTTTTATCTGACTTAAGAATCGGGCATTGCGTCCTTGACAAACACAATTAACCAATCAAAACACAAAAGAAAACATCGCGTTCTATGATTGGTCAGACCTCACAAAGTAATTCCAACCTAGTCATATTTATGTATTTATAATCTTATATATAAAGCAAAGTGATATTAACCCTATTTTTTTGCACGGAATCAAAAAGGTACCTGACACCCGATTGAACTCTTTACCTCTATAAGAGTCAGATCCTATCCACGATGGAGTACTTGTGCCACATCTAGGGAATGCCACCCAAAGCAGTCTTACTTGCATTGAGATAGTACACAATCCACTTCGCGAACTAGTGGGAGATGATTTTTTTTCAATAGCCTTTTTTTTTTTACAAAAGAAACATTGCTAGTCTTTCTCTACTCTATCGGTGTTTCCATGCCAGGTGCTCGACTTATCTTCACGGTCTGACCCCCCTTCTCTATATAATCTTCACAGAAAGAACTCATCTTCCTACCAACAATGGACAAAATTATCCTTTCTACTTCCATGGATTTAAAATCAAACTTCTATGAACAGAGTTTCTTTCTAAGAACTTCCCACCTGTGAAACACGTTACCGTGAACATGTTTCCCTACGAACTAAAACAGGGTTGTTTGCTATTCGAACGTCAGCAAATATCAGTCCAGTCGTCTTGTAACTGAATGATAGTGTAAAACTATCGCTTGTCAGGGGAGCGTATGAACTCGGTGCTCCGCACCTTGAGGACTTTTTCTGAGAGGACTGTTGCGTCTGGGGTACGGCACACCCGCTCCCCGAGTTGGAAACGATAGGCACCTCCCTTATATATATATATATATATATATATATATATATATATATATATATATATATATATATATATATATATATATATATGTATATATATGTATATATATATATATGTATATATATATATGTATATATATATATATATATAAGTACATATATATATATATATATATATATATATATATGTATCAGGTTGGAAAATATGTAATGTCATCTTAAACAATTACATTGAAACATTTTTAATATTTACAATAATTTCTCTCATTTTCTATGACTTCTGTGCAACGATCAACTAGCTTCTTGATGCCTTCAAAAAAAATTCTCTGATTTTTTAGAGAAAAACAAATTTAAATTATATTTTAGTTGGTCGTCATTTTCATAAATTTTATTGTATAAAGATACTGCAACGACTGCAACACATGGTAGTCGGATGGAGCAATGTCAGGTGAATAAGGCGAATGACGCAAAACTTCCCGATTGAAACTCATGACCTTTTCCTGAGTGAGTTTTTCTGTGTGAGGTTTCGCGTTATCATGCTGAAGAACTAAACTCTTCCTATTGTGTGATGTTGGTCATCCAGCTACGAACAATATTTTACTGTTGTGATTGTTTGATTAGGCTCTAATAACTCATAATGAATCAGTCCTCTCATGTCCCACCATAAAGAGAACATAACCTTCTTTGGGTGTAGTCCTTGTTTTAGAATAGGCTGTGGAGTTTCGTTTCGGTCTAACCATTGTCTTTTGCGTTGGGTATTCTTGTAAAGAACCCATTTTCATCTCCAGTCACAATTCTTTGGAAAAATGGTTCTCAATGATTCCTGGAAAACAAAAATATGCAAACAGTCCATCTTTGATTTGTTGAGCATCGGTCAAATCGTGGGGAACCCAGAGTCCAAGTTTTGAAACTTTTCCTAACTCGTGAAGGCATGAAATAATTGTGGTATGGGTTGTATTGAATTGTTAAGCTAATTCTCTGCTGGTTAACTTTGTATTGGCCCCCATAGCGCCTTTAATGGCGTCTTTATCAATTGATGTTGGCCTTCTCGAACGTCGCCGATCTGACAGTTTAAAGTCTTCAGTAGATAATTTTGCAAACCATTGTTGACATTTTTGATCATTCAGAACATTTATCACATAGACAGTTCCAATATTCCTTGTAGCTTCTGCAGCTGAGTTTCCTTTTTTGAATTCATAGAGCATGCAATGTCTCAGATGCTCCTCACTAATATCCATTTTTTGACGGCTGAGACCGTTAAACTTAATATTTTCAAACTAATTACTATATCTGAAAGGCAAAGCAAGATATTAAGACACCAATTCATATATGAGGAGTTCGAGTGCAAAACGCGATAAACGCCATTTTCAAAATTACAAAGCTATCACTACAAAAAGTATTACCTTTAAGACTCGACCACGCCATAAAATTTTGATACTCCTATTTATCTACGTCCCACACATGAGAATGTGACACAAGGTCGGAAAGTGGGAATGCACTCCAGTGGAGGAGTTCTAGGGGCTTTTAAAAAATTGCCTGGGCAGAGTGCCTCAGACATTAAGCACTAAACCCAATCCTCCCCAAAGAGGGGAGGCAAAGCCTGGGAGCGCCACTTCCCAGAACTGCACAGGACAGACCCATTGACCGGCGTAAATCCAGATCCGAAGATCCAGACAATACTAGTATGGGGTGCAGCATCCATCGGAACAGATACTACACTTTTTTGATACTGGCATAATTTATTTTTGCGTTCAATTAAAATAATCTTTTTTTCGTCATAATTTTGGGACGTCATAAAGCGTGCATTGAGACACACAAGCAATCTGCAAACAAGAACAGAATATAGAAAACAAGATGCACAGCGTATATAGATAAATAGATAGATAGCTAGACAGTTAGATAGATAGACAAATTGATAGATAGATAGAGATACACATCGATAGATAGATAGATAGACAGACAGACAGATCGATAGATCGATAGATAGATAGACAGACAGACAGATTGATAGATTGATAGATTGATAGATAGATTGATTAATAGACAGACATATCGATCGATAGATAGATAGATAGATAGACAGATATATCGATAGATGGATATATTAGTAGATAGATAGACAGACATGTCCATCGATCAGTCGATCGATCGATAGATAGATTGATAGATAGATATATAGATTAGTAGATAGATAGACAGATAGATAGATAGATAGATAGATATATAGACAAATTTATAGATAGATAGATAGATAGTAAAACCGATAGATAGACAAATTGATACATTGATAGATAGATAGATATATAGGTAGATAGAAATACAGATAGATAGATAGATAGATAGATAGACATATCTATCGCTCGATAGATCGATATACAAACAGATCGATAGATAGATAGACAGATTGATAGATAGATAGACAGACATACAGACATACAGATTGATAGATTGATAGATAGATAGATAGATAGACAGACAGATCGATAGATAGATAGACAGATCGATAGATAACTATATAGACAGATTGATAGATAGATAGACAGATCGATAGATAGCTATATAGACAGATTGATAGATAGATACACTAATACTTGTTTTTATCGAACACTGAACATTATTACCCCTTTTCTTCGAATGCGGTTGTCTTAGCGATTGTGACGTGGTTGGATACACTTTTCTGCGGTAATTGACTCCAATTATAAATAGACGACTGGACATCTATCGTTTACCACCACGTTTATCAGGTGAACCTAATCAGTCATCTATTCATTATTTGGCCGCTCATTTCGATGCCCCGATTAGGCTATATTTGCCGAGGGGCTCAACTAAATTGACTACTTTTAGGTCTATCTGTAGCAGTCATAAATGATGTTGACTTCTTAATGCGTATCAGTGTCCATGTGAGGTAGTTTGACCAAGCATCACGGGATGTCGGCGGCGAAGGCCGAGGAGAAGATGAGACTATTCGTTTTGGTGAGTGCATGCGAATCGTCTGCTGATTTTTTCCTAACAAACGTGGCCAGGCGTCTCCATTATAAATCGAAAAAATTCAAAACAATTTTTTTTCGTGCATTTGTAGCAGTTGTATGAGAGATCTATTTCGTATAGATCTACGCGCAATATCTCGTGTTATGATATTTATTTACAGACGATTAGCACCACTGATATGCGCACTGGAAGTCTACTAAGTTCTGCCCAGATATTTCCCGGGACAATACAAAGCAGTTCGAGTCGAGATTTTAATGTAGACAGCCTGGTATTAACTCTCTTCCCGCGTCATATCTATGGTGGCGGGGGTCGGGAATAAACTCAAGACCGATTGGAATTATATTACCTTTATGCCTGTCAATCAAGTAACTCAACTCACATGTGTACCATCCTGTATTCTTGTTCCAGTTAAATAAAAGGCATATTCATATTATTGTAGAGAAGACGTTAGCGTTTTTCCTCCTTCGTGGTGACATGTTTCTTATTCAAGTAAGATACGTACAGAAACGGCCGACTCAGCAAAATAGCTATCTACTGTCTCGACAAAATCAACAGACACAATCACCCTACAATATGTCGCAAATGTCGATATCGACCGTAATCCTAACCATAACCATCAACAGACACCATCACCTAATCCTAACATTAACCCTAACCCTAACACCATCAACAGACACCATCACCCTACAATATGTCATAAATGTCGATATCGACCCTAAACCTAACCCTAATCCTAATCTTAACCCTAACCTTAACACCATCGACAGACACCATCACCCTACAATATGTCATGAATGTAGATATCGACCCTAACCCTAGCCCTAATCCTAACCGTAACCCTAACTCTAACACCATCAACAGACACCATCACCCTACAATATGTCATAAATGTCGATATCGACCCTAACCCTAACCCTAATCCTAAGCTTAACCCTAACTCTAACACCATCAACAGACACCATCACCCTACAATATGTCATAAATGTCGATATCGACCCTAACCCTAACCCTAATCCTAACCTTAACCCTAACCCTAACACCATCAACAGACATCATCACCCTACAATATGTCATAAATGTCGATATCGACCCTAACCCTAACCCTAATCCTAACCTTAACCCTAACTCTAACACCATCAACAGACACCATCACCCTACAATATGTCATAAATGTCAATATCGACCCTAACCCTAACCCTAATCCTAACCTTAACCCTAAACCTAACACCATCAACAGACACCATCACCCTACAATATGTCATAAATGTCGATATCGACCCTAACCCTAACCCTAATCCTAACCTTAACCCTAACTCTAACACCATCAACAGACACCATCACCCTACAATATGTCATAAATGTCGATATCGACCCTAACCCTAACCCTAATCCTAACCTTAACCCTAACCCTAACACCATCAACAGACACCATCACCCTACAATATGTCATAAATGTCGATATCGACCCTAACCCTAACCCTAATCCTAACCTTAACCCTAACCCTAACACCATCAACAGACACCATCACCCTACAATATGTCATAAATGTCGATATCGACCCTAAACCTAACCCTAATCCTAATCTTAACCCTAACCCTAACACCATCGACAGACACCATAACCCTACAATATGTCATGAATGTAGATATCGACCCTTACCCTAGCCCTAATCCTTACCGTAACCCTAACTCTAACACCATCAACAGACACCATCACCCTACAATATGTCATAAATGTCGATATCGACCCTAACCCTAACCCTAATCCTAACCTTAACCCTAACTCTAACACCATCAACAGACACCATCACCCTACAATATGTCATAAATGTCGATATCGACCCTAACCCTAACCCTAATCCTAACCTTTACCCTAACCCTAACACCATCAACAGACATCGTCACCCTACAATATGTCATAAATGTCGATATCGACCCTAACCCTAACCCTAATCCTAACCTTAACCCTAACTCTAACACCATCAACAGACACCATCACCCTACAATATGTCATAAATGTCGATATCAACCCTAACCCTAACCCTAATCCTAACCTTAACCCTAAACCTAACACCATCAACAGACACCATCACCCTACAATATGTCATAAATGTCGATATCGACCCTAACCCGAACCCTAATCCAAACCTTAACCCTAACTCTAACACCATCAACAGACACCATCACCCTACAATATGTCATAAATGTCGATATCGACCCTATCCCTAACCCTTATCCTAACCGTAACCCTAACTCTAACACCATCAACAGACACCATCACCCTACAATATGTCATAAATGTGGATATCGACCCTAACCCTAACCCTAATCCTAACCTTAACCCTAACCCTAACACCATCAACAGACACCATCACCCTACAATATGTCATAAATGTCGATATCGACCCTAACCCTAACCCTAATCCTAACCTTAACCCTAACCCTAACACCATCAACAGACACCATCACCCTACAATATGTCATAAATGTCGATATCGAATCTAACCCTAACCCTAATCCTAACCTTAACCCTAACTCTAACACCAGCAACAGACACCATCACTCTACAATATGTCATAAATGTCGATATCGACCCTAACCCTAACCCTAATCCTAACCTTAACCCTAACCCTAACACCATCAAAAGACACCATCACCCTACAATATGTCATAAATGTCGATATCGACCCTAACCCTCATCCTAACCTTAACCCTAACCCTAACACCATCAACAGACACAATCACCCTACAATATGTCATAAATGTCGATATCGACCCTAACCCTAACCCTAATCCTAACCTTAACCCTAACTCTAACACCATCAACAGACACCATCACCCTACAATATGTCATGAATGTCGATATCGACCCTAACCCTAACCCTAATCCTAACCTTAACCCTAACCCTAACACCATCAACAGACACCATCACCCTACAATATGTCATAAATGTCGATATCGACCCTAACCCAAACCCTAATCCTAACCTTAACCCTAACCCTAACACCATCAACAGACACCATCACCCTACAATATGTCATAAATGTCGATATCGACCCTAACCCTAACCCTAATCCTAACCTTAACCCTAACCCTAACACCATCAACAGACACCATCACCCTACAATATGTCATAAATGTCGATATCGACCCTAACCCTAACCCTAATCCTAACCTTAACCCTAACTCTAACACCATCAACAGACACCATCACCCTACAATATGTCATAAATGTCGATATCGACCCTAACCCTAACCCTAATCCTAACCTTAACCCTAACTCTAACACCATCAACAGACACCATCACCCTACAATATTTCATAAATGTCGATATCGACCCTAACCCTAACCCTAATCCTAACCTTAACCCTAACTCTAACACCATCAACAGACACCATCACCCTACAATATGTCATAAATGTCGATATCGACCCTAACCCTAGCCCTAATCCTAACCTTAACCCTAACTCTAACACCATCAACAGACACCATCACCCTACAATATGTCATAAATGTCGATATCGACCCTAACCCTAACCCTTATCCTAACTTTAACCCTAACCCTAACACCATCAACAGACACCATCACCCTACAATATGTCATAAATGTCGATATCGACCCTAACCCTAACCCTAATCCTAACCTTAACCCTAACTCTAACACCATCAACAGACACCATCACCCTACAATATGTCATAAATGTCGATATCGACCCTAACCCTAACCCTAACCCTAACCCTACCCACCGAGGAAGATGTAGCACAAGGCCCGGAGGTTGGGAGAATCAAGCCAGCGCTCCTTAAAAAAGGGTCATTCTGGCCTCTGAAAAATGGCCTTGGAAGCCTCGTCGATTTTTTCCCATCGGAACGCCCCAGGCAGGTAGCAATAAACTAACTTAACTCTAAGAGGGGTCAAGCCCGTGGAGGGTGCATCTCTTAAGACTACCTAGGACAATCTATCAGCCCGACAGATAAAAGACTACCGGAATAGCCTAGTTTCTGCTGGACTAATTCTCGAGATCGGATCCTCGACTGGTATATATATCGACACAGAACGGCAAATGAATGCCGCCATGACTGCCACGACACTTAGTTGTAACTCTATTCATAGTGTCTGGAAAAGTCCATGTATTCCTGAACTAGAGTAGATTAACATCACACCATAACAGGGTTGTAAGTAAAATTATTGATAGCGCTCCAAATAGTGTTTTCTGAAATGCGGTTAAATCTTCAACATTTTCATCCTTATTCGAGGATTATTTTAATTTATTCTTTTCTTATATATGAAGTAACATTTTCATAAAATCTATTTATTTGCTTTAATTGCTTATTTTGAAATTTCTCTTCTAGTCGAAGATGTTGTTCTTGTTGGTGTTTAATAATATACAACATGGCACTTTTAAATTCATCTATTTTCGGCCTTAAAATATTTTACCGACATTTTCGTGTATTTTTATATAGTCAAAACTTTCCCCATTGAAAGATGAATTCTATACCTATAGTAATCTCGTTCAAACGTATTTACATGTTTCTGATTAAACAATAAACAACCGAAGAAAAATCGACAGACTTTTTGTTTTTTCTTTTTTCCCCGGTCGGACGATTTAGATTTCAAAACTTTGTGTTGGGGCATGACTTAAAATTCTTCATAAAAATGAAACTTTTTTCCATTCCTATTCTCAGACGCAGAATTGGTACAGCTTATGTATTATGTATCCAATATGGCTTTTAAATTCTCGCTGCTACTGTTCTAATTTACAATTTTCCCGAACACACCACCTACGTCTTTTTCAAAAATCCAACACCGCCAGTTGTAGTAATGGTTATGTTGTATCCGATATAAGTCCAAGTTTTCGTTGCCAGCCTTGTGTGCAGCATAAGTCCGGTTGTGTGTGAAAAAGTCCGAGTTCTCGTCGCCAGTGTTGTGACCTTGGTATATTTAAAAGAGTGCCCCCTCAGACAGTTAGCAATAAACTAGCCCCACCCTCAAGAGGGGAGCAATGCATGGGTGTGTAAATCCCCAATGACTATCCAAGGCTAATATTTCAGCCCGACAGATAAGAGGCCATCGAAATGGCCGGGTTTCTGTCGGACTGATTGTCGAGAACAGATTCTCGACTGGCATCTTCCTATCAAACGTCTATGAGCAACTTCTGTTACTCTGAGCTTTCTTCATCCTTCGGTGTAGGCTCCTCTATATATATTGTCTCAATCATCTCCAGCGATCTCTCCCTGGATGCAGAACTCAACAACCACGGTTCGCTTGACGAAAAGAGTCTGGAATAACAAGATGCTGACCACCAATAACAAGATGAAGGTGTACCGGGCCTGCCTGCACGACACGCTGATCTACGGCAGTGAATCTTTGGCCCCTACTCCCGCTAAGAGAACTGACTCAATATATTCCACCTGCGCAACTTCAGGGGAATCCTAGAAATCAGCTGACAAGAGCACATCTCAAACAAGACCGTACTTTATCAGGCGGACATCTCGAGCATGTTCGCTCTGCTCACCCAACGACGACTCCGATGGCTTGGCCATGCCGAGCGAATGGACAATGGAAGGACCCAAAAAGATATTCTTTATGGCGAGATCGCAACCGGCTCCAGACCAGCAGGAAGACTTGTCCTACGCTACAAGGGTGTCTGCAAGCGAGACATGAAAGCAGGTGGCATCGACCCAACAGGCTGGGAGTCCGTCGCTGAAGGTCGCAGTCGGCGGAGAAGAGCTGTAAAGGCATGCTGCAAGAGAGGGGGGAAAGAAGAGACCCGCAGTAGAGGGAGAGGAGAGGGCACAGACGGCAGAGAGTTGCAACAGAGCTCTCACAGCCCGACACTACCTACATTAGTGGCAATTGCAGAAGAGCCTGTCGATCCAGGATAGGCTTGCACAGTCACAGCAGACGCTGCAATTCGGCAAAGGACGAAATCTGAGGCGCAGAACTCCATTGTCTCCTGAAACAGACGGATACAAACAAGAAAATCTAGTACGGAAGATTACAGTGATGAAGCGTTTCCTGTAGTGCAAAGAGCACTGTCTAAACCTCACAGGAAAATATTAGAAGTCGCAGTTATTTAAACTCCAACGATTTAGCGTTATTTCGAATAACTTGTATACAGTAGCCAATTACGCTTATCAGTGATTTCTCCTGCCAATAACAATTGGTGTTCCTTGGAGTCTGAATAACAACAAGTCTCTCCGGGTTTCCAGCACTTTACACCTTTTTCTCTATCGATTGCAAATATTTTTGCATTATCGAACCCACTGTTTACCATTTATTTCTCGCTAGCAACGACCTCTGGTCTTCTCTGAAATGTAGGTAGTATGGTACCCTCTCTAAGTTTCCAGTGCCCTTTCAACATTTCTTTGAATTATACATAACGTATGACAACCGATATATTTTGCATTAAAATTGCAACGTATAAAATAAATGTTGTTTTTAATGTTTTCTTTTTTACGTTTTCCATCATTAATAAACTTCAAGATAATACAAATATTCCCGTGTGTAACGTTCGAGTATTGCAGATAGAAGATGTAATGTTGTCCGGTTCGTGTTCTGATAAGCACTTATCTAAGCCATTATATAAGTTAATTAACATAAATTATATACGTAGACATACTACTTCTTGTCTGTGATGCTGATGTCTGCGGGTTAGAATTTGACATAATTAGGCGTCAAGTTATTTTCTTATTTTCGGCGCTTCTGTCGCTTTAAAAGTTGTATCAATTTGGCGAGCTAATTATAATTTGCTGATATCATATGATGTAAGCAACGATGCCAGCAGAAATTTCGTTTGGTTGCAGTTCGCCATCCAACATTTTCTTTAGGTTATTCGAAACCATTTAAAATAAGCTGTTTGGACATTCACTTATTAATGGATTGGACATTAACTTATTTATTGTCTGCACAGTAACTTATTAATTGTTTGGACATTAACTAATTTATTGTTTGAGCATCAACTTATTAATTCTTTTGACATCAACTTATTAATTGTTTGGACATTAACTAATTTATTGTTTGAGCATCAACTTATTAATTCTTTTGACATAAACTTATTTATTGTTTCGGCATCAACTTATTAAATGTTTTGGCATTCACTTATTAATTCTTTTGACATCAACTTATTAAATGTTTGGACATTAACTAATTGATGGTTTTGATATTAACTTATTAATTGTTTTGACATTAACTTATTTATTGTTTGGACATCAACTTATTAATTGTTTTGACACCAACTTATTAATTGTTTGGACATCAACTTATTAATTGTTTGGACACCAACTTATTAATTCTTTTGACATGAACTTATTAATTGTTTGGACATCAACTTATTAATTCTTTTGACATTAACTTATTAATTGTTTGGGCATCAACTTATTAATTGTTTGGACATTAACTTATTTATTGTTTGGACATTAACTTATTTATTGTTTGGACATTAACTTATTTATTGTTTGGACATTAACTTATTTATTGTTTGGACACTAACTTATTTATTGTTTGGACATTAACTTATTTATTGTTTGGACATTAACTTATTTATTGTTTGGACATTAACTTATTTATTGTGCTGACATTAACTTCTTTATTCTTAGGACATTAACTTATTAATTGTTTGGACATCAATTTATTAATTGTTTTGACATCAACTTATTAATTGTTTGGAAATCAACTTATTAATTCTTTTGACATCAACTTATTACTTATTTTGACATTAACTTATTAATTCTTTTGACATAAATTTATTAATTGTTTGGACATTAACTTATTAATTGTTTAAGTATAAATATGAACCAGATATATTCTCATAACTTCAGAATCAATTAATAAGTTGATGTCCAAACAATTAATGAGTTGAGACACCCTGTAACAGCCTTGTAGATTATTGAATGTCATAACTAAACACCCTCTTTCTGTAATGCTGACGTAATAGCTATCCGGACGAGCGGGCGTCAAGTCCTTCTGATAATTGACTCGAATTATATAAACTCACTGAATACTTATCGCTTCTTGCAAGTTGATGTAAAGACGTTGCTATAATGTGTCGTTTAATTTGTCGTTTCGACTCTTATTCCGGTGCTATGGCGTTGCTTGTCGATAGGTTCAACTAATGTGGCTAATTTTACGCTTGTGTTATCATCAAGTTGGCAATTTCTCTTCCTCTGAGTTTTAGTAGAACATCAAATGCAATGGGCCATAAATTTAAGTGACCGTTCATTGCAAATAGAATTTAATAAATCACAGGCGACCAACGAAGCATAAAGAATACTCAAACGGTTCAACATTTCTCACTGTAGAAATTCACATCCGATTAACACCTAGAGACAAACGAGTTTAAGTAGACTTGCAGTATCGGATACGAAGCGTCTGCAATGTCGCCTTTGTTGAGTGGCCATTTGCAAGATGTTAAAAGCGCATGCTCAGTATTGTGAGTTTTTGTAGGTATTTATAAGGTGAAACTCTACACAGATTTGTGCAGGGTCGAGTTAGTAGTGTTATTACTTTTGATTATTAAGTTAGAAGTTTTGAATTTAGTGTAGTAAATTATTAGGCTCTTTACTAACAATAACGCATATCCTCTTGAAGACGGTCGCGAAGACCGAAAACGCTAGAGAAATGGCCCAAGAAACAACATTAGGCGTCATAATCCACCAATTGACACCGGAAACCTGAAATATATGTTTCTCTTTTTTTCTCTCTCTCTCTCTCTCTCTCTATATATATATATATATATCTATCTCTCTCTCTCTCTCTCTCTCTCTCTCTCTCTCTATATATATATATATATATATATATATATATATATATAAGTCTTTTTTATCAGAGTTCTATAAATCTGAATAACATAATACTTACAATTCTAATTGTAAATCCACACGGCAGAGGTGGGTCTTTCAGCTAATCTTCGCGACAAGTAGACATTATATAAATGCTGGGAGTAAAAAAAAAACACGTGACATACTTTAAAACTTTTTTTTACTATCTAACTTCTATCTCGGTCTTTTCATTGCTTCGTGTCAGCTTCCCTAGATTCTCATGAAATACGGGGAACAGATGTTAACGATTGAGTAAAAAGGAAATCATTTCAATCTATGAATGCACAATCCAATACTCTTATCGAGGGAGATAACTCTGTTTATCCCTTTGGGGAATTTACCGAGAATACGAGAATCCTTAAAGGTAGACATTTTAAAACTTGTATAGAAATTGGTCTATCGGAAATTCGGAGATCGCGTGTTTCGTGAAAACTTTGTAATCGAAGAGAAGCCTGGTCTTCAGGGATTAGAAAGATTGAATATCAATATAAAACAACAAAAGAAATTCTTTGATATAAATAAATATATTATATGTTATAGTCAGAACGTATAACCTACTTTTATTCTGTTTTCGTATTTACTATTTCATTATTTATAATTTTGTTATTTTCACAGATGATTTAACTTTAATCTTATTTTTATTTTACCAATGCCAAGTATAAATGATCGGAGTACCTGGCATATTTCTTTACCATTAATTGAGTCCATGCAAAGTCCTTATTAATCAAATGCCGATACTCGGCATACGCTCAGTGCATGGGTAAAGTCCGTGCATTTCAACCGGCTACTGTACTTTTGCATAAAGCTTTCTACATTCCCCATAATTTGCCGTTAGCTTTTCTTACTGAAGATTGAGATGTAGCGCTCCTTCTTCGGCAAGCGGACATGATTTCCCAAACCTCTACAACAATTTTTTAGAAAATTGCCCACGTTAACGATGTTTAAAGAACTCTGGCAAAAGAATGAACCCGCAAAATTATAGTCCCATGAGTTTCCTCCAGCTGTTCGCTTAGAATCTTTAAATCATTATTCAATCTAGTTCACTACCATCGAAAATCCTGAACTTCGTGTTGAACACATTTATGAGGTGAGGCCATCCCGTTCTACTGCGGATATATTTACGGTCATCTCCGAATGTACATACTGCACGATGGATGCGTTGTGTGAAACTATAACGGCCGCAAAAGACATCTCCAAGTCCTTTGTCAAGGTCTGGCATTAAGCTCTCCTCAAGAAAAATACACACTGAACGAATTTGCGATATAATTAGATCCCGTCGTTTCTCGCAATATGGTTAGTATTAGCTGTTCCCGGTAACCCTTCACATCGAACAACGACGTGTTGAGTTTCCAGTAACAAGCCATTCTAGGCTTAGGTCTAGCTAAGTTTACACGAACTCGAATAAGTCGGTGATCTGAGTAAACTATATTATGAAAACTTGGACATTCTAATACTCCTATGTCGACTCTCCAAACCGGTCAATATAACTCGAAAGTTGTAACGAACCGGAGTCGCGGCGGCTAGCTGTCCAAGTCCATATATCACGGGTCCTCACATTTCGGAAGTTATCGAAAAGATCGAACTTATCAAGAAACTAACGAAATGCCTTAGCATCCCGGTTCTAGTTAGTACCCCTAGAACGATTACCCAAGCGATCTAAATCGGGATGCAGGACCGCGTTCCAGTCTCCTGCTAAGATAACTGTCCGAGTAGTATTCATGAACTGCTCGATTCGACGAAAAAATGGAGCAAGCTATTGGGCGCATAAACGCCAATGAATCGAAATGCCTTATCATTTATGGTAACATCCAGAACGCAAAGCCTTCCTTCCGAATCTATGAAGCAAGGGGCACACGACGCATCTAAAGTGCGCTGTACTAGCCAGGAAACACCTCTCGAGCGAGAATCGAAGTACGCTGAATGGATACGAAAATTCCTAGTCAGCGCACCCAGATAATCACTTGGAATTAAATGGGTCTCCTAAATACAGCATATATCCACTCCGAGTTGCTAGAGATCATGTTGAACTCGAATTTTGCGAGAACCGGCCCTCAGCCCCCGGACATTCACACTAGCTAGATTGAGAGACATTGTGGCCCTTAAGGGTTGGGTTCCAGAAACGAACATTGATGGTGTCAAGGTTCCGACAGTCTTTCTCATGGACTAAGTCCCATCCTAGTGGTGATTACGCTATTCTGGAACAAGCCGCCGATATCAAGGGCGAAGATTAATGTTGCTGCCCTATACAAGGATGGGTGTAATAAAACAGGGGCCCTTCCAAAATATCATTTTCTCAAACTTCGTAATTTTTTTATAAATAGCTACTGGGGGTGTTATATCGTACGTATTGTTAGCCTCCTCTAGCATTCGCCAAATTAGTTTCGCTTCATCTCTTTTCTGTATAACAGTTAAAATAGGGAAGTTATAGGGGTCTTCAACTGACTTGCCCTCCACCGCTGTGAAAGCAAGCATCTTTTCAAGTCGACGAGATGATGTCCTCTTGCCCTCAGCACCGTGTCAAAATTGTCGTCTGGTACAAATCGGCTCGTCAACTTTCGGGCGTTTGCGTAGGACAACCGAACGCTTCCGAGTCGAACCTCACGAAAACTGGTTCAGGACCGATATCAGTACCATTATTATTATGCAAAACTTGGAAATGCTTGAATTACACACACAGCTTTGAATAAAAAAAATTAAAATGGATCGATGAAATCCAGTTTTCGTTAAAATTCAGCTTAAATATAATCGATGTTTTGGCCTCCGTGTGCTGGAAAACATTTTTATAAAATATTATTATTATTTTCCGAAACTTGGAAAGGCTTGAATTACTTTTAGATGGCCGATGTAGACATCTCGTTTTTAATACATGAACTTTTGTTTCAGCAACTGTGTCTAAAATAGCTTATTGGAACGTTCTTTTTGTTACACTTTCTTTTTTTATATATCGCGCTCAAACATGTTAGCCTTCCCCGGGGTATAAAATTCAGGAGAAACACTTAAACATTAAAAGAAAACACATTTTCGATTAATAGAAATATAAAAAAGGCATTTCTTTGTATTTGTGCATTTTTGTTCGTTCTTCTGCATATTTCGATTGCTTCCAGCGAATGGTTATTTTGCTCGCGATCCCGGGGCCATTTGTAAGTTATAAATAAAAGAAAGCAAAACTCACCGTTTAGGAAGCATTTTGACATTGTAGTTTTTATTTATTTATTTATTTATTTATTTATCTACGAGTTTATGCACTAGTACATTAAAACGTTTACGTAGGGTTCAAGGTCAATTGAAAATCCTTTCTCTCTTCTGGAGATAATATCTCAATAGACAACGAAACGGTTGAAAACGGACTACTATTCCTATCATGGTTGTTATTTTCACAATGTTTCGGCCGATGTTCATTATAACGAGCTTCATCAGAAATAAAAGGTATTAACCTATTTTTTGTAAGAATCTTTCCTTATTTATGCATTAAAGAAAGAGACAAAATGCCTAAAAAAACATGTGTTGAATTCAGATATTTTTATTTGTTGCGCACGGTTCTGAAGAGGTTTTGAGTTCCCGAAATATTATATCATACGGAGTTGCCATCAGATCATCTTGATACAGGTATTACATAACATTGTGTAGATAGACAGACATATGTGTGTTTGTGAAAAATATAATATATATATATATATATATATATATATATATATATATATATATAGTTTTCAGGTTATTTTCGATAGGAATTCAAATCAGAGAGCTCTATGTCCGTTCCAACAGAGCATGAATAAGTTATGAGGTTGAAAAAGACTAGATATACATTCAGATTGTACACATTATAAGTTATTTCGACCGTAACTAGGTATCCTCGAATGTGTTTCCAACCACAATTGAATTGTGGTTGGAAACACATCCGAGGAGACCTAGATACGGTCGAAATAACTTATAATGTGTACAATCCGAATGTATATCTAGTCTTTTTCAACCTCATAACTTATATATATATATATATATATATATATATATATATATATATATATGTATATGTATACATTGTATTAAGGGTGAAACTATTTAACTTGTTCCACCATTATATGTCTTATTTGCTCCAACTTCTGTCTATCCGTCACACCTCTGCATTGGTTTGCCTTCTAAGTATCACATGTCTATATTCATAAATAAATTTTATTTTTCATCTTGACCTTTTTTCTAATGATTTCGCTCGGTATCACAAGCTTCACCAGAGATGTAAACAAATAAAAGGTATTAACCTTATTTTTTCGTAACAATCCTTTCTGGTCTTGTAGAAATGACGTCCGATGTTGTGTGGGCTTAACGGTGTAAATGTCTCTTTTAAATTTGAACTTAAATCGCGCATGGTCGCTGGTAGGTATACATTTGGGAAACTTCATGCTTTTAAGCATCTTTAAAATTTAAAACTTAAAGAAATAGGCAAAATGCCTTAAAAATAAGGTTAATCCTTTTTATTTGTTTATATCTCTAATAAAGCTCGTTATAATGAGCGAAATTATTAGAAAAAAATCAAGATGAAAAAAGGAAATATTTTGATTTTAATAAAAAATATCTACATCTAACACATGTTTTTTTGAAGGCAGCCAGACGTGATACGTTTTGTACTAAGTGTACAATAGTTTTACTATATTTAAAAGAAGGAAAATATAGTCTTTGATTTATTTTAAATTTATCTGAAAACGAAAATCGAGGGCAGAATCGAAACTGTACACTTGATGTTTTCAGTCAACTGAGCAATTCAGAGATTTTTTCAGTCGTTTTTTGAAATAAGAGTTTTTTTTACGTGCAAAATGTTAGAAAAAAGTAGCAGCATCCGTCAAAAGCCCCACATAAAGACTAGACTACTTCTATTGTTTTCCTAGAATTTTTTTTATGTGGATGAAGCTTAATATTTAAAGTTTACACAAGCAGCTAGAGTGATCTACGAACGTATTCGGATCGTGCATACAGCTATTAGTACTGCTTGTTAATAAAGTCACTCAAGAGTGCCCGGCCTTTGGTGAAGGGGGCTAATAATAACATTTATAAATAAATATTAATTATATATATATATATATATATATATATAAATAAATATTAATTATTTTAATACCTACAGACATCGATGTTTCATGCTAACACAATCTTCAGTGCAGGAAGCTAATTCTCAACGGTCGACGGGCGCGAACCCTGATCACAAATCGCCACTGATTCGTAGTCAAGAGTCTTAACCCCTCCGCCGTTAATAATTATGGAGGAATTTAACTTTGTAAATAGCGAATCGGCGGCTAAATTTACACAAGCAGTTAGAGTGATCTACAGAAGTATTCGGATCATGCATGCAGCTATTAGTACTGCTTGTTATTAAAGTCACTCAAGAGTGCCCGGCCTTTGGTGAAGGGGGCTAATAATACTCTCACAAGTGTGTATTTCTACAAACAGGTGGACATTCAAACACGGACGTTTTCTTTTTTTTAAAATAAAATATATAGACAATATAGATATTTATATCAAAATATAAACGGAAAGATAAAGAAGGAGAGAGAGCGAAAGAGAGAGAGAAGCATACAGACAGACAGACAGACAGACAGGCAGGCAGACAGACAGACAGACAGACAGACAGACGAAAATGCGTTCCGTAATAAATATACACAATTTCTTCACATACATTATATTATATTAAATACAAAGAAAATATATTCTTTGATATCATGTAATTTTATTTTTTTTAAATCGGCGGGGGGATAGAATCGAAAACGTATATCAATGTTATCAATTTGCTACTTTCCGAAAATATAATACATGTAATATAAATGTTATCAAAATATGGTATAATTTTCAGTTTTAAAAGAGGTTCGGTCCTCATAGCTCCTTTGGTTAGGAAAACACTTCGAGTTTTGGGACCACTTCCATTGTCTTCCCCAGAAAATTTCATACATATGATTTAAATTTCATAAAAATAGGATATATTTAAAGTTTTTAAGGGAGCTAGTCTCTCATGGCCCCCTTTAGTTGTGTATTAGGTAACAGTTCTAATATCTTTCCCGGTTAATTTTACATAGGAATATACTTTTAGATTTTATGTAGATTCTCTCACCTTTCTCTCTATAGGAAACACACAAACACACACATTGAGGTATATACATATGTTCCTATTGTCATTGGAATGTAACTATAATATATCTATATATAGATATATTATAGTTACATTCCAATGACCATAGGATCACTCAATCCATAGCCGTAACTTTCATATGTTCTTTCAATTTCTGTACCTGTAATTCCTCTCACAAACAACATTTTTTTTATATATTTATTTTTTATTTGTCTATGTTCATTTTTTTTCAAATGTAATTCCTTTTCCACGTCTTACGTACGTTTCGCAGAAAAATTAATTTACTTGAAATCAAGGTATTTGCCGATATAGGATAAATAAATTGAAAGAACAGATGACAGTTATGGTTATGCTCATTGGAATGCAACTATAAAATATATGTGCTCTTAAGCTTATAATACAACTTCATTGAGCTTGCAATTTGGAACATTTTCGGATATTATGAAGAGTATATACTTAAATATATATTTTTCGTAAGAACCCATATATATATATATATATATATATATATATATATATATATATATATATATATAAATATAAATTAATAAATATATATATATATATATATATATATATATATATATATATATGTCTGGGTTTGCCATGCTGATGACTACTGTGGACCAGAGACGCGTGTCGATGGATTACTTTTATGCACGTATAATATATATATATATATATATATATATATATATATATATATATATATATATATATATATATATATATATATATATAGGGTGATCCCTCAAAATATTGGATAGTATACGTTGTACCTGTCAATAAAAAAAATCTACTTGGTCGTTTATTTCTACGGTATATCACCATTTTTCGAATTATTTAATTCTGAATCCAATAAGTAAAATTGGATAAAATTGCAACACTTAAAATTCTTAGAACCTTCAAATGTATAAACGTTGTAAATGTGGTATTTGTGGTTAATTAATTTTATATGCGTATATTTTGTAACGAAATAGTCTCTAAATTAAATAGAGGGTTACCCATACCCTGCCCCCAAAATGCGTTCATACAATCGTAAAAAAAATTCACAATCGTGTCACAATCCAACCATAATTAGTACAAAGTTTCAGTCACGGATGTCTTTGCTTTAAGCAAGAAAGATAGAAATATAAATTAATAACGGCGCTACAAAATAAGTCTGTCACTAAATATCTTCCCGTTATTAATGAATGACAGAAAGAGACCTTCTGTTTCTAGTGGAAACATTTATCCCTTACAAGTAAATATCGATCATTATAATTTCTATATTCGATAAAATCAATGCGAATTATAAGTTTAGAAGAACATGCCTCGATTTTCTTACGTTGAAACAGAATTAAATATTGAGGTTACACACAAAAACGGCATTACACTGGCTTTACTTTATATATAAGATATACATGTATAATATTGTTAAATTAATGTATTGTATATATATATTATATTATATTATATATCATATATTATAGATCATTGCCATTGGAGAGCCATGGATATTATAACTGTCCTGTTACATGGTAAACAGCTGATGATCCCCGTATTAATATTAAACGCTTAAGTTAAGGTCTCCTGTTTTTGTTTTACTGTTAGATACTAAACCCCCCCTTTATATTTTATTTACTTATTATTTTTTTAATTTTATTTATGAATTTTCCAATGAATGTTAAGTCTGCAATATGTTGGATTTAGTTAGTTTCTCTGGGAATTTAAACTGCATTTTCCTTTTTTTATCTTTTGTTTAAAATGACTCAAAGTTTCCTTAGACTATATATATATATATATATATATATATATATATATATATATATATATATATATATATATATATATATATAATATTATTATATAACTTCTTTATGACGTCTATATAATTTGCTTTTAACCACAATCGAAGTAAAGACATGCATTTAGCTTACAGCAGTTCATCTCGTCTTCTCCACCAAGACAGTCAGCCACGTGATCACAACGGACGGCTGAAGGCAAGCACCTTCCTTCCGGACAGGCAAAAACGGATTTAATCCGGCTAAAACCGGCACAGTTGTCGCTGATGTTCCCTGCAACAGATAAAATGAAAAGCAAATAGATAAAAAGAAGAAAAAGATAACAGTACACATAAAAAGCGAAATATAAGTAATCAGGTGGCAAAAGGTCGGAGGAGTACTCCAAACTTGGAGCTTGTACGGATGGTATATTGTGTGTTCTATTCCAGCGTGGTCCGTATCTCAGATGTTGTGCTCGATGGAAAAATAAATGTAAACTCCAACTGCTGCAAGAATCGGCCATTCAGATATTAATTCCGAAACCAAACAGAATCAAGTCATCAGAATTTGTAGATAGTAAGAACTCAATATCTTTTCATGTAGAGCCTTATCAATTATAATAAATGTGGCTAGTGTTACCACTTTACTACATTTTTATATTTTATCCGATCTTCGGAATTGAACAATTGCAGAGAATTGAATACAGATTACAAGGCATATTACCACCGAGACGTAAGGGACTACAGTGATAAGAGGACATTCAAGGTGAGGAATTGTGCAGCAGTTGGGGAAACAGAAAGCAGGGAGGGAATTCTAAAGGCAAGCTGTCCTAAAAAGGGGTCATTAAAGTTAAATGTTTTCCGGGGTCTGGGGTCTATTGGTAGATGATTTCAAGCTATGTTCAGGTTAAGAACAAGAGTTGGTATAGGCGATTTATTACTGATTACAAAAAAACGCTTACTTTATTGAATTATTTTCTGCCTGTCTGACTGTCTGTATGTCTGACTCTCTCTTCATTTCTATTTCTCTCTCTCTCTCTCTCTCTATATATATATATATATATATATATATATAAATATATATATATGTATATAAATATATATATATATAAATATATATATATATGTATATATATATATATATATATGGATTTATATATATATGTATATATATATATATGTATATATATGTATATATATATATATATATATATATATATATATATATATATATATATATATATATATATTTGAAAATTTCACACATTAGGAGCGTTGGCGAAATGGCAGAGATAAAGAGAATATTTTTTTATAAAATATTTAGAAAACCTTCACAACGCAGATTATTGTTTTTAAAAATAAATTATTTATTTATCTTAAAAACATATTTTTTTTTTTTTTTGAACTTGAGCGCTTTCGGTAATAAAATCACCATCTTCAGAAGAATAAGCATATTTTTTTTTCTTTTCTTCATTTTTTTTTTCCACCCCGACTGAGACAAGCAGTAAGGATGAATTCGTCTCGATGTTATGGACGAAATGTTTATAAGTCGTGTGTATCACGTGGTACGTGGAAAGTTATTTGAAAATTTCACACATTAGGAGCGTTGGCGAAATGGCAGAGATAAAGAGAATATTTTTTTATAAAATATTTAGAAAACCTTCACAACGCAGATTATTGTTTTGAAAAATAAATTATTTATTTATCTTAAAAACATATATTTTTTTTTTTTTTGAACTTGAGCGCTTTCGGTAATAAAATCACCATCTTCAGAAGAATAAGCATATTTTTTTTTCTTTTCTTCATTTTTTTTTTCTCCACCCCGACTGAGACAAGCAGTAAGGATGAATTCGTCTCGATGTTATGGACGAAATGTTTATAAGTCGTGTGTATCACGTGGTACGTGGAAAGTTATTTGAAAATTTCACACATTAGGAGCGTTGGCGAAATGGCAGAGATAAAGAGAATATTTTTTTATAAAATATTTAGAAAACCTTCACAACGCAGATTATTGTTTTTAAAAATAAATTATTTATTTATCTTAAAAACATATTTTTTTTTTTTTTTGAACTTGAGCGCTTTCGGTAATAAAATCACCATCTTCAGAAGAATAAGCATATTTTTTTTTCTTTTCTTCATTTTTTTTTTCCACCCCGACTGAGACAAGCAGTAAGGATGAATTCGTCTCGATGTTATGGACGAAATGTTTATAAGTCGTGTGTATCACGTGGTACGTGGAAAGTTATTTGAAAATTTCACACATTAGGAGCGTTGGCGAAATGGCAGAGATAAAGAGAATATTTTTTTATAAAATATTTAGAAAACCTTCACAACGCAGATTATTGTTTTTAAAAATAAATTATTTATTTATCTTAAAAACATATATATTTTTTTTTTTTGAACTTGAGCGCTTTCGGTAATAAAATCACCATCTTCAGAAGAATAAGCATATTTTTTTTTCTTTTCTTCATTTTTTTTTTCCACCCCGACTGAGACAAGCAGTAAGGATGAATTCGTCTCGATGTTATGGACGAAATGTTTATAAGTCGTGTGTATCACGTGGTACGTGGAAAGTTATTTGAAAATTTCACACATTAGGAGCGTTGGCGAAATGGCAGAGATAAAGAGAATATTTTTTTATAAAATATTTAGAAAACCTTCACAACGCAGATTATTGTTTTTAAAAATAAATTATTTATTTATCTTAAAAACATATATTTTTTTTTTTTTTGAACTTGAGCGCTTTCGGTAATAAAATCACCATCTTCAGAAGAATAAGCATATTTTTTTTTCTTTTCTTCATTTTTTTTTTCCACCCCGACTGAGACAAGCAGTAAGGATGAATTCGTCTCGATGTTATGGACGAAATGTTTATAAGTCGTGTGTATCACGTGGTACGTGGAAAGTTATTTGAAAATTTCACACATTAGGAGCGTTGGCGAAATGGCAGAGATAAAGAGAATATTTTTTTATAAAATATTTAGAAAACCTTCACAACGCAGATTATTGTTTTTAAAAATAAATTATTTATTTATCTTAAAAACATATATTTTTTTTTTTTGAACTTGAGCGCTTTCGGTAATAAAATCACCATCTTCAGAAGAATAAGCATATTTTTTTTTCTTTTCTTCATTTTTTTTTTCCACCCCGACTGAGACAAGCAGTAAGGATGAATTCGTCTCGATGTTATGGACGAAATGTTTATAAGTCGTGTGTATCACGTGGTACGTGGAAAGTTATTTGAAAATTTCACACATTAGGAGCGTTGGCGAAATGGCAGAGATAAAGAGAATATTTTTTTATAAAATATTTAGAAAACCTTCACAACGCAGATTATTGTTTTTAAAAATAAATTATTTATTTATCTTAAAAACATATATTTTTTTTTTTTTGAACTTGAGCGCTTTCGGTAATAAAATCACCATCTTCAGAAGAATAAGCATATTTTTTTTTCTTTTCTTCATTTTTTTTTTCCACCCTGACTGAGACAAGCAGTAAGGATGAATTCGTCTCGATGTTATGGACGAAATGTTTATAAGTCGTGTGTATCACGTGGTACGTGGAAAGTTATTTGAAAATTTCACACATTAGGAGCGTTGGCGAAATGGCAGAGATAAAGAGAATATTTTTTTATAAAATATTTAGAAAACCTTCACAACGCAGATTATTGTTTTTAAAAATAAATTATTTATTTATCTTAAAAACATATATTTTTTTTTTTTTTGAACTTGAGCGCTTTCGGTAATAAAATCACCATCTTCAGAAGAATAAGCATATTTTTTTTTCTTTTCTTCATTTTTTTTTCCACCCCGACTGAGACAAGCAGTAAGGATGAATTCGTCTCGATGTTATGGACGAAATGTTTATAAGTCGTGTGTATCACGTGGTACGTGGAAAGTTATTTGAAAATTTCACACATTAGGAGCGTTGGCGAAATGGCAGAGATAAAGAGAATATTTTTTTATAAAATATTTAGAAAACCTTCACAACGCAGATTATTGTTTTTAAAAATAAATTATTTATTTATCTTAAAAACATATATTTTTTTTTTTGAACTTGAGCGCTTTCGGTAATAAAATCACCATCTTCAGAAGAATAAGCATATTTTTTTTTCTTTTCTTCATTTTTTTTTTCCACCCCGACTGAGACAAGCAGTAAGGATGAATTCGTCTCGATGTTATGGACGAAATGTTTATAAGTCGTGTGTATCACGTGGTACGTGGAAAGTTATTTGAAAATTTCACACATTAGGAGCGTTGGCGAAATGGCAGAGATAAAGAGAATATTTTTTTATAAAATATTTAGAAAACCTTCACAACGCAGATTATTGTTTTTAAAAATAAATTATTTATTTATCTTAAAAACATATATTTTTTTTTTTTTGAACTTGAGCGCTTTCGGTAATAAAATCACCATCTTCAGAAGAATAAGCATATTTTTTTTTCTTTTCTTCATTTTTTTTTTCCACCCCGACTGAGACAAGCAGTAAGGATGAATTCGTCTCGATGTTATGGACGAAATGTTTATAAGTCGTGTGTATCACGTGGTACGTGGAAAGTTATTTGAAAATTTCACACATTAGGAGCGTTGGCGAAATGGCAGAGATAAAGAGAATATTTTTTTATAAAATATTTAGAAAACCTTCACAACGCAGATTATTGTTTTTAAAAATAAATTATTTATTTATCTTAAAAACATATATTTTTTTTTTTTTGAACTTTTTTTTTTTTATATTTTTATATTTTTAAAAACAATAATCTGCGTTGTGAAGGTTTTCTAAATATTTTATAAAAAAATATTCTCTTTATCTCTGCCATTTCGCCAACGCTCCTAATGTGTGAAATTTTCAAATAACTTTCCACGTACCACGTGATACACACGACTTATAAACATTTCGTCCATAACATCGAGACGAATTCATCCTTACTGCTTGTCTCAGTCGGGGTGGGAAAAAAAAATGAAGAAAAGAAAAAAAAATATGCTTATTCTTCTGAAGATGGTGATTTTATTACCGAAAGCGCTCAAGTTCAAAAAAAAAAAAAATATATGTTTTTAAGATAAATAAATAATTTATTTTTAAAAACAATAATCTGCGTTGTGAAGGTTTTCTAAATATTTTATAAAAAAATATTCTCTTTATCTCTGCCATTTCGCCAACGCTCCTAATGTGTGAAATTTTCAAATAACTTTCCACGTACCACGTGATACACACGACTTATAAACATTTCGTCCATAACATCGAGACGAATTCATCCTTACTGCTTGTCTCAGTCGGGGTGGAAAAAAAAAATGAAGAAAAGAAAAAAAAATATGCTTATTCTTCTGAAGATGGTGATTTTATTACCGAAAGCGCTCAAGTTCAAAAAAAAAAAAAAATATATGTTTTTAAGATAAATAAATAATTTATTTTTAAAAACAATAATCTGCGTTGTGAAGGTTTTCTAAATATTTTATAAAAAAATATTCACTTTATCTCTGCCATTTCGCCAACGCTCCTAATGTGTGAAATTTTCAAATAACTTTCCACGTACCACGTGATACACACGACTTATAAACATTTCGTCCATAACATCGAGACGAATTCATCCTTACTGCTTGTCTCAGTCGGGGTGGAAAAAAAAAATGAAGAAAAGAAAAAAAAATATGCTTATTCTTCTGAAGATGGTGATTTTATTACCGAAAGCGCTCAAGTTCAAAAAAAAAAAAAATATATGTTTTTAAGATAAATAAATAATTTATTTTTAAAAACAATAATCTGCGTTGTGAAGGTTTTCTAAATATTTTATAAAAAAATATTCTCTTTATCTCTGCCATTTCGCCAACGCTCCTAATGTGTGAAATTTTCAAATAACTTTCCACGTACCACGTGATACACACGACTTATAAACATTTCGTCCATAACATCGAGACGAATTCATCCTTACTGCTTGTCTCAGTCGGGGTGGAAAAAAAAAATGAAGAAAAGAAAAAAAAATATGCTTATTCTTCTGAAGATGGTGATTTTATTACCGAAAGCGCTCAAGTTCAAAAAAAAAAAAAATATATGTTTTTAAGATAAATAAATAATTTATTTTTAAAAACAATAATCTGCGTTGTGAAGGTTTTCTAAATATTTTATAAAAAAATATTCTCTTTATATATATATATATATATATGGATTTCTACCCTGTGGATTTTTACCCTACCTGGATTACTAGATGCATATATATATATATGAAGAGTTCGAATGCAAAACGCGATAAACGCCATTTTAAAAATCGCGAAACTGTCCCCACAAAAGTCTTGCATTTCAACACTCGACGACACCCCACAACTCTGTGTTACATAATATGATACCGAAATAATTTATTTTTGATTTCAATTAAAATCAGCTTTTATTCAAAGTCTAGATTTAATATATTCGTGTTTTTATTGTTTAAACTCTAAAATTAAACGAATTGGATTTATCGCGTTTTGCGTTCGAACTCTTCATATATATATATATATATATATATATATATATATATATATATATATATATATATATATATATATATATATATATGGGAAATGAAAAAGGAAGAACCAAAAAGGATGTTTTTTATATATTCATCAACGTTTCGTCTTTATTTGTAGCGACTTCCTCAGGATGATAATTTTAAGAAAAATGTCATGCAAGTACGTGAAAATATTGGGTTGACATGATGGGTTGATGAGAAAAAAGTAGTAGCCACTACTGGGTGCGCAGGCCCGAGGTACAGGCTTAGTGAAGTCAGTAGTGGCTACTACTTTTTCTCATCAACCCATCATGTCAACCCAATATTTTCACGTACTTCCATGACATTTTTCTTAAAATTATCATCCTGAGGAAGTCTTACAAATAAAGACGAAACGTTGATGAATATATAAAAAACATCCTTTTCGGTTCTTTCTTTTTCATTTCCCATTACGTCGGATTACCTTCATCCGTCCTTTCTCATATATATATATATATATATATATGTAAGTAAATTTCGTGTACAACAGAATCGTAGGATTAATTTTAGAGGAAGCATTATTAAAATCAATGAAACAGACGAGTGGAAAAAAAATAAAAGGAAAATTGTTAAAATTACCTTAAGGCCTTATCGTCTGACCCTCTGAGAGGAAACGTCAGAATGGTAAATTAAAAACTAAAAGTCGATATATATATATATATATATATATATATATATATATATATATATATATATATATATATATATACATACATATACATATATATATATATATATATATATATATATATATATACATATCATAAATGTATGTGCTGATTAGTTGATTAGCTGATAATATCATATGCTTAAATGCTGATTAGCCTTCTGTGCCGGCGGGTTCTGGGGCAATAAGTGTTAGGGTACTGCTATTTCATCGGCGGATGAATTAATGGCACATCAAAGATATTCCATAATATTTCAACCGATGAAGGGGTAGTATCCAAATATCTATTGTCCAGAAAACACCGGTCCGGAGGGTTAACGATCACATGATCGCATGATATTATGAAAGCATAATTATATTTCACTCTAACTTACATAGTTGGGCCCTCTGTAGTTATTTCAGCATACACTTTATACTATCTTTCTCTCTCTCTCTCTCTCTCTAAAGAGAAAAAGACAAAGAGAGAAGGACACACGAAGAAAGCAAGAAAGAGAGAGAGAGAGAGCGAGAGAGAGAGAGAAAGAGAATGTGAATAACGAAGAGAGAAACATCGGAGAGAGATCTAAATAGATACAGTAGTCTGAAAATACGAAACAATTTTTTTTGTCAAAACGTCGCCAGTATGAAGAGAAAAAATTTGGTTTCTTTATTTGTTTGCAAATCTTTTTTTCAGGAAACTGACGTTAAGTAAAATATGTTTTTACTTTTTAGTGCCTTTACCTTCGATTGAAAAAAAAACGTGTACGAGAATTCTTATAACGCGTCCATCCAATATTTGCGTTCATCTGTGAACGTTTTATTTAAAAATAACACGTGACTGAATGACACATCAATCCACGTTCGGAGCCACCCATAAAGATAAATGGACGGATCTAAAACGCTATTTTAAACTTAGGCGTGTCAAACAAATACAACTGCTATTTCAAACTTAAGACTGCATAGAAAGTGGGCTCCACCCATCGTGTTAGAAATCTTCTCACACCTGACAATCTCTTACATCTCTGCAAAGCCAAAATCCGCCCATGCATAGAGTATTGTTGTCATATCTGGGCTAGTGTACAATCCTCTAGTCTCTCCGTCTTAGACTAGGTCCATAAAAGAGTATTACATCTAATAGGTCCCTCGTTATCCACCAAGCTCAAGCCACTGCCCCATCGCCGCAATGTTGCATCTTTGTGCTTCTTTTACAAGTGCTTTAATAGAATGTGCTCCGATGAACTTGCTGCTCTGGTTTCCCCCTCGACGTAAATACACTCGACCAACCTGACAATCAGCTCAACCCCATCTATTCACTGTGGAAGTCCCTAGATGCCGGATATCCTTCTACTCTAGTAGCTTTTTCCTAGATCTGCCGGCCTTTGGAACTCCCACACAGCTCCCTGTTTCCCCAACTGTACCGACATGCATAAATTTAAAACTAATGTTAACAAGCATCTCTGTGCACAGCTGGGAGGTGACGGTGGTTAAGTGGATATCGACACGGACTGTCGATTCCACAGTACCACTTTCACTTAGGGATGTTGGCAACCTTCTCGTGGTCCTTCCCGTAAGTAACCGATGTCTTTCCAGAAAGATTTCTAACTAGAAAAACATCGGGGAAACTAATGCCAACACCAGAATCATTTGATTCACACGAAAGAAGAAGAAGGTGCACAGCTCTCATTTTAGGATTACCCACATCAACTTTTACCCTAATTCTCAGTAGCTACAATTCAAACTTGTCTTGTTTGAGGTGAACTATGTAAAAAAAAAGAAAATAGACTGAACGACGAAATTGCTATTTCAACTTTAAGTCGTGACGAACCGACGAAAATTCTATTTAAAACTCTTAAAACTCTTAAAACTCAACTGTAACAGACTGATGAAATTGCGATTTCAAACGTAAGCCTGACAGACCAACGAAATATTTCTAGTTTTAGCGTGACAGACCGACGAAATTACTATTTCACATCAATCGCGATAGACTGACGAAATTGCTGTCTAATTAAAATATGAAGTCTGATGAAATTGCTATTCCAAACTTAAGTGTACGAGAACGACATAATAGTAATTTAATCTTAAGCGTGACAGACCAACAGAATGCTATGTCAAATTTAAGTATGACAGACTGATAGAACTGCGTGACGGTTCGAATGACAGACGTATCTATTTAGGTTTAGACTCTTATAAAAAAAGATGCGTCCATACATTACGTGTGTTTACCGGTCTGAATCTCATTTAGAAAATGTTGACGCATTTTAAATAAGATGCGTCCATTCCATCTGCTTGTCAAGCGACACAAATGCTATTTCAACCTGAAGTGTGACAGACTAATCCTCTCGAGATACTAGGACGCATCTGAGAAAAGGCCTGAAAAAGAGAGATGTCACTTAGCAGAAAATCTCTCCTTTGGGAGAAATGGATGGCTGTCGGTTTAAATATATATCATTCATTTGAGCAAAATAGAAAAGGCAATGGAGCGAAATTTTAACCAAAATAAACATTTTATTTGAGGAAATAATGGACTATTTAAAAGAAACCAGTATTCAATTTAAAAAATATTATGTACTGAGCTATTTTAAGTAGCTTCCAATATATATATATATATATATATACATATATATATATATATATATATATAGTAAGTTATGAAAATATATGAATGGCAATTAAGCTATACAGAGGCTCAGCATTAAATCGCCGGGGGAATCTTCAGGCTATAATGCATGGAGTTAGTATTGCCGGGTGTTTTTATATACACGGCTAGCTAGTTAACCAATCAGATTATTTGTTGTTCTCTTAGCCAATCGTTGGGCTTCATTGCCATCAATATATTTTTATCACTTACTACGTAGCTCTATATACGTATAGAGCACTGTTGAAGTAAATACTGAAAATTGATACATAAAAAATTATATCTTCTTATAAAATTTCATGTGGATACATGAAATAGTAATATATATATATATATATATATATTTATATTTATTTGTATCGAGGTGTAATCAGTAAACTAAACATTTAAAGCGTACAAGTGGGAGAAAAATAATAATAGTTAATAAAAAACTGAGAAATAATAATAAAAAAATAAACGTGCAACTTACAATTTCGTGCCAAATTTATTGGACTATTATAGAAGTAAACTAAAATAAATCCCAATGTCAGTTTTGTTTTTGTTTTTTTGGATAGTCTGTACGAAATTTACAGGAACCATTCCCTTCTTCAAGCCTTCTATGAAGTGGGAACAGAGTTTTTGAAAACGACGAACTAAAATTAATATTATTTATATTTCACAAACCGGCCACTAGGGATCGCCTCTCGAAGTCATATATGATTCTTCTTGTTGTCTGTTTTATTTCCGGTACACATGTACCCGAAAAAACGAAAACAAATAAGAAAAGAGAGGAGTTCTTTAGTTCAACTGTCCGCTCAGTGTGTGTTGGGGTGTTTTATTTGAACGCCAGCGGGTGGCCTGTCTCACACAATGCCATTCGTCATGTATGGGAAAGAGAACATAAAACAATATATGTTTTTTTTCTTCTGGCAAGTGTGTTGACAACATGAAGATCAAAAAGTTGCTCAGGGTTGTTATTAACTTTACATTTGCTTACCAACTCAGTTTTTAGACGTTGGTGATTCAATGAATTTAAACTAGAGAAACAAAACGGTCAGAATACGACGTAGGTTGTTCGTTTGGTTTCACGTCTATGAGCGGATTCATGGCAGTCAATTTGCTGAGCAATATAGGGGTTCGAATTCTAAGTGTGGTCGCCCTCTAATATACAAATTTTTGTTACATATTAACTTTGTATACTTTACTAGTTATTGTGTAGAGATAAGCTAATTTAAAATATTAAGATAGTTGTTCCTAGTTATTTATATACAGGGTGGGCAAAAATAAGGGTCCTATTTTTAAAAATTCATAACTTTTTTATTTATTGATTTTTTTTTATTTTTTAGAATAAGTAAAGGACCCCTTCCGAAGCAAGCATGAGCCGTATTAGCCCTAAGGAACGTACCCTCATTTAGAAAACATTATTTTTGCTTAAAAAACTCAAAACAGTGTAAAAAACAATACTTTAGTTTTTGTAAGTTTTAAGAAGTGTTTTTCGGCTAAAATTTGTTTTGTTTATTTCAAAACATCTCGGAAGGGTCAGTCTACACACACATAAAGTTTGGTGAGTTTAACTTTTATTTTGTGGAAGTTATTCAAATTCAAGTTATTCAAATTTAAAGATAGGACCCTTATTTTGGCCCACCCTGTATTTATGGTGGGTGGTAGTTGGGAGTATTTTCCGGAGTGAAATTCGGTAGTTTGTGGGGCGGTTTGTAGAATTGAAGAAAGTTTTTTAACAAATAAAAGGTGGAGGGTTCAAAATATCTCACTTGGTCCGTATGGATTCGTACTCCGTTATAGTATATTTCCGTGGAGTTACAAGTAAAAATCCTGGATTGGTATTTTAAATATCCAATTCGGCAAATCCGAGGTTAATATTGTCTGTTGAAAGGCGTTATGTGGAAAAGTTCATATCTGCCTTCAATTCCTGGCTTCCCTGGCAGAGAAATGTTTCAAAAGTTTTATATATCATCTTAAATATTCTGCTTAGGGTAGGGATCTTTGCCGACGAAAGAGAATAGAACCGGATCCACCGAGGTCAAAAAGGAATAATGCGTGCGGCTGATATTTTAAGGGTAGTGTGAAAGAGTGGGCGGGGTTGGCGGGTTAGTGAAGTCTATAAATTCAAGTTTGAGTGGTCAGCTAAGCTGTGCCTGTGGGGTGGGGTGAGGGAAATATACATATAACGGAGTATGAATCCAAACGGACCAAGAGAAATATTTTGAACCCTCCACCTTTTATTTGTTAAAAAACTTTCTTCAATTCTACAAACTGTTACTTTTACTATTAACTATCTACACCATAACGCCCCTTTCGTCTTCAAAAATCACTTCGTAATACTGCTAATTTTTTACTTCCCGGCCTTTTATTTCTTTATCCCCAACCTTTTTTGTTTTTTATTCTTCAACTTTTCAAAGTGAAATGGAACTAGGTAATATTTAATTGTTATAAATACCATATTACCAGATTTTATCCTCTGACGAGAAGAGTTTTATCTTTGAAAAAAACATGGTTTAAGGATTAATGTAACTCCTTGCATTTGAACTTTCGATGTAATAAAATTTGTATTAATTTATGTAACTTTATGTAATTTTGTACAATTTTTTATCTTCATCTTTCTTTCTTTAGAAATATATACATATATATATAGTAATCCAGGTAAAGTAAACGCTCAGAAGATAAAAATCCAAACAATTTCAACCGAGACTATAAAGAGTGCTCAATATTAAATAGAGCTTTTACATATAATTATTTTTTAATTTACATAATCATGGTTCTTTCCGAATATGATCTCAGAGAAGTATCAGGTTTTCTTTCCGGCTCAGTTTCTAACAGCTGTTGATCGATAACATCGACATGCCAGTGTCGCGGATTATGTGCACGTCTGTATAAATGAAAATAATTATATATATACATATATATATATATATATATATATATATATATATATATATATATATATATATATGCATGTGTAAAGGAGTTGTAATGAATTAAGATCGCATCTATGTCCAACATTTCAACGTCAGAAGTGAAAAGGTTATCTATCTGAAAGTAAACGCAGTATTTTCTTATTTCTAAATGGTCGTCCAGCTCGCGTTACATTGAATAATCACGACTTTTAACAACCAATTATATCCGGAGAAGGTGCCGTCCGGGAAACCTTATTGCTATTATTAAAAAAAAAACTGGAGGGAATATCGAAAGACTGAAAATTATGAATGGCTTGGTTTTATGAAGGTGGCGTGTTACCAAGGCTTCGATGCTCTCATCTCACTCCTGTGACGTTTCTGTCTTCTTTATGCGGACATTTTACTCCGTAATTTCGCTCTTAAATATATTGGCTCGATGAGCGCGCGATGTTCCACGGAAAATAGCTAGAGTAATATACCACCGTTGTAATAACAGACATTGTGTTCATGTTCGTATGTATGTATATGTATATATGAATAGAGATGACTATTGATACGCAAATATGCATATGAGTTTCTGTCAGTATGTCTATATGTATGTTTATGTCGATATATATATATATATATATATATATATATATATATATATATATATATATATATATATATATATAATAATGATAATAATCCAGGTAAAAACATCCACAGGGTAGTAATCCAAAGAATTTCAACCGGGTTCATAAAAAGTGCTCAATATCAAATAGAGCTTTATATATGATTATTTTTATTTACACAGACATGTACAAAATCTGCGACACTGGCATATCGATGTTATCGATCAACAGTTATTATAAACTGAGATCTCATCAGGCAGAGTTAGAATCCGATCTTAACCTCAGATCATATTTGGAGAGAATATCTCCAAATAACATCGACATGCCAGTGTCGCAGATTTTTTTACATGTCTGTGTAAATAAAAATAATCATATATATATATATATATATATATATATATATATATAGAGAGAGAGAGAGAGAGAGAGAGAGAGAGAAGAGAGAGAGATTTAGATTTTTCACTTATAAAATAGATCATTCAGTGAAGACCGGAGTTGTGCCAATAAAAACAAGCTCGATGATACTCGATTACAGAGTACAGAGCATTTATATGTGATTTTATGAAGGCTACCAAAGCATTCCTTTCAGGAGACTAATGATCACCATTAAAGACGTTTTCTTACAAATATTTATTCAAATTAAATGTTTTTCCTATGAATGCATGTGGGACCGATTATTTGCTTGTTTGCTTGGTGGCAGAAATAATGCACGAGCTTCTTTTCTAAGACATTTTCTAGGTTTTCCTTTTTATCTTTGTACTTTCTTGTTTTTTAATATTTTTTTTTCCTCTTCTCTTCTTAAGTGACCTCAACTAATGCAACGCCACATTGTGTATTGTCGGTAGTTGAAACCCTTATTCCAGACATGTAATTTCCCTGATGATCTACCAAACACGTACCTGCTTGGTAGTGAAACACGTGTAAGAAAAAACATTTAATTTGAATAAATAATATTTGTAAGAAAAAGCCTTTAATGGTGATCATTGGTCTCCTGAAAGGAATGCTTTGGTAAGCCTTCATAAAATCGCATATATATATATATGATTATTTTTATTTACACAGACATGTACAAAATCTGCGACACTGGCATGTCGATGTTATCGATCAACAGCTATTATAAACTGAGATCTCATCAGGAAGAGTTAGAATCTGATCTTAACCGTAGATCATATTTGGAAAGAATGAAATGGAGAAAAATGAAAATAAATTTAAAATTTGAATTTGAAAAGTCACGTGGTTGGAACTGTTAAGAATCAAAATAAAAAAATAATAATTAAAAAAATATATATTACTATGAAATATAAAATATAAAATATAATATATAAAATAAAATAAAATAAAGTGAAAATATTATTAGTATTATTGCAACTACTAATTTTACTATTATTAATAAAATGATTCTTATTATCATATTTACAACCACTATGGTTAATACTATTGCGTTTTTTTTTATTATTATTATTTTTATTATTAGAGGGCCATTGATTTGAGCTCAGTTGAGCATCTACCATGAAAATAACGAGAGAGCAGAGAAAGACTAGCAACATCTATTCTGTAAGAGAGTGACTGTAGAGAAAAGAAAGGGGCAACCCCTACTAGGTTTCCAAGTCGGTTTTGGACTCTGTCAAGGCAGGAAAGGGTGCTCTGTCGGCAGCCTCCCATATGTCGCAGCAGTACCTCCACATCTTAGGTATACATTTAGCTGACAAGTATTTTTACGGTAGGCGAGCCCTGCTAGCAAAAAAATATCCCCAGTGTTGGATAATGGCTCTGTGAGACCGGACGCATCTTGAAGTGGGCGTATGTGGGGGGGGGGAGATCGTTTGGTTTGGCTTGTGCAAAATAAACTGGTTCTCACAGTCGGAGCTCACAGACGTTGACGGGGCCACAACGTTTACGAGACCTCAGATCAAGGATCAAGGTGCACCTGCACATAGTGGTTCTGTGACGTCACGGGCTTTTGTGTAGGAAACTGTGTTTTGCGAGACTGGGTTTTGGAAGCGAGCCGAACAGACGATTTCTCTATGTAGTCTTCAAATGAAAAATGGGAATTTATTTCCCTAAATGAATACAGGCATGAGGTTCCTTCTCCCCCTCCTTGAATGGCTAAGGACTTAAGCTAGGAATTAACTACGATAGAGCAGTAATTTGGTCTCTCCCTTAGCGTTGGTGAAACATCTCCAATATCGACGGTAGACTGACGCCTGAATAAACAAATCAAAGTTTGAAATATTGTTCGTCTCGTGAATCGTGGTATAAAGCTTTTTGTTGTAGCGGCGATGTTCACGGCAGTTCAGAAGAGAAGAAAGAAGACAACCACTAGACGACACCCCTCCACACGACAGGAAAGAGAGAAGGTAAGAGACATTAAAAGGTATGTAACATATGCCTTTTTGGTGTTAAAAATGACCAGTTGTTTAAGCGAGAACTGCCACAACCCATTCCGGGACGGGTATACAAAGCGAGAACTGCCACGGCCCATTCCGGGACGGCTATGCAACACCCAGTACCGCATGTGGTAGTTTTCGAAAATCATGCATTGAAGAACGCAGACAATTTGTGGGTTCGTTACACTTAAAAGTAAACAATTGATGAAGCTTCCGATTGCTTTTTTATCGCGAAAAGCGCAGATTGAAGAGATGCCACTTACAAAAACCACAAGTTCTTCTTATTCAGCCAAACAACATTTTCATGAAATTCCGTGTCAATTTGACGTGACAATGCAATTAAACCGTACAAATCTGAAGCCCGGAGAAAATAATAGGATTTATGATACCCAGTCAACCATGTATTTGACTGAATGACAGTTTGATAATTTATTTATTTGTTCTTGAAGTAAGTCATGCATTTACTACCTTAAAACTCCGGTGTTGAGCAAGAAGTAATTAAAACCCTGCGTATTTATGCTTCTAAACCTGAACGTTATCTTCTAATTTTCATTTTATGCTTACTTTTCTAACGGAAGCAGTGCCATTTTACAGTATGTGCATGAGCAACTTATTGATTGCGCATTCACAATGACTTTAAGAAGAACATCCAACGTGCAATGAATGCCTACCAATGTGCATTGTTGTATTTACACTGTGATCAAAAGAATAACGACAAAAATTTATGTATACATAAAATATCTTTATTGTCGGTGGCGGAGAACGAGCGGGGGTAAGTGGAGACGCATAGGAATTGATGGGGTGGTTTTCTAGGACCCGATCGTCAGTCGACTATCAATCTAAATTTCGGTTTGGTTTTTATAATAATGTGTTACACCTACGCACCAACCTGTAAACGCCCATTCTGATATTTCGCCTCAGCTGTCAATGTAGTTTCGCCCCTATTGCGTTTATTATGGATGCCATGACCTTTGCATATGGTTTTGAATCCATCAGCAATTATTTCATTTCTGATAATCAACCGTGTTTTTTTTCACATACCAACCGTATTTTATTTCTTTTTCCGGCCAGGTGCGGGTCTGTTTTGAATAAATTTTATTTGATATTTTTGTTACACCCAGCTTAGATATTCAACAATATAAGAGTCAAATATGTTCTAAGATGGAGTACTGATGACACATTTGGGGAGGTGCCGCTCATAGTACTCTTTTTTGCCGTGACAAAATACAAAATCGATTTCGAAATCTAGTCGGGGATTATCTCTTATCTGCTTTACAGCCCCTACCCCACCTGAAGAAAACTTCCCTGTCTTCCTCAGTGTACCTAAAATCAAACGCAATTTCCATGAAGAGAGTTTATTTCCCAATACCTTCGATGTGTAGAAAATGTTTCTCCAAATTTCCTTCCCATGGCTGTCACGACATAATCGTCTTAAAACGCAATGTCAATAAACACTTTTCATAAAGTGTCCGCATATGTCATCAAATATTATTCATTCCATTCATTGTTTCAATCCTCTCATAATTTTCATCATCATTCAACTGATAATATCTATTCATCTCATTAACTCTTATCTTCAAGTGGCTTTTAGCCTTGATAAGCGGTGACTCATTAGTAAATTAAAAAAACTCAGATATGGTTGTGTACTGCAGATCCCACGTAACTTTGGACGGTCGCTCTTCATTTTCTTTACCTATCAATGCTGGTGTTCCTCAAAGCTCTATCCTAGGCCAAAAACTGTTTCTTTTCTATATAAATGATTTTCAAGAGAATATTGTTCAGAAAATTAACATCTATATCGATGATACCGCTGTCTATTCTGGTGTTGTCTTTTCGCCCATCTCCCTATGATCAGTTGAAATATGCAGCTGGTGTAGAAGTTGACCTGGGTTTAGTTGTGGATTGGTGTACGAAATGACTTGTTTCGTTTAATCATATTAAGACTCGGTTCGGATCTTTCAATCGTAGGCGTGTCCCTTTTTATCCTGAGATTCTCATGGATGGATCTGCTCTTGAGTAGAAATTGACTCTGAAACGGTCTTTTTCTCTCATCAAATTCTTCTTGCAGTTCATACATTAGATCCATTGCTCTTTCTGCTTCACGTAAAGTCGGTTCTGTCTATCGCCTTAAACACTTTCTCACACATGAGGCTATTCTCTTTCTTTACAAATCTACTATCAGACTATGTATGGAGTACTGTTGTCATATTTAGGCTGGTAAATCTCTGTCCCATTTGAGGGTTCCTTATCAGGTGCAGAAACGTATCCTTCTTCATCTCTACAAACGTGATGTTGCTAGTCTCAGTCTTTTCTATACATACTATTATGGCATTGTGTTCTTCAGAATTATGTGATCTATTCATTGCTTCTTTTGCTACAGCTCGTTTAACTCGTTGGTCTAGTGGTCTCCGTCAATTCGCTGTTTTGAACCTCATTTTAAATGTTTCCTATTCTTGTAGCTTCTTTCCCCGAACTGCAGCCTTGTGGAACTTTCTTACTGCTGACTGTTTTCCTTCTTCCTATAGCCTTAGTCTTTTAAAGACTAAGGCCAATAGGTACCTCTTGCTTTTGCGATAATCATATTTCTTTCTTCTTAGCTCTTTACATCAAGTGGCTTCACGCCTTGTCTGGGGCGATTTCCATAACAACAATGAACATTAGCCCATAAATAGGATAGTGTAGCCACATCTGAGCTGGTGCACCAACCACTAGTATCTCCTTCTTGGGCGGGTTTAAAAAAGAGTCTCGAACGTAATAGGTCTCGAACTATCTGCCAAGCTCCAGCCTCGGTCACATCGCCACGGTGTTACATTCCTGTGCTTGTTTTACAAGTATTTCTACGGAATGTGCTCCAATGAACTCGTAACCCCTCAACGTTAATACACCCTACAAACTCAACTAGCAGCAAAATCCCTTTCACTGTAGAGTTTCCTATATGCTGGACAACTTTATACTTTAATATCTTCGTTTCCTTGGGCCACTTGCATAACAAATTCCCACTCTGCTGCCTGTTTACCGACTATTCCGACATGCAGAAATTTAATTAGGCTAACAAATGTCTGTCTGCAAAACTCTGCACTTAAGATGTCCTCTAAACCTAGAAGCCTCTTATGTCTCAATGACAATATGCGGTAGGAGTATTTATTTACCTCCTCTCCAGGAGGTTAGGCACAAGGCCAGTTTTATCTTATTCCCACAAGTAAGATGTGACCCAAGGTTGGGTCGCGAAAGCGGGACTTGAAAAGCAAGCGCCTGAGAAAGTGAGCACTCTGGCCATTAAAAATTGCCTGGGCAGCCCCGTCAGCATTCCTCGGTAGGGGCGCCTCAGGCAGTAAGCAATAAACTTACACCTCCCCAAAGAGGGGAGGCAAAGCCTGGGAGGGTGGACCTCCTAGAACTGCACAGGAGCGACCCATAGACCGGCGTAAATCAAGCCCCGAAGGCCAAGACAATACCAGTTTATGGGGTGTAGTATCCATCGGAACAGATACTACACTCTCTACCTATCGCTAGCCCTTTGTACTCTTTCTTTGTCTACAGACCAGGCGCAGTGGTACTAGCACAAGAATATCTTAAAGACACCCATTGCTTAAGAATTGTTTCTTGACTAGGACAATGGCCGCCATCTCCCTTCTTTCTGCCTGCACAACTCCACACTAAAGATGCCCCCTATAAATGTTTCCACTAAACACAGTATTGATTTACTCCTCTCCAGGAGTTAGGCACAAGGCCAGTTTTTACCTTACTCCCACAAGTAAGATGTGACCCAAGGTCGGGTCGGGAAAGTGGGGTTTAAAAATTGCCTGGGCAGCCCCATCGGAACAGATACTACACTTTGATCCTAGTCAAAAGGCCAATATCAGGGTTTGTAAATATGTCTCACTTGGAGTGACTAAAAGTAAAAATAAAATGCAGAGTGCCCATTTTGGGGAGCTGTTGTTTCCCCACAATAAAAACCGACCTTGTGTCTATCTCGACCCTCGACGGAATTCAACTAAATAGGAATCCAACAAGTTTAAAATATTTTACAGTGAAAAAAAGTTCAGTGACAAGACTGAACAATATACCATTGTGTTATATTTTCTAAACTGTATTGAATATCCGACATTTAGGTGAAAGAAAATAAAGATATTGTTCTCTGGATAAAAACTTACTCGGCGATCACGCCCAAACCATAAAAGACAGCCATTTTGAATCTCAGAGAAATTGACTATTTCTTTACACCCTCGTAAATGTTCTTTTGCCCAATTTACATAAAGATAAGTACCACCGCAGTTTGATTATATACGTATTGTAATACGTTCTTTGCGAAATATTGGCTACGTTTTCGGCCCATCCAAGTTCCATATATTTTGATATTTGTTTTATATATATATATATATATATATATATATATATATATATATATATATATATACTCTCTGTAAATTAGATTTTACATAATACTGTGGTGGCCGCTGTTCCCTTAGTGGCGTGTTTATCGTATATTTTCCGTCATCCGAAAACAGAATGCCGGTAAAGGGTAACCTTTATCTTTTTTATTTCGTTTACATCGAATCCGATATTTTATATCTTGCGGAAAATGCTCCAACTCGCGCGACACGTATCTGTAATTAATATATATATATATATATATATATATATATATATATATATATATATATATATATATATTCCATTCCATTCCATTCCATATAACATCACGCTTATTTTATTCTAAATTCGAACTTTTTTCCCCCTTCATAACATAACGCTAATTTCATTTTAAATATAAAAGGTTTTTTTTAAATCCCACGATATCAGTCTTGTAAAGTGTGGGCGAAACTAGTCGACTGGCAAATATTTTTTTTCTCATCCCCTAAATCTTTTAATTATGAAAAATTCAACACGTCTTTTCTTCAGTATTGCATTAATAAAGTTTTCTACCCCCCAAAAATAATTATATATATATATATATATATATATATATATATATATATATATATATATATATATATATATATATATATATATACGCCCGCGCGTTTAATCACTCTTTCATCCCGGAACGTTTGACACCTGCAGCCGGCTTGAAATGTAACTTAATTTCAGTAATGTCCGTGGTGATTTACGTTTGCCTAATGGATTAGGGCGTAGGATCGTAATTCTTTTCTGAATCTACGTACTGTGTTCGAACTCGTCTGATCGCCTGAAACCAACACTTCCGGCACTGATGAGAACGTAAGTCCGGAACAACGTAATCTGTAGGTAAATACACTTTAATATTTAATAAAAATATTTATAGTAATAACCCCTTTTAAGATAAATAAATCTTATATAAATTTATATATATATATATATATATATATATATATATATATATATATATATATATATATATATATATGTCCGAATTTCTGAGGATTGCTCGTGTTACCTTAAAATTAGTAGATTTTATACCCCCAATTTCTGACTTAATAATAAGAATGATTAAACAAGGTGGCGATTATAATAAAATATTTAGACAATTAAATAAGGCAATTACTCGCCATCCTGATGCCTTTAAGTCATATCAAATTAATCAAAGTATATTGAAAGAGCAAATCCAAAACTATCTAAATAAAAATAATGTAGAATATGTATAAACGTATATATATAACACATATAATAATAATATATATAAAAAAATACATGTATATATATATATATATATATTTAAATTAAAAAAAATATTTTTAATATAAAACTAAATATAATAAAATCATAAAAATATGAATACATGAAACTATAAATCACTTAAAAGTAGTGTTATGGATTCGTCCGAACACTTTAAAATACAACAACATTTTTGTAAATAATGTATACATTTTCTTAGACACAGACAAACAACACAGGCACATTTGTTAATAACTAAATAAGTTAGGAAAACATTTATCTGGAACAAAACTTAGATCTAATATACGGAACGTTTTTGTTCTTGTCTTTTAAGGGAAATTGGGTCTGATCAACTCTGCTGGGAAGCCATGAAATTAAATACTGTTTTGTTTTTAAATTCCCGAAACAGTTTTTCATGGTAAACAACTGATGATCCCTTAAATAATGTTAAGAGTAGCGTAAATTCTTGGAAGCAAACTAATATAGTGATTGCAAAAAGTAAATGGACTTACAAAACAGTGATTTTCCACCGAACGACTTGGGACTAAAATGTTTGTTTATATAGTTTTAATGGTTGAGAAACTTCCGAGAATAATATATATATATATATATGGGAAATTAATAGGAAAATCCAAAGAGGATGTTTTTTTAATATATTCATCAACGTTTCGTCTTTATTTTTAAGGCATCTTCAGGATGATAATATTAAGAAAAATGTCATGCGAGTACATGAAAATATTGGGTTTACATGATGGGTTGATGGGTAGAAGTAGTAGCCACTGCTGGGAACAGTAGAACCGGGCTCCGGGCTTGGTGAAGTCAGTAGCATGCTACTGACTTCACCAAGCCCGAACCCCAATATTTTCATGTACTTGCATGACATTTTTCTTAATATTATCATCCTGAAGAAGTCTTAAAAATAAAGACGAAACGTTGATGAATATATAAAAAAACATCCTCTTAGGTTTTTCCTTTTTCATTTCCCATCACGTCGGATTACCTTCATCCTTCCTTTCTCATATATATATATATATATATATATATATATATATATATATATATATATATATATATATATATATATACCAGCAAATATTTTGCTCGCCTGGGAAGATTACATGGTAAATGAACATATACTAGAGTTATCCACACCGCAGGAAATAATGACTGAGAGGATAGTATAATTACGAACGCCTTCTCCCGAATAAGAGTTTCATCCTGGGTGGATGATATCATGGCAACAGAACAGATTGTACACTACCCTCACACATACACACACCGTACGAAGAGATAATCATAGAAGGAGGGTATCATAAAGAAACGAATATATACGATAACGAACCCCCAAAAGATGAGGTTATACCTGGAAGGATCGCTCCATAAAAATAAATGGTAATGCCTCTGAGTAGAGTATCATGGCAAAAAAACATATATTTTACTACGCTCATCCCCACCCCCCAAAACCAAGATAGTCCCTGGGATGCTGGTCGCAGGACAACAGAACAGATACCACATCACCTCTTCCTTCAAATGATGATGTAATACTAGGGAGCATTACCTCCACCTCCCTAAGAAAAAAAAACGAGATAATTCCTAGGAGGACTGTCGTATGAAAACAGAACCAATACTACACTACCCACCTCCATTAAAATACAATACAATAATAGAATCAGTTTTTTTTTCATTCATTTAAAAATGTCTAGCCATATTATTTGTATGGTTCCTGTCCCTTTTGGTTAAGATCAAAGTGTAGTATCCGTTCTCAGCATCCCACAACATCAGACGTTTTACTATCGACGAAAGTATAGCGTATGTATGACAAAATATGACAATGTGAAATTATAAATGTATATTACAGAATAATTATTTAATTTATTAGTAGCCGTGGTTAAAATAAATATGCAAATAAAGTATACTTAAATGTGTAGTGGAATGGGGCCAAATGGTAAATGTTAAACTTCTTTTTGGCCAACATTTTTTCATTTAAATGTAATGTGAACAAACATCTCGCTGCACAATGCCCCATTTATGATGCTCGTTATAAATCTGGCCCTAATTCCCAGTATCCCTTTAGTCTTAGTGGTACTGTGCTTTGTTTTGGGGTGAATATAAGTTTTAAAAGTCGTGTTTTGTATTAGAAAATAAAACCGAGCTTTGAAAGAAGTACATGTTTATAATCTATTTTTAATAAGACATGTTTGAACATCGTTTTAAGTTTTTGGTTGTTTGGTATGGTTTGGTAGTTTTGTTTTACGGCATATCAACCCATTTTGGGTTATTTAATGCCGAATCTGGTCTTGTTTTCTTTTTTGTTTCTTTCCCCTTTTAATATCTGTTTCTATTTAACCCATAGTTGGGACCCTAACAGGTACTACCACTCCGGGTCAGGGTGGACCTGGGAGCAATGGTAATTAAGAGGAGGCTCCACATTCCCCAAAGTCCGTAAGCCGGATCTCACCATCGGATGTAGTTTAAGGTCATATCCAAGACCGGGAGTAGGGTAGGAAAGATAAAAATAAAAAAGGGGAGGGAGAAAGGGAGAGGGGCTGTTGTTTTTGTTTTTGGTTTTGTAGAACATAATTAAGTTTTACAAAAAAACAACAAAAAAAAAACAAAAACAAAAAAAAGTCAATGTAGGTGAATTTCGTCTCAGGGAGCCACAGGGCAGCCTGATCTGGTATCACCAGGTTTTTGGTTGTGTTTAATAATTAATAAAAAAATACTTTAAATTATCTTTATTAAAACCTAAAAACTTACAATCAATAAAATTACATACAAAATTAGTAATAATATATTTTTTTAATTCTGGGAAGCAAATTCTGTCGTGCTGCCATTTAAATTGTTTACAATTCCTCTGGAATTATACCTGTTCGTTGTTTTTGTCATTTACAACTCATTTCAAATCATTAGTGTACTACATATATGATATCACAAAATAGCATGTTGTATCATAGAATTAAATAACCACAACCGGTTTTTAATAGTTAGGAAAGATGGAAAATACTTTCACATTTATTCATTTGGATATATTTATATTATATTTTTTTTGTCGTTTTGCACACACACACACACATATATATATATATATATATATATATATATATATATATAAATATAATGATAATTTGACGTAATTTTCGGACTCTACGGTGGTTCTGACCCCTCAGGGTTAATACCACAAAATGAAGAGAAAAAGAATAAGTCTTGCGTCTGAAAAAGATGTATTCATCGAAAGTCTTAACATAAATAAATAAATGATTTAATCATTATAAATTGCACCATTATTTTTTTTCAAATTTCTCTATAAATATTCAGTCACGTGGTGCTTCAAAAATGTTATCAATTTCCTCATTTAAAAGGCGCCAAACCAGCGCAACAACATTGACCGAAATTTACTTCACTTTAAACTATCGTCTCTAACAACTTGACGTATTTTTTCTGACTCTACGGTGGATCTGACCCCTCGGGGTTAATACCAACAAAATGAAGAAGAAAAAAAATGAATAATTTGATTATTTAAAATTGCACTATTTTTTTTAAAATTTCAATATATATATATATATATATATATATATATATATATATATATATATATATATATATATATATATATATATATGTGTGTGTGTGTGTGTGTGTATGTGTGTGTGTGTACGAAAAGACAAAATAGCAATTAAACACGGGAAGAAATAAAAATCAAACGAGAGATTGGCCGGTTTCGTTTGTATCAACGAACTTTTTCAGAAAAAATAAAGATTTTAAATTTATTGTAAACGATAAAGCATTCCAAAGAAGACGCTAAACTGGTTATATTTGGAACGTGCATAACTATTTGGGAAAAATATGTTGCGCGTGCGAAAAAAACGTTTATTCGAAAAGGTGGAAGAAAAAAAAACAGAAGAAAACACGTGCAAAGAAAAGAAAAAGATCAAATGAGAACATGGAAAAAATAAATAGTACTTAACCGGGATCGGAGTTACTTGCAGTGGTTAAGTACGATCAATAGGTTTTGTTAAGAAGTAAGAGGCAAGTCAAATGTTTACGGTAGATGGTGTTAATAGAAGGGTTAGAGCACTTTCGATGCACTTGCGGCGTCGGAGACAATATTTTATCTTTAGGAGGTTGATGTTTGTAAGATCGAAATTGCGAGTAAAGTTGTTCCTGTGTATGACAAGTGCGTTAGTAGAAATTGTTGTGTCTGAGGTCCAGTTTAGTTCGTAAATACTGGATTTTAAAAAGTTCTCTTATCCTTCTTTGCTTGAGAAGGATATATTAGTTAGTTAGATTAAACAAGAGTAAATCTATTTGTAAACTAGATCCAACGAGAGATTAAAGGAGAGTAGAAAGTGACTAACTTGGGGTTACTTTCAGCAGCTTCGTAACTCTCACTTCCCTTATTTTGTCCTTTATTCCTCACATTCCATGAGCGATGTTTCTGACAAAGGGTGAATAATTGCTGTTTTCTGGTCAGAATAAATCCACAACACTTATTGTTGGCAAGTTTTTGACCTTGAAGTAGTATGTTTAGCTCCTTACATCAAGTGGCTTAATGCGTTGTCTGGAGCGATTTTCATAAAAAAACACCACGTGGATATATAAGAGCAACCAATAACAAACATCTGTGCACCTAGCCTGACGATTACTTGCGGGGATGAAACATGAACGCCTCTGTCTAGCTTAATTTCCATATACATGTTCGTACTACTATATATATATTTAGTTATATAAACACAACGAGTTACAATCAAACTGTAAATATCATTAATGTTGAAATGATATCATGCAATACATTAATGTTGAAATGATATCAAAATCACAAAACAATTATTTCGTCGGGATAAAAAAGAATAATCTTACAGCAGAAGAATTCATCTGTTCCAACTTTTGTATTCTTGCAGTCGTTGAAACCGTCGCAGAGAAATTCTTTGAGAATGCATCGTTTACTTTTGCGGCACATGGACTTTTTACCCCAGGGGCAGAACAGGGAATCTGGATAAAGAAAAACAGGAAAAAAAGAAGTTGATGTAAAAAAAGCAATCATAATACTTGGATTTTTATCTCCTTGAGAAAGTTCGGTTCTCGCAGGGCAAAAAAAAGAGAGAAATCAGAATTGTACTTGAAGATAAGTTCAGAAAGTTGAAATGGAGCAACAGCTTTTGGAGAAAAGGGACAACAACTGTGTGTATTAATTGCGTAATTTATCTTATGTGTTGACAGGTGCGTACGCTTCGGCTACTACATTTGTCGGATGTTTGAGAAAATAATTGCTTTCGTTAGCTATCTAGGGGTAGTATCGGGGGGGGGGAATTAAACGTAGACCGACGTTTGCCGTACGAATGAAAATAGAAGCAGTAGCAGCATTCTATTACCAGTCTAACGAATCCCATCAAAATCAGTTATTTACAATTTAACTTTATCCATAGTCCCTATCTACTTGCCTTCCCCACGAGGGCAGAGTTAGACACAAGGACAGTTTTTTAACATGGGAAAAGCCAGGTCACCAAAACGGGGCACTCTGGATCGGGACAAATAAAAATTGCCTCAGTCTAAAAGGCTCTTTCCCTTACCAACCGATGGTAGCAAAGATGAAGAGTAGTATCAGAACAGATACTACACTTTGCTCCTAGACCCCCCCCCCCAAAAAAAAAGATAATAACAACTCCAATCAGTTTCAACTAAGAAAGTCAAAATAAAGATAAAGCAAAAGACGCCAGTGCACACGTGGAACGGAAGGAGACAGGAAGTCATTCTTTGATTAAACAAACCTCATCATGAAAGTTTGAAGTCTTAGCCGTCACGGAAAAATTAACAGTTTCAGGTTTTTATTTAAATAAAGTGTAGTAAAATGACTGTTTCATTTGTTGTTTTGTTTATTACTGTAATTTGTCTGTAATTTGTCTGTTTCATTGTCGTGCCTGAATTTGGAGAGGTTACTTATATATTTTTCATCCGTGATCATCTTGTTCTAAAAATAAGAGGAGCCAACATTCTCAAGTTGCCGACCAGATCTCTCACGTTGGTCAATTTTTAGTTTATTATTATTATTTAATTTCTTTAAAGCGCAGAAGTAATACGAAAGAGGTGTGCATACAAGTAAATATAACAGTTGAAATGGAGCAACAGCTTTTGGATAAAAGGAACAACAACTGTGTGTATTAATTGCGAAATTTTAGTTACCCAAATTATTAATAATCATAAAGAAAACAATACAAAGTGAATATAGAGTAAAAAGGGTTTACGAACACGTGCATTCGCGTAATTTATCTTATGTGGAAACGTTTTCTGTTGACAGGTGCGTACGATTCAGCTAAAACAGTTATTAACTTGTGGAACGTGTGATAAATTATTTACTTTCTTTTGTTTATCATTTTAATTCAGTTTATCTAAAGAGATCAAGGCGCCCCCTCTAGAGGCTACCACTTGATTCCCTATGTGTAAAATGTATATCCGTAGGCTCTCTTTCGGATAGATGTTGTTCCTTTTAGGGCTGTTATCTGTACTTCCCTACAGTTTGGTCTTCCCGGGATTGTTTCTACGTATTTTCTTAGATTTTCTTTCGCAAGACCAGTTTCCCCCACTACAACCGGTATGATGTTTATTTCATCGAGGGACCATGTTATTTTAAAATCATTTTTAAGGTCTTGGTATTTTTGTTATTTTTTCCCGTTCGGCTCTATTGAGGCCATAGTCATTTGGGACGGTTACATCAATGATGAAAGCAGTTTTTTCTGGTTTGTTCCAGATGACAATGTCTGGTTTGATGGCCTTGTCTTTTATGTATCTGCCCGCCTGTATGTCTTTATCATAGAACACTGTCACTTTTCCATTCGATGTTATGGGTGAGCTGTCAGGTTGGTTGTGTCGTTAGGCAATTAAACGTTGATCGACGTTGACTGTACGAGTAAAAAAAACTGTTTGAGTTTATATAAGCCAGCCCACGTGACTACTAATGGAGCAATGATTGCTTTAGCTTTTGGCCAATCGATGCGACCCTTAAAGGGACAAGAGCTCACAACCACACCGACTAACCTTATAAATGTGATATGAATTTCAATAATATCGATCGGGAACGGATGGTAAATATTGACTTCTCTTACGACGCTCAACCATTTTTGAGTCATTTAATTTCCAACGGAAATAGGTATCATAAAAATAGTTATATACGATTAAATCGTTGTATACGACATTATTAACATGTTATTATTAACATTTATTTTAATACTATATTATTTATTATTTATTTAATTATTATCATTATTATTATTATTAGTTATTATTATTATTATTAATATTTATTAATTACTGATATTTATTACTAATATTTATTACTAATTTATTACTAATATTTATTACTTTTATTAATTACTTTTATTAACTACTTTTTTCTTCTATAATTACTTTATTTATTACTTTTATTAATTTATTACTAATTTATTACTAATATTTATTCATTACTATTTATTATTATTATTTATTTATTATTATTTATTATTAAATTTAATAACATTTAATTTATATTTAATAATTTATTTTAGTATTTATTTTATTATTAACATTAATATTATCAACATTTATTAACGACATTATTAACATTAATTATATACGATTAAACCGTTGTATACGACATATTGTTATGTTTCCTATAGCTACATCCACATGATGGATTCATATCTCAACAGTATAATGTGTTTAGAAAATTGATGCAATATCTTCAGGATTCTGTTCTATATATAAACATACGTCCCCAAAATCTTGGTTTCGGACTTATAAGCTATTGAAACAAATAGTGATCAATATTCTTAATTTTACCAATACGTAGAATGTGTGTGATAGCGCACTGTTATTTCGACACTATTCTTGTTACAGAATCATAAGTACTCATCAGGCAGAGTTAGAATCCGATCTTAACCGTAGATCATATTTTGGAAAGAATGAAATGGAAAAAAAAAAAGAAGAAGAAGAAGAAGAAGAAGAAGAAGAAGAAGAAGAAAAGAAATGTAAAATTTCAAAATTTAAAAAGTCACGTTGTTTGGGACCGTTTAGAATCAAAAAGTTAAACTAAAAATATAAAATATAGAAAATATAAAATATAAAACATAAAATATAATAAAATAAAGTAAAAAGAGAGAGATATAATAAAAAGGGTAGAATAAAGATAGATAGATAGATACATAGAAAGATAGATAGGTAGACAGATAGAAAAAATGAAATCGTCTGTTAATTCAGACAGAAAGTGGAAAGGGAACATACATGCATACCCTTTTTTATTATTCTTCTTCTTTTTTCTCTATTTCATTCTTTCCAAAATATGATCTAAGGTTAAGATCGGATTCTAACTCTGCCTGATGAGATCTCAGTTTATAATAACTGTTGATCGATAACATCGACATGCCAGTGTCGCAGATTTTGTACATGTCTGTGTAAATAAAAATAATCTCCTATATAAAGGCCAGTTGTCTGTATGTCTGTCTGTCTGTTTGTCTGTCTGTTTGTTTGTATGTCCAGATACTCCTCCGACAGGACCCAACAAACAGTCACACGGTTGACATCATTATAACCGGCCAGCCCCGGGACGTATAATATCTCAGAACCGGAAAAAAAAATGGACTCTTCGAGGGTCGACTGAGCACTTTTCTCCAATGGGGGGGTGCCTTTTTCCTCGATTTTCAACGTTGTTTAGTACTAATTTGAGAAAAAAACAAAGAATTTGAGAAATAATGCACCGTCATGATTTTAACAGGAAATGACGTCAGAGGAAATCCCTAACGGCTCTTTTTTGAACATGAGTTTATAGTGAAGCAAGTGTTGCTTAATCACAAACGGCACTTTTTTTGAACACGAGTCCATAGTCAAGCATGGGTTGCTTACTTACTAACGGCACTTTTTTGAACATGAGTCCATAGTGATGCAAGGGTTGCTTAACTCCTAACGGCACTTTTTGATACATGCGTTTATAGTGACGCAAGTGTTGTTTAATCAATAACGGCACTTTTTTTAACATGAGTTCATAGTGAAGCAAGGGTTGCTTAAACCTAACCACATTTTTCCTGTTGACATGATAACATCCTCCTAGGTATTACCTCCTCCTTTTTGAGAGGTGTGAAGTTAGTGTAGTATCAGTAAAATTAAAGTAATAAATAATTATGCTCCCCCACTGTTTTCACTAATATTTGTATGCTCCCCCATTGTTTTCACTAATATTTCTATACATATTGTATACATATTGAAAACTTGGGGTGGGTGTGGGGGGTGTCGGCATTCGCCGGTGTGAGCGCCTCAGGAGAAATTTGGGGAAGAGGGGGGGGGTATCGGCATTCGGCGGTGGGGCGCCTCAGGCCAAATCTGGGGAGGGTGAGTGTCGGCATTCGGCGGTGGGGCGCCTCAGCCGAAATTCGGGGAGGAGTGTCGGCATTCGCCAGTATGAGCGCCTCAGGCCGAATTTGGGGGAGTGTCGGCATTCGCCGGTGTGAGCGACTCAGGCCGAATTTGGTGGAGTGTCGGCATTCGCCGGTGGTGCGCCTCAGGCCAAATTTGGAGATGGGGGATTGTCGGCATAATGCAAAGTCACGATTTTAGCAGGAAATGACGTCAGAGGAAATCCCTAACGGCACTTTTTTGAACATGAGTTTATAGTGAAGCACGGGTTGCCTTATCCCAACGAAACATAAGTTTTTATTGAAGCAACTGTTGCTTAATCCCTAACGGCATTTTTTCAACATGAGTCCATAGTAAAGCAAGGGTTGCTTAATTCCTAACGGCACTTTTTTTAACATGAATCCACAGTGAAGCCAGGGTTGCTTAATCAATAACGAAACTTTTTTGAACACGAGTTTGTAGTGAAGCCAGGGTTGCTTAATCCTAACTGCATTTCTTCTGTTGACATGATACCATCCTCCCAGGTATAACCTCCTTCTTTTTGAGAGGTGTGAAGTTAGTGTAGTATCAGTAAATAATTATGCTCCACCACTGTTTTCACTAATATTTGTATACATATTAAATAACGTCTCAATAAGTAAGAGGAAAAATAATTATGCTCCACCACTGTTTTCACTAATATTTGTATACATATGATATAACGTCTAAATAAGTAAAGTAAGAAGAAAAATAATTATGCTCCACCACTGTTTTCACTAAAATGTGTATACATATTAAATAACGTCTCAATATGTAAAGTAAGAAGAAATATAATTATGCTCCGCCATTGTTATCACTTGTATTTTTATACATGTTAAATAACGTCTCAATAAGTAAAGTAAAAAGAGAAATAATTATGCTCCACCATTGTTTTCACTAATATTTGTATACATGTTAAATAACATTTTTTTGTTTTGAACTCAAAATATTTCTTAGGGTTGGGGGAGAGTTAAAAATTAGGGGGCTGGAGAGATTGAGGGCTCGGGGAAAATTTAGGGCTCAGGCTGAACTTTTTCGGGGTCAAGCCAAATTTTTTTGTTTTTTTTTGTTTTGAAGTCAAAATATTTCTCAGGGTTGGAGGAGAGTGAAGAATTAGGGGGCTTGAGAGATTTAGGGTGCGGGGAAAACTTTAGTGGTCAGGACGAACTTTTTAGGGGTCAGGCCAAATTTTTTTGTTTTTTTTTGTTTTGAAGTCAAAATATTTCCTAGGGATGGAGGAGAGTGAAAAATTAGGGGGCTGGAGAGATTTAGGGGTCGGGGAAAACTTTAGGGGTCAGGACGAACTTTTTAGGGGTCAGGCCAAATTTTTTTGTTTTTTTTTGTTTTGAAGTCAAAATATATCTCATGGTTGAAGGAGAGTGAAAAATTAGGGGGCTGGAGAGATTTAGGGGTCGGGGAAAATTTTAGGGGTCAGGACGAACTTTTTAGGGGTCAGGCCAAATCTTTTTCTTTTTTTTTGGTTTTGAACTGAAAATATTTCTCAGGGTTGGGGCAGAGTGAAAAATTAGGGGGCTGAAGAGATTTAGAGGTCGGGGAAAATTTTAGGGGTCAAGACGAACTTTTTAGGGGTCCGGCCAAATTTTTTTGTTTTTTTTGGGTTTTTTTTGTTTTGAAGTCAAAATATTTCTCAGGGTTGGGGGAGAATGAAAAATCAGGGGCTGGAGAGATTTAGGGGTCGGGGAAAATTTTAGGGGTCAGGACGCACTTTTTAGGGGTCAGGCCAAATTTTTTTGTTTTTTTTGTTTTGAAGTCAAAATATTTCTCAGGGTTGGAGGAGAGTGAAAAATCAGGGGGCTGGAGAGATTTAGGGGTCGGGGAAAATTTTAGGGGTCAGGACGAACTTTTTAGGGGTCAGGCCAAATCTTTTTCTTTTTTTTTGGTTTTGAACTGAAAATATTTCTCAGGGTTGGGGCAGAGTGAAAAATTAGGGGGCTGAAGAGATTTAGAGGTCGGGGAAAATTTTAGGGGTCAAGACGAACTTTTTAGGGGTCCGGCCAAATTTTTTTGTTTTTTTTGGGTTTTTTTTGTTTTGAAGTCAAAATATTTCTCAGGGTTGGGGGAGAATGAAAAATCAGGGGCTGGAGAGATTTAGGGGTCGGGGAAAATTTTAGGGGTCAGGACGCACTTTTTAGGGGTCAGGCCAAATTTTTTTGTTTTTTTGTTTTGAAGTCAAAATATTTCTCAGGGTTGGAGGAGAGTGAAAAATTAGGGGGCTGGAGAGATTAAGGGGTCGGGGAAAACTTTAGGGGTCAGGACGAACTTTTTAGGGGTCAGGCCAAATTTTTTTGTTTTTTTTTGTTTTGAAGTCAAAATATATCTCATGGTTGGAGGAGAGTGAAAAATTAGGGGGCTGGAGAGATTTAGGGGTCGGGGAAAATTTTAGGGGTCAGGACGAACTTTTTAGGGGTCATGCCAAATTTTTTTGTTTTTTTTGTTTTGAAGTCAAAATATTTCTCATGGTTGGGGGAGAGTGAAAAATTAGGGGGCTAGAGAGATTTAGGGGTCGGGGAAAATTTTAGGGGTCAGGACAAACTTTTTAGGGGTCAGGCCAAATTTTTTTGTTTTTTTTGGTTTTGAACTCAAAATATTTCTCATGGTTGGGGGAGAGTGAAACATTAGGGGGCTGAGGAGATTTAGGGGTCGGGGAAAATTTTAGGGGTCAGGACGAACTTTTTAGGGGTCAGGCCAAATTTTTTTGTTTTTTTTTGTTTTGAAGTCAAAATATTTCTCAGGGTTGGAGGAGAGTGAAAAATTAGGGGGCTGGAGAGATTTAGGGGTCGGGGAAAATTTTAGGGGTCAAGACGAACTTTTTAGGGGTCCGGCCAAATTTTTTTGTTTTTTTTGGTTTTTTTTTGTTTTGAAGTCAAAATATTTCTCAGGGTTGGGGGAGAGTGAAAAATTAGGGGCTGGAGAGATTTAGGGGTCGGGGAAAATTTTAGGGGTCAGGACGCACTTTTTAGGGGTCAGGCCAAATTTTGTTGTTTTTTTTTTGTTTTGAAGTCAAAATATTTCTCAGGGTTGGAGGTGAGTGAAAAATTAGGGGGCTGGAGAGATTTAGGGGTCGGGGAAAACTTTAGGGGTCAGGACGAACTTTTTAGGGGTCAGGCCAAATTTTTTTGTTTTTTTTTTGTTTTGAAGTCAAAATATATCTCATGGTTAGAGGAGAGTGAAAAATTAGGGGGCTGGAGAGATTTAGGGGTCGGGGAAAATTTTAGGGGTCAGGACGAACTTTTTAGGGGTCAGGCCAAATCTTTTTGTTTTTTTTTTGTTTTGAACTGAAAATATTTCTCATGGTTGGGGGAGAGTGAAAAATTAGGGGGCTAGAGAGATTTAGGGGTCGGGGAAAATTTTAGGGGTCAGGACAAACTTTTTAGAGGTCAGGCCAAATTTTTTTGTTTTTTTTTGTTTTGAACACAAAATATTTCTCATGGTTGGGGGAGAGTGAAACATTAGGGGGCTGAGGAGATTTAGTGGTCGGGGAAAATTTTAGGGGTCAGGACGAACTTTTTAGGGGTCAGGCCAAATTTTTTTGTTTTTTTTTGTTTTGAAGTCAAAATATTTCTCAGGGTTGGAGGAGAGTGAAAAATTAGGGGGCTAGAGAGATTTAGGGGTCGGGGAAAATTTTAGGGGTCAGGACGAACTTTTTAGGGGTCAGGCCAAATCTTTTTCTTTTTTTTTGGTTTTGAACTGAAAATATTTCTCAGGGTTGGGGCAGAGTGAAAAATTAGGGGGCTGAAGAGATTTAGAGGTCGGGGAAAATTTTAGGGGTCAAGACGAACTTTTTAGGGGTCCGGCCAAATTTTTTTGTTTTTTTTGGGTTTTTTTTGTTTTGAAGTCAAAATATATCTCATGGTTGGAGGAGAGTGAAAAATTAGGGGGCTGGAGAGATTTAGGGGTCAGGGAAAATTTTAGGGGTCAGGACGAACTTTTTAGGGGTCAGGCCAAATTTTTTTGTTTTTTTTTGTTTCAAGTCAAAATATTTCTCAGGGTTGGAGGAGAGTGAAAAATTAGGGGGCTGGGGAGATTTAGGGGTCGGGGAAAATTTTAGGGGTCAGGACGAACTTTTTAGGGGTCAGGTCAATTTTTTTTTTTTTTTTTTTTTTAAGTCAAAATATTTCTCAGGGTTTGGGGAGAGTGAAAAATTAGGGGGCTGGAGAGATTTAGGATCGGGAAAATTTTAGGGGTCAGGCAGAACTTTTTAGGGGTGAGGCCAAATTTTTTCTTTTTTTTTGGTTTTGAACTAAAAATATTTCTAATGGTTGGGGGAGAGTTAAAAATTAGGGGGCTGGAGAGATTTAGGGGTCGGGGAAAATTTTAGGGATCAGACCGAACTTTTTAGGAGTCAGGCCAAATTTTTTTTGTTTTTTTTGTTTTGAAGTCAAAATATTTCTCATGGTCGGAGGAGAGTTAAAAATTAGGGGGCTAGAGAGATTTAGGGGTCGGGGAAAATTTTAGGGGTCAGGCGGAACTTTTTAGGGGTCAGGCCAAATTTTTTTGTTTTTGTTTGTTTTGAAGTCAAAATATTTCTCATGGTTGGGGGAGAGTGAAAAATTAGGGGCTGGAAAGATTTAGGGGACGGGGAAAATTTTAGGGGTCAGGCTAAATTTTTTAGGGGCTGCCCAAATTTAAGGGCGGCGATATGTACATATTTAGAATTCACAGCGGGAGGCGATAGGTATATATTTAGCATTCGCACCGGAGCGGCGATATGTACGTATTTAGCTTCCACACCAGGGCGGCGATAGGTACGTATTCAGAATTCAGAGGTGGTGATAGCTATGTATATAGCATGTACACATGGGCAGCAATAAGTACGTACATAGCATGCGCTCTGCGGCGGCGATCAGTACATATATAGCACGCGCAATGGGGCGGCAAAAGGTATGTATTTCGCATTCGCACCGTGGTGGTGATAGGTACATATTTAGCATTCGCACCGGGGCGGCTATAGGTACATAGTTAGCATTCGCACCAGGGCGGCTATAGGTACATATTTAGCATTCGCACTGGGCCGGCGATAGGTACATATTTAGCATTCACACCAAAGCAGCAATATGTACATAATTATTATTCGCACTAGGGCAGTGATAGGTACTTATGTAGCATGCACACCGGGGCGCAATTGGAATGTCTTTAGTATTCGCACTAGAGCAGCGATAGGTACTTATGTAGCATGCACACCGGGGCGCAATAGGTATGTATTTAGCATTCACACCGGGGCAACGATAAATACTATTTAGCATTTGCAACGGGGCGGCGATAGGTACTTAAATAGTATCTGCACCGGGGCGGCGATAGGTACGTATATAGTAGGTGCACTGGGGCGGCGATAGGTACGTATATAGTATGCGCACCGGGGTGATGATAGATACGTATATAGTATGAACACCGGGGTGGAGATAAGTACCTATATAGAAGGCGCAGATAGAGGTGTTTCTTTTTATAGAAATATGTCATACTATTACCCTGGGCAATAGGAGAAATGGTGGGGAAGAAACAGCTTTTGCAATAGGCAAAATTAGAAAGTAGCGGCGAAATGGGGCGACCAGGGAAGAGAAAGATAGCAGATAAAGAGACGGCTATAGAGAGAGGGGGCGGACATAGAAGTTTGAATATAAAGATGTTACACACACGATCTTTCTTCAAATATATGTTTTTATGCCCCCGAGCAACGCCGGGTAGCCCCGCTAGTCATATATAAAAGCTCTATTTGATATAGAGCACTTTTTAAAAACCCGGTTGAAATTCTTTGGATTACTACCCTGTGGATGTTTTACCTGGATTATATATATACATATATATATATATATATATATATATATATATATATATATATATATATATATATATATATATACATATATATTAAATAAGGAGAGGTAGTTTTCTTGAAGCATTGTGTGTAATACATATATAGAGGAGTATTGCATTGTGATAGCCTTCTAATACTCCCCTCTCTCTCTCTCTATATATATATATATCATTATTTCATGTATCCACATAAAATGTTATAAGGAGATATAATTTTTTTATGTATTATTTTTTCAGTATTTACTTCAACAATGCTCGATACGTGAGTAGAGGTAGGTAGTAAGTTATTAAAATATATTCATGGCAATTAAGCTACACAGACGCTTCCGCGTTTCATCCCCGGGGGAATAGTAAGCATGACGATTCTCCCGGAGATGAAACGCAGACGCCTCTGTGTAGCTTAATTGACATAAATATATTTTCATAACTTACTATATATATATATATATATAAATAAATATTTTTCCTTGAATTTCTGTAAGATGTGGTGCTAAAGGCGCTGATGAAGACGTTTTGGAGTGGCTTTGTTAATTTAAAAAAATAAATAAATTAAATAAAGTATTTCCATAATGTTTTGGAAACGACCGTACACCATACTAGACTTGAGGTTCTAATTCTTTGAACAATTGGAATGTTCTAATTCATTAAGTCCTCTTATTATAGCTCTGGTTGACTTATATATCATTCATTGAGCTGATACCTATATCTACAGTGCTCGGTTGTGGTAGTGTCCGTTCCAGGGTGTTTATACTTGACGCACCTCGGTCTTTGGTCATTTACCCTCCGTTTAAGTCAAAATTTCCATTGATTTAAACTTAAATAAATATATATATATATATATATATATATATATATATATATATATATATAAGTGCAGGTTTGTAATCCGAGGCAGGAGCAATGTGATATAGGTACCGGAAGGTGGAACAGATGAACAAAAATAAATGAGAAGAGAAAACAAATCAATTAAAATAAAAAATAATAAAATTATATAAAAATAGTAAATAAACAAATATTAATAAGATAAATTACGATAGGATTAATTAATATTGATTTTTTTTCTGCGTATCTACTTTCAATTTTCTGCGGTATTTCTTCAACAGTTGATCCTATCTGCCCATCATTTTTCGACCACTCGGTCATATTTTTAGTCTTTTTGATAATGAGAGGTATCTCTCTCGAAAATGCAAGTTTACCTTATTCCGGAACTTTTATTTGTCTGGCAGTAACCTCTTTTTATTTACTGTTCTGGTATTTAATCTGTTTTACGTGAAATATTAATAAATTGATTTGAGATTTCATTCTTGTTTGCTCTTCTCATTTATTTTTGTTCATCTGTTCCACCTTCCGGTACCTATATCACATTGCTCCTGCCTCGGATTACAAACCTACACTTATATTTACAGCAATGCTTCAAGCAAACTACAATTTCCTTATATATATATATATATATATATATATATATATATATATATATATATATATATATATATATAATAAATGATACTAACATGCACTTAGTTTTAACACTTTGCTGCAGAACCACCGATCGTCATATATGTGCGTGTATGGCATCTATTATAAAGATGAAATCGGAAGAAAGAAAGATTGACTTCACACCTAACTGAGATTTCGCGCGTTTTTTTTTTAGATAATATACTGTTATTTTATTATTTGCTGTTGTTTTGTATATAAAAAGAATTATTCGTTCACTAACTGCGAACTATTTTTTCGACAATCTTTGATCGCAGAAGCCGTGTAACAAGCTAGATATCACATATAAGCAGTTTTATTTACCTACCTCGAGCTTAGATAGCAAAGTAAGTATTTATATATGTGTCTGCATGTAGCTCTACATCATTGATTGTTGTTCGCCAAATTATGCATGGTTAGTTTTTGTTTCTCATGCTTTCATACACAATCAACATCTCATAATTGCTTTTTTGGAAAGCGTGACTTATATTGATATTAATATCATATTTATATGGCATTTCCGTGAAACTGTGAAATAACTTTTTTTTCCGCTGACGTTTTCAATTGCTTGTTGTCAATTGCTGCTGGATGGCAATGTTCATACACAGCTGGCACAAAAAAAAATGTCTCCTTTCATTTTAAATGAATGTAAAAAGTTAAACAACTATCTAGAAATGTTTATTTATAAATTTTTGTGTGTTCTAAGCTAAACCTTCCCCGACTTCGCATGTAAATGCTGAGCCTTGCAGGTTTAAAAATAGCGACAACCAACGACGGAGTTCATGCAGGCCAGAAAACCCTGAAACCTGTACTTCGTGATCCCTCTGCAGAAGTCCAACTCCCTCATCATCATCATCATCATCATCATCATCATCATCATCATCATCATCATCGTCGTCGTTGTCGTCGTCGTCGTCGTCGTCGTCGTCGTCGTCGTCGTCGTCATCATCATCATCATCATCATCATCATCATCATCATCAACAACAACAACAACAACAACAACAACAACGACGATGACAAGAAGAAGAAGAAGAAGAAGAAGAAGTTAAGCGAACAAGTTAGTAAGTATCTCTTGCGCCTACCTACATATTAATTTCATACAAGAATTGTCCACATAAACACGGTGCGCAATGAATAAAGGTGTTGATTAACAATCAGTTTAGAGTGAAAGTTTTCTGGAAGTTAACGGTTCAAGCCTAAATAACCAGCGATACTAATTAATGATAACAAAAATTAATTAACACTTCTACCGTGTATGGCTGACGCAATGAGAACAATATACCGCCTTGTATAAAATAATCCTTCTTTCGACAAAATCAATATTTTTAATGTGTTTTTAATAAGAATAACATGTAATTCGATGTAATTTCTCTCCAGAAAATACTTTTTCCTGTTTGGAATTATTTTAAAATGGCCGCCATCTTTAAAAAGGGAAGTAACTCTTTATACGTCTATTTTGAGTTACTTGGCTTTGATTGAAAGAAAGACATCATTTCTGTGAATATATCGCCATTGTTTAAATAAAAGACAATCAAAGTAATTAAATATACTACCGGGCAACACCGGGTATGTTCAGCTACGTATTAATAAAACAAACGACTTATTGTTGATAAAATGTCAGTGACAGTTTTTAAAAAGTTTTCTTGGATGGTTAATTAATACTGTCTTCCAGTGATCATACGTATCGTTAGATCACAAATGTTAAACGACGTTAGAACTTGGCAGATTTTGATTAGTTAATGTCTCGGCTCAAAAAGAATTTGTTTACATTGGAATTGAAAACGACCATGTTGTAGTCAGCTGGGAAGAAACCCCGTGGTATTGTGTCCCACAGACGGGTAGCTCTTTGAAAGACACTTTACTCATAGTAGTTCCGTTTAGTTTTAGGTACACAGAGAAAGAAAGTGAAATTATTTACAGTGGTTGTAGCTCGACGAGTTTTTGTTGCGAATGTTTTTACAGGGGAGAGGGGGGATATATATTAAAGTTGGGTCGAGCGCGCACCGTGAAAATAACGACAGAGTAGAGAAAGACTAGCAACCGCACTTCAGTGAGAAAGAATCTGTAAGAAAGAGAAGAGGATACCGCCCACTAGATTTCGAAGTCGGTTTTGTACTCTGTCAGTGCAGGAAAGGATACGGCTGAGCGGTACCTCCCAAGATGTGGAAACAGTACTCCATCTTAGGACGTGTTTGACTTTTATGAAGGTAGAGGTGGGGTATCTAAGATCTGACGTAATCCAGACGCAAATTCGCTACTTGAAATATTTTAAAACAAAAACTTTAAATACTCTCCGTTCTAATGTTTTTTTTTTAATAGAATTATAACACAACCATGGTGGTTCTAGATCAGCGCATCTCAACCGTATATCCCAAGAACTGTAACGTATCCCACACACTCCTTTAACTGTACACAAAAACAAGTTAAGTACCCTAATATACCTTTGACTTTTTTATTTAAATTCATATACGGTAGTGGAGCGGAAACATTTCCATCAACAGGAGCAGTAAGGCGCCTCCGTCTCCTCGTTAGCCTGTGGGAGGCCCTTGGGCAAGGTCGAGTACCCACTTAGCCCCCCCCCCCCCGATCAGGGTACGTGAAGTCATGGCAGGCAGGTGATGGATGGATGGAGAGTTGAGCAGCCTAATGGATTTTAGAAATTGGTCAACCCTTCGTTTTGTGTTAGGCAGATGATACTGATTTTTGTACAATGGCTAAGACTTCCTGCTCTGTAAGAGCACTGACCCTATAGAAGGTAATTGCAACCCACTATAGGTAACCTCTTTGCAAAGAACATCATGGTGAAACAAAATATTCAAATAAGAATGGAGAGCCATGATCATCGATGTCTGCAAACAAACTTGGTACCTGAAGAAAAAGATACGTAATATTACTAAACACGCACGATATATTCTTAGTTATTACAATATTGTAATATAGACATTATGATATCGAACCTCATATGTTATTGACAAATAACAATTATTCGGAATATATTTGGTGTTGTCTGAACGAGGCGTGTTCACGGGATATTTTACCTTGATTTACCTTATCGTTTTTTATATTGTAGTAACGGCATCACGGATCGTTTACTAGTCCCTAGTCACACGGCTTATATTTACTCATCTCACATTGCGATTTATGATCACAGAAAGCCGCAAGTCGTTGAACAATGTTTTGACTCTAGGAATAATAAATTGATGCAGACATTATCTGTTTTTCGTTCTGTTTACATTTATATTATAAGTTATTTTCTTTAGTTTTTACGTTTGAGTTTAAATTTATTTCCGTGAATGGAAACTCCTTGATGATTTAGCATTAGCAGGTTTTGCTATCTCGCTATCGCTTCGCAAATGTCACTACTTCAAACACAAGAAATCAACATTTTAAATGATACAAAATCTATTCATAAGTTTCCTTCATGCACGAGACAACACTTCGCATTTGTTAATATAAATAGATAAGAATAAACATTTATGTATATGCATAGATAAATATTAACATTATAGTAATTTTGATACGAATTTATTTATATTTGGAATAAGACCGTAAGGAAATGAATTTAATTAGACATCGATTCGCCTCAGCAATTGTGTTTGTGTGCGGCTCTGGTTTTGATTTACAATTTAGAAACGGGTTGCAATTTGTTAAAAAATTATTCAGTTCCCCTAACAGCCGAAAAGGAACATTTACATATATATGCGAAACATGTGTCTACGGGATAAACACACGTTAGCTAAATCCGTAATGGAAATTTCCTATTCGTAGTCCAATTGCAAAATAAAATATTTGTTGTCTCCATGACCACACCTATTTCCTACCGTATTACTACATAAGTTTTCATATGGAATTTCATCCAGTCTCCATCGATAATGCACAACACTTAACTCATCTCCTATTTGATTCTCATTGGTCAACATTTTCCCGTAGACACGCCCCAAACATTGTCAATTCAAATATTCTAATTGTTAATATTTTCAGTATAATTTACAAGTATTTTTGTTAGAATTTGGTGATTAAACTCATCAATAGACTATTCTCTTCTAACATCAGACATGGGCCCAATTTCATCTTTTCCGATAACAAGTTATCCAAGAAAACATTGCCAGGGGTGCTGCAAAGAAAGTGCCACAGTGGGCTGGCAAGGGGACATATGGATTTTTAGCAACTTCCTCAAATCATTATAAAACCTATATATTTGAATAGCTCAGAGTCTGAGGTTGCAAAAAATGAGCTCATTTGTCTTCAAACTCCAATTATTTCTCAAGATATGCCCGTTTGAAGTTCGCGAATTTCGAATTTTTGCGAAATCGCGACTACAGTGATTTTACCAAGGAGTAAATTTGGGTGCACCTGAAGAATTGCTGAAAATTTATCCCAGAAAGCCCTAAATATGTCCTATAAGTCTCTTAGATAATGCCAGATGCCCTAAATTTACTTCATTATAAAAAAATGGGACATATGAACAAGTTTTTGACCTGTTTTTTTTTATTTTTCCACAAAATTTACCATAAAAATGAGCATTCTTTCCATAAAAAAACGACAAAAATTGCCTCCGGCCGGCATGTTTTAACGAAGGATTGCAAAAAGGCCCCGAGATGAAATTTCTCATGCTTCACAAATAAGAATCTAGACATAGAAAGATATAATAATACAATTGGATGAAAAAAATCACTCTCGGGAACAATTACAATTCTAACATACCAAACAAATTTGAACTTGCCTAGTGTTGGTAATTTTGGACAACCCACAATGACAGTTGAAACCATAAATCCAGATAACTCTTGTCATTCTTACTCAAATTTCATCATCCAGACCACTTTTCCTATGTTTCTTAGTGTGCAGAATCCAAATCTGGCATCAGAAAACCATGAAACTGCACTGTTTTCTGGAAAATCCTGAGTTTTATCCTTTTTTAAGCTTTTTTCAGTTAAGTATTGGCCGTAAACCAGAAAATATTCTTGATTTTTTCAAAATTTATCCATTATAATTGACAGAGAATGTTCCCTTAAGTTGAGAACAATTTAAACTATCCTTTTCAACCTTAAATTCATGCCCACTCTGGTGCTGTTTCCCCGTTTTTCCCTACATTGAAAATAAACATAAAATGGAAAAATTGAATATTTCCATTTCTCTCATTTTCAATTTTTCATCATCTCACAGTATGCCATAATTTTCTTTTCTATACACAACTATAATGAATGATATGACAAACATAGCTCTCATTGAGATTTTCAAGAACTGCAAGAGATCTCGATTCGATGAAGTTATGAAACAGGTCCCATCCAAGCTAGAGGTCCCACATAATGATAAACTTCTATCTGACATCCAAGTTGTGTTCAAAAACTTTCAGCAGCAACAAAACAAGAATAATTCAGTGGTCAGTTCATCCAGGTCATTTGATGAGAAGATAGTGCTCCAACGTCACACCTATGTCCCGAAGGCAAAGCGTCCTCGGGAGGAAATCAGTGACTGTCAACAACGCCGACGACTGAGCGACTATATGGATTCGACCAAAGCTGCTGCTTAAGTACAGAACACTTCCCCCATCAGAATGTTTGCCTTCGGTCTGAAGAACAAATACCTTCAAAACAAAGAGGTTGCTAAAGTGGGATACTCTATCCTACGCAATGAGTCCATCCCAGACCGACACGTTTCACTGGAGGTTGCATCTGCCATCTACGAGAGTGGCAAAATGACCAAACGGATTTACACAGACATTCGTTTACTCTTTAAAGATGCTGGAGCTGATGTTCTTCCATCGTACGACAAACTGTTGAAATTTAAGAAGGAGCGGAGGCTAACAGAACAATAACTTGCAACTCTGTACAGTGGTGTGAAGTACCATTACCTCTAGTGCTTGCAACTTACGTCTGCCCAATTGTTTGCATTACTTCAGTTGCCCGCACTCCACAACCTCAACGAGATCCAGATGACGCTTCACGATGGCTTAGATGGCAGTGGTGGACATTTCATTTTCAACCAGAAGGGTTCCATCGACACAAACAACATCATCATGTTCATGTTCCATATCGAGAACGTAAAGACTGTGAATGGTTAAGTGCTCTTGGAAAACCCCTCACATGCCTCCTCTTCATCTTGTCGTCCAGTGATGTTGTTGATGGGAAGAGAAACCCGTGAGGACTTGAAGTTGTAGCAGATCTTCAGAAGGAACGACAAGGTGTTAAGTTCTCGGTGAACCATCTCAACAAATCTATCAATGTTGAAGTTCATGCCAAAATGTCCATGATAGATGGCAAAATGCACACAACCATATCTGGTCTGGGTTGTGCGTTTTGTTGTCTCTGCACGAAGAGCAAAGAACAGTGTCATGATGTTGATTTCATATCATCAGGGTTCAAGGTCGATCGGTCCCTAGAAGATAATCTCGATATCTGTGAGAAGGACATGCACCTGGAAGAAAACCGAAAGATGATGTTCATAAAGGAGTCACTCAGGAACCTATCACAACAGAAGACACCAACAACATGACCCTCTCCACAATCTTCTCCGGTGTTTTGGATGGATCTTTAAAATGTGCTATCATGCCACTGCTGGTCATTCGTCTTGGTCGGAGGCAAAGTTGAATGTGTCAAATAGGGTGGCTCGAGTGTTAGAATTCCTAAAACAAGCCAAAAAGGATATACAAGCCAGAGTCAAGGAAAAAACATCTATCACCTTGGAGAAAGCTGATCCAACTGGTCATGGTGGAACCTCTACAACTTGGAATATTGCTAAGGTTATGTTGAACACCGACAATCGAAAACTGCTCACCCAAAGAATTAATAGCTCTGAATTGAGAGCTAAGATCGAACAACTGGTGTTGAACATGGCACTGATTCTGACTATCATCAACTCATATCGAAAGGTTAAGATTGATGAGTTCAGGGAATTCTGCAGAACAACATACCTCCACGTTGCTTCAATTCCATGGATCCACATCACACCTAGTGCACATGTTGTTCTGAGGCACCGTGCAGAGGTGATTGCTGAAAACGGCTGTATTGGTTTACTCAATTTCACCGAGTCAGGTATTGAAGCCAACAACAAGTTTCTTCGACAATACCGAATCAACAAAGCCAGGAAGACCAATCAGTTTATCAATCGATTATGGGACAAGAGTGACCCCAGTGTCATGAAGGCCAGAGAGCGATTAAATTGCAGACATTGTAAAGGGACAGGGCACAGTATTCGTAGCTCAAACTGCGATACTTGGGTGTAACACCGAGTACGAATCTTTGTTGTGCTTTCTGACGGATGATGCATAATGTGAATCACTGTTTGTTGTTTCATTGATGTTTGAGTGATATATTTTCATTTTAAAGCGGATATTTGAAGAGTTCTTTTCCTGTAATACTAAAAAAAGGTCTTGTTTGTTTGCTCAACTTGTTTACTTTGCGAGTTATGATAATTTGAAATTTGCCCAGAATTTAGCCCCTCCGTGTATTGGCCAAAAATGATGGTGATTGGGGCCTCAGACTCCCAAAATGGTATAATTCTGCTGAATATCAGTCTGTTTCACATCCCACTACCCTCCCTGATGCCTAACATGATGGCCAACAGGTATAACAGCTAAACAGCTAACATTATGGGCAATCATAGGTTAATGTCTGCTTGAACCCCCTTCTAAGCCCACTTAAGTGGGCTCCCTCTACCGTGCCAGTAAACGTTTCACACCTGACATTATCCTGTATTTCTACAAAGCCCCATTCCGCCTATGAATGGAGTATTGTTGCCACATCTGGGCTGCCGCATCATCCACTAGTCTCTCCCTCTTGGACTAGGTCCAAAAAAGAGTCGCTAACTTGATAGGTCCCTCACTATCCACCAAGCTCTAGCCCCTGTCCCATCGCCGCAATGTTGCTTATGTGTGCCTGTTTTACAAGTACTTCAATGGATTGTGCTCTGTTGAGCTTGCTGCTCTGGTACCTCCACGACGTAAATCCACTAGACCAACCCGACAATCTGCCAAATTCCATCCATACACTGTGGAGGTCCCCAGATGCTGAAGATCTTTCTACTCCAAAAGCTTCTTTCCTCGTGCTGCTGGACTTTGGAACTCCCTCCATGCTCCCTTTTTTCCTGACGGTAGTGACATGCAGAAATTTAAAACTAATGTAAACAGACATCTCGCTGCACAGCTCTCAATTTAGGTTGATCTCATAAAAAACTTTAACCCTTTTTCTCAGTAGCCCCTTACGTCTACAGTGGCGGCCTGCCTCGTTTGGGGAGAACTATGTTAAAACAAAAAATGATATATTGGCGGCCAAAAAATTCTCCAGACAGGCGCATTCGAATTAAGATGCAATCTTAACTTTTATTTCTGCTCCTCCCTTTCTGGTCTCAAAAAGACACCCGAAAAGCTCAATTTCTAATTTTGAAATTTAGACAAACAAGTGCCATCTTCTTTTAATTATTTATCTAAACAATGACCACCAAGGATGTCGGCCCATCAATACCAGACAGGCATCTGACGAGCTTTGAGTTAGTTGTGGATCAAAGAGTAGAAACTCCCTTAGTTTTACAATATTTTAGCCGGTCAAATCTTGAGTTCAATTTCTGCTAAATCTCTCACGATCGTCCATTTATATTTTATTTAAATATTACTTGATCTCATTTATATTTCAACTATACATTTCACTGTGTATATATTATTTATTATATTTCATTGTTACTTGATGTGTCGCACAGTGCGATGCCAGATATGTTCATTAACTTTACCCAGAATAAGTTAACTGCATAAGAGTGTACATGGGAGATGAAAAAAAATCGGTTTTTGATGGCTTTTAAAGAAAAGGTCAAGTGAGATAACTCGCAAAGCTTGTCCCATAACGGTTTTCTTTTGGTTTTGTTTTTTTCGCCTGTTCAATGCTAGGCGATTAAGTAGATGTTCTTTACGAGGTCGACGTCCTTCTTCCCGCCCTTTGATTGAGAATCAATCAGCGAGGATTGAGCAAAAAAGAGAGAGAATCACAAATGAATAAATAAAATAAATGAATTTCTTTTATGTATGAATTCATGTAATGATTGTACGCTATGAATTTTTAACGATATTTATCTTGAAAGGCCATAGAGAGGGAAACGAGTTCGGATTGATTGATTTTCCTTTTTGCGATATTCTTATATCCTCCATAAGACTAATCATTACGTCGATTTCGAAGTTAATGCTCCATTGAAAATTAATAATGGGATGCAGTTTATCTATCTATCTATCTATCTATCTATCTATCTATCTATCTCCTTTTAATATCTATCTATCTATCTATCTATCTATCTATCTATCTATACCCTTTTAATATCTATCTATCTATCTATCTATCTATCTATCTATCTATCTATCTATCTATCTATCTATCTATCTATCCCCTTTTAATATCTATCTATCTATCTATCTATCTATCTATCTATCTATACCCTTTTAATATCTATCTATCTATCTATCTATCGATCTATCTATTTTTAATATCTATCTATCTATTTATCTATCTATTTTTTTAATATCGATCTATCTATCTATCTATCTATCTATCTATCTATCTATCTATCTATCTATCTATCTATCTATCTATCTATCTACTTTTAATATCTATATAATATCTATCTATCTATCGATCTATCTATCTATCTATCTCCTTTTAATATCTATCTATCTATCTATCTATCTATCTATCTATCTATCTATCTATCTCTTTTTAATATCTATCTATCTATCTATCTATCTATCTATCTATCTATCTATCTATCTATCTATCTATCTATCTATCTATCTATCTATCTATCTCTTTTTTAATATCTATCTATCTATCTCCTTTTAATATCTATCTATCTATCTATCTATCTATCTATCTATCTATCTATCTATCTATCTATCTATCTATCTATCTATCTATCTCCTTTTAATATCTATCTATCTACCTACCTATCTATCTATCTATCTATCTATCTATCTATCTATCTCTTTTTAATATCTATCTATCTATCTATCTATCTATCTATCTATCTATCTATCTATCTATCTATCTATCTATCTATCTATCTATCTCTTTTTTAATATCTATCTATCTATCTCCTTTTAATATCTATCTATCTATCTATCTATCTATCTATCTATCTATCTATCTATCTATCTATCTATCTATCTATCTCCTTTTAATATCTATCTATCTACCTACCTATCTATCTATCTATCTATCTATCTATCTATCCCCTTTTAATATCTATCTATCTATTTATCTTCTACCTTCTGTTAATATCTATCTATCTATTTATCTATCTATCTCCTGTTAATATCTATCTATCTATCTATCTATCTATCTATCTATCTATCTATCTATCTATCTATCTATCTATCTATGTATCTATCTATCTATCTCCTTTTATTATCTATCTATCTTTTTTTAATATCTATCTATCTATCTATCTATCTATCTATCTATCTATCTATCACAGTCTGTTCATATTTATCTATCTATCTATCTATTTATCTATCTCAGTCTGTTCAACAGTTATTATAAACTGAGATCTCATCAGGCAGAGTTAGAATCCGATTTTAACCGTAGACATATTTTGGAAAGAATGAAATGGAGAAAAAAAAAAGAAAATAAATTTAAAATTTCAAAATTTAGGAAGTCACGTGGTTTGGGACCGTTAAGAATCAAAAAGTTAAAATCAAAATATAAAATATAAAATGTAAAAAATGTTTTTTCTCCATTTTATTCTTTCAAAAATATGATCTAAGATTAAGATCAGATTCTAACTCTGCCTGATGAGATCTGAGTTTATAATAACTGTTGATCGATAACATCGACATTCCAGTGTCGCAGATTTTGTACATGTCTGTGTAAATAAAAATAATCATATATATATATATATATATATATACGAATGTATACCTTCCGTCAAAAATTACATGAATATATTATGCTTCGCTAGATTTCGCCCTAATATTCGTATTTATATAAAATTGCGTCTTATTCAGTGTCGATAAAAATAGAATGATCGAAAACGTCTAAAGTTGGAAAGTTTAAGAAAAAAAAATGTATCAGTCGCTATATAAAGAAGAGGATAAAAAAGGTTAGAAATCGCCTTCTTATGGAAATAGAGTGAGGGGAAATCTTTCTAACTTCAGTTTTAGACGTCGATTTTCTTTCTTGATTCCTCAACACACTTGGAATAGTTTCGTCCGGCAGTTTTTTATTCGATAAATTTCATCCCGGTAATATACACATATATATTTAAATACTAATTGGTATTTATTATAAAGTAGAAGATATTTTTACTATAAAGTGATATATATAACAATGGTGGTGTAAAATAAATAAAATTTATTTTAATCTTAGCTTTCGAGAAAAAGAAGAAAAGAAAAGCACTCTTTGACAAGGAGAAGTATATATCTCGAAAGCTAAGATAAATTTTATTTACTTTACACCACCATTGTTATGGTTTAAAAAAAATGTAATACTATTACGAAACAATGGTTTAAAAATATGTCTAAATACTCTTTCCGTGCTTGAAACCGACAGTACGAGTGTTGTACTAATTTTTCTGTACCAAAATAAATAAATAAATATATATATATATATGTATATATATATATAAATAAATAAATATATATATATATATATATATATATATATATATATATATATATATATATATATATATATATATATGTATATATATATATATATATGTATATATATATATATATATATATATATTCATTTTATGGGAAATGAAAAAGGACAACTACAAGAGATATTTTTTATATATTCATCAACGTTTCGTCTTTATTGTAAGACTTCCTCAGGATGATAATTTGAAGAAAAATGTCATGCAAGTACATCGAAATTTTGGGTTGACATAATGGGTTGATAAGGAAAAGTAATAGCCGTGGCTACTGTGAGCGCTGGAGGAGAGTCCAGGCTGCGAGAAGTCAGTAGTGGTGAATAATGAATCGAATATGGAAAGCTTTGAGTGGATACCATTAAGGCAGCAGTGAAAAAGGGAGGGGTGAGAGTATTAGTGAATTTACTTTAGGGTGGAAGAGAGGAAGTGGGGCTGTCGTGGTGAGGTGTGGCCTGGATTTCGAAAGGCTGGGGAAAGAGGAGGGAAGGGGGAATCTTTTCTTTCTCATATTCATTTTATATATATATATATATATATATATATATATATATATATATATATATACAATGTATTTTTATCAATATTAATTATTTTTACCTACTGACAGTAGTGTTTCAAGCTATATGCAATCATCAGTGTAGGACTGCTGGTCTAAGGATTCGAACCAATTCACAAAGTCACCTTCGACTCTGCAGACTAAGCTTTTACCCCCAAGCCACCACTAATCTACAAGCAAAGAAGTCTCTAATGTCAAATAGGCGGACCTGTATAGCAAGCAGTCAGAGAGTGTTCAACTTGCTGAGGCAAGGAACGTTGCTTAGCGCCTTAGTGTGACTACCTGTTTATAAATTCACCTAGAGGCCCATCCTTGTATTAAGGTAGCGATAACTATATTTTTTATAAATCTTCTTCTATATATAAAATAGTTACTCTGTCTGTGTGTGTGTCTGCCTGATCTTTGTGGCTTATGTTCACCTAAAACGCTCGACAGAATTGCTTGAGAATTGGCACATGAGCTACTGACCTCTCAGTGTAGGTCATAGGCTATACAAGAAATATATCACTTCAACGCTGGATGTCCCCCCACTGAAAACTGTTTTCCCTTTGATTCAAATAAAATTTAAACCATAGGTAAATGACCAAAAATGATGTCTATTCCCCAAATTTCCGCAAATTTTGATAATATTAAGATGTGCCTCGGCGGCACAACCCCTCCACTGAAAACTGTTTTCTCTTTGATTCAAATGATATATATATATATATATATATATATATATATATATATATATATATATATATATATATATATATAATCAAATAGAACACCTCCCTATCTGTGCACGTCTGTCCCTAAAAACGAAAACATACTAGGTCGTGTACCTTCAATATAATTGTATTCACATGCACAATTTGCGTGTGAACATGATGGAAGTATTTTTGCGTCTCTGGCTGCCCCTTAAAGAAGCTAATGATAATTTTCGGACATGTTACGCAATGAAGTTAATCTATTTATTAGCGTTAGTTTAAGAGAATTAACCTATATCTGAATAGCTCGGTGAGTAAGATATCTAGCTGACAGCATCAACATTGCTGTTAAAGTAAACTCTCCCTATAATGATGTTGCATATGATGCTATCCCAGACTCTAACCTGGGCAACACCGGGTAGCTCTGCTAGTATATATATATATATATATATATATATATATATATATATATATATACATACTACGGAACCCGTCGCCCAGCGTTGCACGAGAGAAAGTGCTACCTATTGCATGACGTCGAATAAAAAATGAAACGGCCTATTGTTCTTCCCCTCTACCGTGTTGGTGGATGTTTTAAATTATAAAAAAAGAAAAAGTGGTAGAGTAGAATAGGATCGAACGCTGAAACTGACGATTATGAAGCATTCCTCCTTAACGACTGCGCCACGGGTTCGAGTTAAAAATACATGTGAAAATAGACGAATTAAGCTAAGCTTGTTTATTGGCATGAGTGTTATGGTAATGTTTAGCTTCTGCCGACTAATGTGAAGTTCAACAATAACACGGTTTAGGTCATTTGTTGAAGTAAATGAATTTGATCAAGTTTTCTATAATATGCCTGTTAAAGGTGTATGATTTTGAAAATGTAAATGTATCGGGGTCTACGACTATCTTGGCGCTTATTGAATTAAATAGTAAGTCGATTCGATCAAGAAATTGTAGCCGCCATGTTGAATGATTAAAAGTTGCAGGAACTGTGTTCGTGGAATGAATATAAATATAGACGTCATAGGTAGAATTAGAAATTACGTATTCTGATATTCGCGGAAAATCATCGGAGTGAACGGGAGCGGTAATTAAGTCTTTGCGTATTGCTTTATATCATGTAGTAAATTAATACCGGGCAAATATTAAATAAGAACGGGTGTTTTGTGAAAATTAAACTGTGTTCATTAGTTCCCGGTGTCGATGAGTAGAGTGACAGTACAGAATTGTTAGGGAGAACAGTTTTTGCTACCACCTATATGGAGTTTGTTTGTAGGAGAGTAGTAGATGGTGGCCCAAATGTAATATTTAGTGATAGCTGAAAAGAAATAATAACAAATGTACTAAAACATGCTCGAGTAAATTAGTGTAATATAATGGTGAGTTTAGTAGCCTGTGATGCATGTGGTTATTTTCCTATTCTCCGAGAAGGTACAGGGTAAAATCGTCTTTACTTTATATATTATATATATACATATCGCTAATCCAATACGTATTTTTGGTGTTATTTGTAAAATAGAATCTCCAGACGCTTCGTTATGTTTTCGATCTGTCGATACTAATTAAGGTGAAAAACGGCAACGATGCGTATTTAACGGGGAAATCAGTAAACAGGAAAGGTCGAAGAAGTTGGATGGTGTAAATGGGGGACGGGGTTAAAAGGAAGCCATAGAAGCGGATTCGAGAGGAGCGCGTCACAGGGGAGAGACTCCGAGAGATGTTATAAAGTCAAATATATAATGGGGGAATCATCGTTTAATGAGAAAGATGAAGGGCCACGCCTCATTAGGTTGTCGGTCTGTCTCAATCAAGAAATGAACATCCCAGTACGAATTGGAACGGATCGTGATTAGACGAGGAATTCAGTCAAAACAGCGTTTTTATTATTCGAAAGTCACATCGTGTTACGAACGTACTCACCGTCGCCCCATGTATCTGTTGGTCTGAAGTCGTAACAATACTATTACTACTATTACTAATCGACATTCGGTATCTGTCTGTTTGAAGCCGAATCTATACTATTACTGCTATTACAAATGGAGATTTGGTATCTGTCTGTTTGAAGCCGGATCTATACAAATACTTGTATTACCAATAGAGACTTGGTATCCGTCTGTCTGAAGCCAGAACTATACTATTACTTCTATTACTAATAGAGAGTTGGTATATGTCTGTCTGAATCCGTGACTATATTATTACTTCTATTACTAATGGAGATTTGGTATCTGTCTGTCTGAAGCAGAAACTATAATATTACTACTATTACTAATGGAGATTCGGTATCTGTCTGTCTGAAGCCGAATCTATGCTAATACTTTTATTACAAATAGAAACTTAGTATCTGTTTGTTTGAAACCGAAACTATACGATTACTTTTATAAATAATAAAGATTTATTATATGTCTGTCTGAAGCTGAAACTATACTATTAATTCTATTACTAATGGAGATTTGGTATCTATCGGTCTGAAGTCGAAACTATACTATTACTACTATTACTAATGGAGATTTGGTATATGTCTGTCTGAAGCCATATCTATGCTAATACTTTTATTACCAATAGAGACTTGGTATCTCTTTGTATGAAGCCGAAACTATACTATTACTTCTATTACAAATGGAGATTTGTTATATGTCTGTCTAAAGCTGAAACTATACTATTACTGCTATTACTAATGGAGTTTTGATATCTGTCTGTTTGAAGCCGGTTCTATACTAATAGTGTTATTACTTATAGAGACTTGGTATTCGTCTGTCTGAAGTAGACATTTTACTATTACTTCTATTAATAATAGAGAGTTGGTATCTGTCTGTCTGAATCCGTAACTATATTATTACTTTCTTGTAATTCTTTTAATGCTCAATTAAGTTTACTGTACTATTTCAGACTAGTGTACTATCTTTAAATATTCAATTCAGGGGGATAGTGTAGAATCTGTTCTGTGGTTATGATAAAATCCCCTGAAGGATTACCTTCTCCTATTTTGGGGAGTTTAGTTGTTTTTAAAAACTTAGTTCACCTCAAACAAGGCAAGTTGCCACTGTAGACGTAAGGGGCTACTGAGAATTAAAGTGACATTTAGGGGGTAATCCTAAAATGGGAGCTGTGCAGCGAAATGCTTGTTCACATTAGTTTGACCTTTCTATATGTTGGTACAGTCGGGGAAACAGGGAGCTAGTGTGGAGTTCCAAAGGCCGGCCGATGTAGAAAAAAAGCTATTAGAGTAGAAGGCTCTCCGGCATCTGGGGATCTTCTCAGTGGATGGATGGGATTTAGCTGATTGTCGGATTGTTCGAGTGTATTTACGTTGAGGAGGCATAAGACCAGCAAGTTTATCGGAGCATATTCAATCAAAGTACTTGTAAAACAAACACAATGATGCAATATTGCGGCGATGGGACAGGGGCTTGAGATTGATGGATAGTGATGGACCTATTAGATTAGCGACTCTTTTTGGGACTTTGTCTAAAAGAGGGAGACTAGTGGACTATGCACCAGCCCAGCTGTGACAACTATACTCCATGCATGGGAGAATGGTGGCTTTGTAGGTATATAGGATACTTTCAGGTGTGGGAAGGTTTCCAACACTGTAGAGAGATCCCACTTTCTTTGCAGCAGCCTTGGCAATGTATTCTATGTATTTGTTCCAATTCATGTTTCCTGTGAATATAAGGCCGAGGAGTTTGAACATTGGACTCTCAGGTAGGGTGTTATTTGCCATGGCAATCGGTGGTTGAAGAGGTTTCTTGTAGTTGTTTAATAAATGAGTTTATTTTTGTATCATTAAATGTTGCCATCCATTTATGACCCCATTCCACTACAGACTGGAGGTCACTTTCTAAGGATTCGGCTATTGCCTCGGATATGTGCGCGTCCGTTTTACTCACACGACGAGAGTAGAGCGTAGTGTCGTCATGAACTATACCCATCAGGGAAGTCGATTATGAAAACCAGAAACAATAAAGGTTCAAAAATCGATCCCTGTTGTATATGTTTTGTTGTAATTATACCTTAACCGTAGGTATTATCTCTTTTTTTTGGGGGGGGGGTGTTAGTATCTGTTCTATTGTCATGATACCATCCTCTCCGGTCTTACATCCTCCTTTGGGAGGTAGTGAAGTATACATTTTTTCCTCATATAGAATAGGAAGAAAATGCAACCAGAGGGGCCATATCATTGCTCGTATTATATCTATCTATTGAAATGGATCTAGGTCCCCCCCCCTGACATAACCGACAAAAAGTTCCCGGTGCTGTGGATTAAATTTGCATAGCGTGAATTGATAAAAAAAGGATTTGAAAATGAAATCAGAATGAACTGGAAACGTCAGGAACAACGATTGCCCCGAATTTTTCGTTTTGTTTTTTGTGCGTTGCTTTCTTACAAACGTTGTGTGTGGACAGAGTGCCTCGCCAGTGGAGGGAGCAGGTTCACTTCAGATGGGAAGGCCAATGAAAACATGGGAGGGAGTGATAAAAAATGAATTTGAGAGAAAGAGGGATAAATAAAGACATGGGCAGAGATAGGTTAGTTTTGAAGTCAGTTTTAAAAGCCATCCAACACATGCCGCCTTGTAAAACGGACGTTAAACTGCTGCTGCTGCTGCTGCTGCTGCTGCTGCTGCTGATGATGATGATGATGATGTGGACATTAAAGACTGACTAAGACAACAGATTTAAAGTTTTCTTTTTTTTTTTGTAAGATTGCGAAGGAGTTAAATCTCTTTACCTTCAATTAGATCAAGTATTTGTAATGGATTGAGCCCCACCCCCTCCCGACATAAACAACAAAAAGTAGCCTGTGCCGTGCATGAAATTTGCATAGTGTCCAGGTTTATTTAACAAAAAAAAGGATTTGAAAATGAAATCAGAATGAACTGAAAAGCGGCAGAAACGACGGTTGATTGTTAGACGATTGTCCCGGATTTTTTTTGTTTTGTGCGTTACTTTCTTACAAGCTATTTCGGCATCATGGCGAGGGACAAGATTGATCTGAAGCTTATACCGGAGTTTCGTGGTTCGGACCCCAGCCAATCCAAGAATTGTAATAATATTTGCACTAGCAGGATGACAACGATAAATGTGAATAGTATTGGCACCGACAAGATGCACACGAAGAATTTGAATAGTATTTGCACGAGCAGGATGCAAACGATGAATGTTAATAGTATTGGCACCAACAATATGCACACGAAGAATTGTAATAGTATTTGAACTAGCAGGATGACAACGATAAATGTTAATAGTATTGGCACCAACAAGATGCACACGAAGAATTTGAATAGTATTGGCACCGACAAGATGAACACGAAGAATGTGAATAGTATTTGCACGATCAGGATGCAAACGATGAATGTTAATAGTATTGGCACCAACAATATGAACACGAAGAATTGAATAGTATTGACACTAGCAGGATAAACACGAGGAATATAAATAGTATTGGCAGCACTAAAATGAATACAAGGCATGAGAATAGTATTGTCACCGCCAGGATGTATACAAGAAATGTGAATAGTATTGGAACCAGCAGGATAAACAAGAATAATTTGAATAGTATTGGAACCAGCATGTTTAATACAAGGAATGTGAATAGTATTGACACAAGTAGGGTAGACACGAATAATTTAGAATAGTATTGGAACAAGCAGTAGGGTGAACACGAGGAAACAGTTAAGTTTGCACTAGGTTTACAGACATGGAACAGCATTTTTAATAAGAGACCACTCTGATTAATAACAATATTTAAAGATTACAAACTGTGGGGAAACTTTCAAAGTTCTGGGGACGTCGAATATATGATTTTTTATTTACATCTTGGTATTAAGGAAACCATTTATTTTGAAAGGAAAACCATTGAGAGGTGTGCAATATTGTAAGTGTTGTGTATAGTTTTAAATGATGGGTAATATCTGTTTTGTTTGTACTTATACTGTTCAACATGTTGTCTGGCAGGGTTTGTGAGAGATCACTCATAAACGTGAGAACGGAAGAAAATAACGGAAAATAAATGAGTAATGACGTAAACCGTTAAGGGAGAAAAGATTCCATGATCAGAGTTTCTTATTTACTTGACTCACCACATTAGCAGAGTTAGACACCAGGTCGATTTTTAAATAGGAAAAATCTAGCTTCATAAAAAGAGGCACTCGAGATTGAGACAAAAAATGCCTAAGTCTAGAAGGTCTAGAAGGTCTCTCCTTCAGTGACCAAAGTTAAAATAGACCCTACAATTATTATCTGAACCGCGAGTCAAATAAACGACTCGGTAAGGTTTCGATACCACGCATTAATATGAACTCGTAACTCAGTCTCAGTAAGGAAATAAGCTTTTAGAGTAGAAAGCTCTTCGGCATCTGGGGACCCCCACAGTGAATGGATGGGATTTGGCAGATTGTCGGGTTGGTCTAGTGAATTTACGTCGTGGGGTCATCAGAGCAGCAAGTTCATGAGAGCACAATCCATTGAAGTACTTGTAAAACAGGCACAAGGAAGCAACATTGCGGCGATGGGACAGGGGCTGGAGCTTGGTGGATATTGAAGGATCTATCAAGTTGGCGACTCTTGTTTTGGGCCTTGTCTAAGACGGAGAGATTAGTGAATGATGCACCAGCCCATATGTGGCAACAATACTCAAAGCATGGGCGGATGGTGGCTTTGTAGAGATATAGGATAATGTCAGGTGTGAGAACTTTACTGGCACGGTAGAGGGAGTCCACATTCTTTGCTGCAACCTTGGCAATGTCTTCAATGTATTTATTCCAATTCATGTTATCTGTGAAAGTTAGGCGGTGGAGTTTCAATGATGAACACTCAGGTAGGGTGTTATTTGCCATGACAATCGGTGGTTGAAGAGTAAGTAAGAAGTAAAGAGCATTAATTTTCCTCTCCCCAATTGACCATTATGTTATATTATATATTTCTTGTGGTCTCTTGGTCTTACCGGATTCCAGGACAAGAATCTATCTAGTCTGGTGGAGTATCGAGCTAAGTGCTGTTACTTGAAGTAACATGACTAGGAGAAGATGGACCTTTCCTCGTATTAGCCAGTATATAGCTGTATCGAGGGGATTGTATTTGGGCTTTGAATACTATATTATTTTGAATATTTTGCCAGGGTTTACTTATAGGGGGAACTATCATCATGTCATATCATACTGACAAATCCTTGTACAGAGAGACCGAAGACACCAGAGGATAGTGTCTAGTAGGTAATTCAAAATCCCCCTTTTTATAGTAGAAGAACAATGTGACCCGTTAAGTCACCCACTGAGATCCGGTTAGATTGTTTGAAACAGGAAACAGTGAGTTTGCAAAGTCAGTTAAATTTAACAAAACAAAAGACAACATCAAAAATTAGTATCTTTCTGGGAGGTGACGGTGGTTAAGTGGATAACGACACGGACTGTAGACCTGGGTGTTCCAAGTTCGAATCCAGTCGGTTCCACAGTACCACTTTCACTTGTTGGCAAACTTCTCATGGTCCTTCCCGTAAGTACCCGATATCTTTCCAGAAAGATTTCTAACTAGAAAAACATAGGGGAAACTAATGCCAACACCAGAATCATCTGATTCACACGAAAGAAGAAGTAGAAGTAGAATTATCTTTCTGATGACTATGTCTTACTCCATATTTGTTTCTGTGTCACTCTCCAGCTACGGGTTAAATAGTATAACCACTTTTGTTGATATTTCCTTTTGATGGACTATTCTTGTTTGACACTACAATTATGAGTTTAATAGTTTGTTTTGTTACCTTTGACTGTAAATAAACAGAGTACCATTGAAGTATGCCTGATAAAGTAGGATCACATAAGAACTGATGATTCAAACAACATAAATTTAGAGAGAACAATGCTTGTATACATAAACTTTGTAATAAATGTGTCATTTGGTGAGTTGATTATAAATTATGGCTAATTAGAACAATAAAAATAGATTTTTTAAACATAACTGAATCTCAATCTAAGGAATATTTTAACATGTATTTTGTGATTTAAATATATACAAAATAAAAAAAAGGTTTCACACATTCTTTGGAAAACGGTTTTTGAATTGTACAGGGTAGGCAAAAATAAGGGTCCTATTTTTAAAAATTCATAACTTTTTTATTTATTGATTAAAAAATTTTTTTTTTTTAGAATAAGTAAAGGACCCCTTCCGAAGCAAGCATGAGCCGTATTAGCCCTAAGGAACGTGCCCTCATTTAGAAAACATTATTTTTGCTTAAAAAACTCAAAACAGTGTAAAAAACAATACTTTAGTTTTTGTAAGTTTTAAGAAGTGTTTTTCGGCTAAAATTTGTTTTGTTTATTTCAAAAAATCTCGGAAGGGTCAGTCTACACACACATAAAGTTTGGTGAGTTTAACTTTTATTTTGTGGAAGTTATTCAAATTCAAGTTATTCAAATTTAAAGATAGGACCCTTATTTTGGCCCACCCTGTATTATAGAATTTTGAAAAAAACTAAAGAAATGTTTTTTTTTTTATATGTTTATTAAATAAATAAAATCATTTTTTTAAAACATATATTTATGAAAGAAAACATGATTTTATTCATTTAATAAATATATTTAAAGAATAACGTTTCTTGTTTTTTTTTTAAATCTTATAAAATAGAAAATTGTTTTAGGGAAACAAAGGTTATTTAGTATAATGAGAGATATTGTTGACACATTTTTTTTCTAATGTTTTGGATTTAATTATTAAGAAAAACCGGGGGACTCGATCATTAACATGTCCGTTTTATGCCATAGGACATAACGCTGAATATTTCATATCAAGTTATTTTATATACGTTTTTTTCATATAATTGTTTTATGCGATTTTAAACTTGCCACGGTAAAAGGGATTTTATTATGCGTGATTTTTCTCGGCTTATCACACCTTCGATCGGAAACAGAACGATACATCAACAACACAATGTAATCATGAGATCAGTGTATACTGGGACCGCATAGCGTCGGTGAGGCTCAATATAACGACATTTCTACAAAGCTTCTGTCATGGTCGCTCTCATAACGATCTCTATTTAAGCCGGGGAATGAATGCTCGTAAATGGTGAATAAATAAATGTTTAAAAGCAACTGGTTCTAATGGTCCATAAAAAGGGAGACAGAAAAACGAAATATGATCACCACTGAACCACATCGGAATAAATACATACTCCCGTGTTTTTTCGTTATACAATGTCATTCAAAGAATGTTTTGGCAAACTAATTTCTCACCGGAGACAGTATGGTGTAGTCTATGGTTGAAAAAAGATCAAAGGGATGCAGGTTAAAGGACCTGATTTGGGAAATCACAGCGATATTAAGCCATCGAGTGTTAGCAAAACCTTTCCTGCGTAGCTTACTTGCCATAACTATTTTTATCCAGCGCGACCCTTTAAAATGCCACCCATCGAATCTTTAATAAAATTCAAAGTCCTTTATTAAATCCAACCATATTTAGTACAAGTAAACTTTAATTCATACCTCACTTGTTAACCGAGCTGTTTTTTGTTTTATTGAAGTTACAATGATATATAGGGACACTTTGATGATCGTCTCATCGGTAAGTTTGATCCCGAAATAGCTACACATTTATCGGATCTTAACCATCCAGATTTTTATCTGTAGGCTTATGTCAAAGATAATATATATCAAAACAATCGCTAGACTATTCCTGAACTGAAGATGACCATCAATCAGGGAAGTGCCAAAGAAAGTGTTATTTACAATTGTACACGTTGTATCCAGATAAAGTATCCGTTAAACGGCAATATAAAAGGATTGTTGGATATTTATATCTGAAACTCGGTGGACAAGGATTTTGAATGTTATTAAATATTCCATGAGTAGTACTTTTAGGGGGTTATCCTGTATTGAAATATACTTGAAGAAAGTAAGCTCCACAGAAACATTTTTGCTTTATTCCAGAAGGAACTCCTCAGGCTAAATGAGTTAAGAAGCGTAGACTTTCATCAATCAAAAATGGTCAGGGGTTGCATATCTGCCTCGGCGCGGAAAGATCAGTTATTGAACAGATCGATTCATTCTGATCTATATTAGAATGCCTTAGATTTTATCACATACATCGAAGACACGTTGCGACACCCCACCCATCGAAATCTACAAGACAATGGTTCCAAGGAATATTCTATCCACCGTGTTAAAATATTGATTTACAGGGTGACACCTGAAAACGACACTACTGGAATCGTTAAAAAAATGTACAACCTTTTCTGCAATCCAAATATATTTAGTGCAAATAAACTTTAGTCTACGCCTGACTTGTCCACCAAGTGTCAGTCATGAATACCCAACAGTCTTTGTTTAATCCCGTTGACAATTGTTTTGATAGACATTATCTTTAATAAACATCTGTGGAGGTAAGATCCGGTGAGTGTGAAGTTCATTCCGAATCAAACCTCCTACTGATGAGACTGTAACAAAAGTGTCCTCCCATATCATTGAACGACGATAGAACAAATACTGCTGGTCATTCTTGACTAAATCTTGGTAAACAAGTCACGTTTAAACCGAACTTTAAATAGTAACCCTTAATTAACTTGAAGGCGTAGGTAAAATAGCAGCCAGTACATGGGGACCTACACCAAAAGAAAAATGATACCTATAGAATGGGTAATAAAATTCACAATCTTTCCTGCAACCCAACAATTTAGTTAGTTTGTCTTTAGTTTACGCATCCTCTTCTATATCTATGTGGCTTCCACTTTCCAACCGGGTACGGAATTCCGTCCTTCATGTGTTCCGACAACGAAGTCATTCAAATGTTTCATTTCCTCTCCGGACTGCCACCCGCCCAATAATCGACCAGACATAACATCCGACGGCTGTCAGAGTTGACGTGTCACTACGTTCAAGATTCGACTGACTCAAGGTGGTCACCATACAGAGGATTTTCAGTTTGTTAATTACAAATAATAACTCAATTTTAAGAGTAATTAGTCCAAAAGTCACCTGTCGTGTAACTTTTACCTAAGCTAATTTTGATCATAATTATTTTCCTCAATTTTATTATGCATGCAAACCCAAGGGTCATTTATAGTTAAGTTTAAGGTTTGTAGCCAATAGGTCTTTGTAATAATAATTGTTAGCAGTAGTAATATTTTAAAGTTTACGCACCTCACATCTAAGGAGATATTTCGAAATCTTTATGTATTTTTTGTATTATGTGGATTATTCGGACTACTGTTCACATCTCGGATGTAATTCTCACAACGTTTCGGCCGATGCAACTTCCGACCTTCTTCAAGTGTATATTGTCGAACTCAAGAAGTTTTATGTTAGACACGGGACTGTGTACGGAATTTCGAAAGGAACCCTTTATTCAATCCACGGGATCCCCATTCTCTATTTCCATCAGCGATGACCGAATAGAAGTAATTCGTGATTTTATTCTTGATACTACTCGTAGTGAGGATTGAACCTTCAACCTCTAGACAACTGTCACTAATATTGATTATACTTAGCACTTTTAACCTCGGGGCATATTGGCTACTGTCTGTCAGAATACAAGTATAAATTACTTCTACCTGGTCTTAGTTGCCGAAAAGAAGGCAAGCTACCCGTGTTGATTACATGAAGGGTTTCGTTAGAAATTCCGTACAGATTCCCGAGTTCGACAGAAATATTTCTGAATTCGACAAGACGCACCTGAAGAAGATCGGAGGTTACTTCGGTCGAAAGTTGTGAGAATAGTCTCCAAGATACGAACAGTAGTTCGAATAATTCGAATAATACAAAATCTATTCATATTAGATTGACACAATTCGGTCCAATACGTTGTCTCAAGTTTTATAGTCATCAGTAGTCGTAGCAATTGCAGAAGTAGTCGTAGTAGCTGCATAATTCTTACTACATACGACATATCTGACATATTAATAGTGCTTAATCTTATATTTGGTTCAATATTTCCCAATATTTTGGGAGCTTATGCGTGTTTATTGCTTGCAGTATTAGAAGTTTTATTAGTAGTAGTAACAGTAATATAATAGTCGTAATACCAGTAGTAAATGTTATAAGTATAATGTATGCTGACTTTTGTACAAGTTTTAGTAGTTTTAGTATCGATAAGCAACTGCCAAAAAGACAAAATGGTGAATGCTAATATAGATTCAGTATGCGTTCAAAATATGCCGATATTCACGACAGATTTGTATTTCAACCGATCGCTGTGGAGACAAGTAGGGTGCTTGGCTTTGCCACACGCGACTTCCTCGGCAGCCTTGGTTTATTAATGACGCGCAACACCGGAGACAATCGCGAATTATATTGGCTTTGGGAGTGCCTCTCTATTATCATTATTCGTGGAAACGCATTGAGTCTGCTCTCGGCCTGCCAAGACATTCGAATACAACTATTGACTGTGATACGATTATATATAAAGAAATCGGGATTGCTTGACATTGAGCTAAACAATGTCCAAGTGACGAATAAGGGATTTATTAATTATTTATTGAATTATTAATCTCATAGTTTATTTTTTCACAGAATGGATCAGTGTAATATATTTGTTTCTTTTTTTATATTATTTGTGATTGAATAATAAAAGATTCAGTATTGAACGGAAACATTAATAAAATGTTGCAATAAAAATATATGGATGATATATTAACGAGCCAATATCCATGAATAAAAAAATTCACGAATACATATACATTTTACACACATGAACGCACTCAGCTTTCATCGGTTATTTCATGTGGAGAACAGGAAATATCTGTAGAATTTTGTATATTCGGACTACTGTGGTCGTCATGGGTGTTTATATCACAACGTTTCGGCTGATGTAACCTCCGACCTTCTACAAATTATCAATCTTCAGCTAAAAAAGTTCGAAACATAACAGGAAATATCTATATATTACTAGTTGCACCTACCCGGTGTTGCTCGGGAGACTTTTATTTTATTTTTTAAATAGGGTTTTCAAAGTTAACTTGTACGATAACGTGTGGGTAGGTTTGCTAGTATAAGTTTTAACACAGGTGATTGAGTGTGGGTCAAAGTGACCCTGCTGTGTGTCGAACAAAAGAAGTTGAAAGCGTGTATTGATAATAACATGCCATCAGTAGGAGAGTGACAGGTAATGTCAAAGCGGGAAAGGCTGGAAACGATATGCCCATAAAGAGCCCACGAATGTGACGTCACGTAGGACGAAAAAAATGAAAGAACAGAAATTTTAGAATTACCCACCGGTTTGGAAGTTCGAAGCGAACGGTTGCTGACAAAATGGCGTAACGATGAAAAAACTGTTGAGAGTATCATGTGCTGATGGACGCTGATTTGTCTGTTTGTCTGTCTATCTGTGTAATCGTCAAGCTAATAGTTACTTAGGTTAGTATAACTGTCTCTCTACTTCATAAAGAAATGTAAATTGTACTAGTAATTGTACTAGTAATTGTACTAGTAATTACGTTTTTTTTTCTCTCAAGAAAAACCCATTTTCAGAATCTGTTATATCTAAATAGTTTTTCTATAACATAACAGTGTTATACATGAAAAGAAAAAAACGACGGCCCAGGGAAGAAAGAAACGATGAAGAAGAGGAAAGTACAAGGAACAATGCAACACATATTCGATATCGCTGAAGAAAGACCAACATTGTATTATTAAAGCATAGTTTTAAAACAAATTATTTATTGAAATAAATTGTTATGAAACTAATTTCTGACACTGAAAATGTCAAAAACATTTTTAAAGAAAATTGATATTATTATTGTAAATTTTGTTTGGCTTTCATTAACAAAATAAAACAAATTTACTTCTTCAAATATAATAAGAGTCGATATTTCGCCGTAAAACTAATACTATTTTCCCTTTAATTGTTATTATTGCTGTAATTTCGTTTCGGGTGTTATTAAATTAAATAAGAAAATAACCTGTTTATTGTTCGCCGTGAAACATCTACTATTTATTTCTTATCCCTATTTATACTGTAATTTAGGACGAACGCAGCTATTAATGTCGATAAGCCAATGAAAACGCTTGAAATATTAATTAATATCGGTGAATGGCGACAATTTATGTTCATTAATTTAGTGGTGGTATTAGTGAATTTTCTTCGAGTGAATAATTTCTCCTTCCTCGCCTAATCAAAACAGCCTTTAGAAATTAAAACCTAGTAAGATAGTGTATTTAAAATAAAACCTATGTAGATAATGTATTAAATAAAAAATGAATACAGAACGCTACTCTTTTTAAGTAACATTTGGACATTTCTTTTACGAGCAATATATGAATCTAGCAAACGTCGGAATCCTTTTTTATTCATTCCATTCAATTGCTCGCTATCAGCCTTACGACGTCGTATATGTGTGTTTTGTTAAAATTCCAAATTGAACGATCACAAACATAAATAATGATTTCGTATCCGTTGTTAGAGATTCTTCTGCTTGGCGATACAATTTTCCCTGAAGTGATAGCACCACATCTTGCACCGTTCGAAAGATCCCACAATTTGTTTGGTTTTCTTCGTTTTTGGGAAATAGAAATGCTTTACGCTCTTCATCAATTTGTCCTTATTATGATACAATAGACTAGGGCTTTCTGTTATTTTTCAATGATCTAGGTACACAGATATGACAGAAGTAAATAGACACCCTTATTATAATTAATAAAGAAGGCTGCCTTCAGAGGGTTCTGATGGGCCTAGGTAACACAATAGTATTCATTTTCTCTCTCCGATGAATTGGATAATCACTCAGGAAAAAGTGGAAAGTGGGATCCCGAGGTTTGCAGCGATTTGAAGCTGATTAAGTACACGTTAATATTACCTATGATATGGCTCCTCTGAGAATTTTAATGCTTCTTTGGCCTTGTGTCATACTGAAATGGTGATATATTATATATTCATTGATATCTGAAACACAAACAATGTTCATTAGTATAAAATGTAAGTATATCAAACTTTTACTGCGACTTTGTACGGCTCCGAGTATTCGCCGTTTGCAAAGAAAGCCGAAACTTTAAACAGGTATGAATTATTTTTTTCTTTCATGCCCGTGTATATACTACTAAACTCTGTGGATCTTGGTAGCTTGCCGCCGTGCACAGTGTATGGTGTCATCAAAATGATGAGGCCACAAAATGATGACGCCGTCATCCATTAAAACGAACATGGTAGATGACTGAGAACAGTAGATGACGTCACAAAATAATGACCCCCAATACACTAATGACGTCATACATCAAAGAGGTGATGAAAGACATTGGGAAGGCTTTTTTATGATGTCATAGACGATCCGTGACTCAAAGTCTCACGGGACGTCTATTAGCGAATCATAGTAATATATTAAAACACAGCTATTTGTTAAATCAATGTCGATAAGCCAATGAAAACGCTTGAAATATTAATTAATATCGGTGAATGGCGACAATTTATGTTCATTAATTTAGTGGTGGTATTAGTGAATTTTCTTCGAGTTAATAATTTCTCCTTCCTCGCCTAATCAAAAAACAGCATTTCGAAATTAAAACCTGGGAAGATAGTGTATTAAAAATAAAACCTATGTAGATAATGTATTAATGATAAAATGAATACAGAACACTACTCTTTTTACGTAACACTTGGGAATTTCTTTTACTAGCAATATATGAATCTATCAATCGTCGGAATCCTTTTTTATTCATTCCATTCAATTTCTCGCTATCAGCCTTACGACGTCGTATATGTGTGTTTTGTTAAAATTCCAAATTGAACGATCAAAAACATGAATAATGATTTCGTATCCGTTGTTAGAGATTCTTCTGCTTGGCGATACAATTTTCCCTGAAGTAATAGCACCACACCTTGCACCGTTTGGAAGATTCCACATTTTGTTTGTTTTCTTCATCTTTGGGAAATAGAAATTCTTTATTCTCTTCATCAATTTGTACTTATTATGATATAATAGACTAGGGCTTTCTGTTATTTTTCAATGATCTAGGTACACAGATATAAAAGAAGTAAATAGACACCCTTATTATAATTAATAACGATGTCTGCATTCAGAGGGTTCTGATGGGCCTAGGTAACACAATATTATTCATTTGTTCTCTCCGATGAATTGGATAATCAATCGGGCAAAAGTCGAAAGTAGGATCCCGAGGTTTTCAGCGGTTTAAAGCTGATTAATTACACGTTAATATAACCTATGATATGGCTCATCTGAGAATTTTAATGCTTCTTTGACCTTGTATCATACTGAAATGGTGATATATTATATATGTATTGATATCTGAAACACAAACAATGTTTATTAGTATGAAATGTAAATATATCAAATTTTTACTGCGACTTTGTACGGCTCCGAGTATTCGCCGTTGGCAAAGGAAGTCGAAACTTTAAACATGTATGAATTATTTTTTTCTTTCATGCCCGTGTATATACTACTAAACTCTGTGGATCTTGGTAGCTTGCCGCCGTGCACAGTGTATGGTGTCATCAAAATGATGAGGCCACAAAATGATGACGCCGTCATCCATTAAAACGAACATGGTAGATGACGGAGCACAGTAGATGACGTCACAAAATAATGACCCCCAATACACTAATGACGTCATACATTAAAGAGGTGATGAAAGACATCGGGAAGGCTTTTAATGATGTCATAGACGACCCGTGACTCAAAGTCTCACGGGACGTCTATTAGGGAACCATTGATGGGTCTAGTAATATACTAAAACACTGAAAGGCTTGCTTGCTTGCTAGTTTGCGAGGTGAAAGTTTTAAATGATGGAAGTAAGGAGCAATACGTTGAGAAATTGTAGCAAGAGACGGTTAAAGGGAGTAGTAGTAGTAGTAGCAGAAGAGTAAGAGGGGGAGAGTAAGAGGATGATGTCAATAAATAAATGATGTAAATAAAGAAGAAAGGAAAGAGACTAAAATAGTTGAACAAGCAAAACCAGTGGCCGGTGGCAACGTTGTCGTGTCATAGCTATGCTTTCTACAACTCTGATTCCTGGCAGGATCAACAATAGTTTACAGGTCTTGCACCCAGCGATATTAGGGCCGCAACCCGTCTAACAGGTCTCTGATTAAAATCAAAGAGTAGTCAGAATCAGGATCCGTCGTCCTCTGGACGTGCTTGACCCTGCATGTGGCAAACAAAGATGGGTCAGGCACATAACTTCAAATCAATGGAATGAGAGTAACAACATTGCTTCTGCGCCATGCCTATGTGTGTTTTGGCTTAAACTTCCCCGACTGCGCATGCAAATGTTAGGCCTTGGTGTTCTAGTTGTCGGGGATAAAAACCTTCCAGGTTAACGAACAAAAAGAAGGACTTCACGCAGACAAGACTATCAAACAACCAACGAGGATGACGTAAATAAATAAATAAATAAATAAATAACGTAAATAAAGCAAAACTTTTCTCCCTTACAATTCTGTACTGTGACTACACTCATCGACACCGGGAACTAATAAACACCGTTTAATTTTCACAAAACACCGGTGCTTATTTATTATTTTCCTGGTATTAATTTAACATGCATGCCAATAATGAAGCTTAGGTTACTTGGCCTATTTTGACATGCATTCTTAACCCGGAAGCGTGGCGCAGTAGGTAAGAAAGCTGGTTTCATGATTGCCGGTTTTAGCGTTCGATCTCATTCTACTCCAGCATTTTTTTTATTTTTTTAAAATTTAAAACATTCGCCAACACGGTAGAGGGGGGGGGGGAGAAAGAACAATAGGCCATATCTTTTTTTATTCGACGTCATGCAATAGGTAGTACTTTCTCCCGTGCAACACCGGGCGACGGGTTCCGCTAGTATATATATATATATATATATATATATATATATATATATATATATATATATATATATATATATATATATATATATATATGAGAGAGAAAAAGCTGGATGGCTAAGTCCTTCTGTGCTTGAAACCGACGGTACGAATGTACTAATATTTCTGTACCAATATATATATATGTGTGTGTGTGTGTGCGCGCGCGTGTGTGTGTGTGTGTGTGAATAGTAGCGCGCTTTATTACCTCCGCCAAGTTATTTACATCAGAGGGTTAGACACAAGGTCAATGTATTTTATATTTACCTCCTCTCCAGGAGGCTCGACATAAGCTCAGGTGTGGTAAGCTAGCGTACTAGACTTAGCACGCTTTGGCTTACAAAAACGTCCTGAGCAGCCTCGTCGACATTTCCCGGTATGGGTGCTTCAGACGATTAGCAATAAATTAACCTCTTTTTTAAGAAAAGATAAAGCCTGGGAGTGTTGACCTCCGCGAACAACACCTCATACTGATGGAATCAAGGCCCGAAAGCTAAGACGGTACCGGTCTACAGAGTGTAGCATCCATCGGAACAGATAGAAGACTCTGATCTTTGCCAAAAGGCCGAGGACAAGGAGGTTATGTTTTCGATCGAGTTTTTTGGTGTTTGCTTTTTTTTGTACAGTCTGACTCACATATCACTCGACTTATCGTCCAACAAACTTGGGCAAAAGATCGGCCATAGTCTAACTTATACCATCTTTATTTTGGGGATAACTAGATCCAAAGTTAAGATCAAGGTCACGTAAAATGTGAAGGTCGGACTTTTTGCGATAATTCTTTTTTGTTCAGCGTAGCATATAGATCATTGGGCCACACTTTTGACATTAACCTTGAAAAGTCAAGTCACAGTCGAAATTTTGACGAAACTTCAACTTCCGGTTTTTCATAAATGTAATGAACAGATTTTATGCTTTTTGATAACATTAAGCACCTTACTGATCAGATAAATTGTTTTTGAGTTATTGCATACGATATGTATAAGTGATGTGTAAGTCATACATCAGGAACTATTTTCTAATGCGGAGAACTGACCTTGTTGGCTGATTCGGTCGCACACTGACCAATCAGTTTGAACGGCGTATTTATTTCAGCTTTCCTCTGAAGAACTATTTGAGGCCCTTTTGGGAATATCAAGAGTCAGAAGAGTGACTGCGTTAAGTTACTCAGATCCTCTCTTTCTCTCCCTAACCCTTATCCTTAACCTAAATCGATCCTCTCTTCCTCTCCTTAACCTTAAACCTAACCCGATCCCCTCTTCCTCTCCCTAACCCTAGCCCTAACCCAGATCCTCTCTTCCTCTCCCTTACCCTAACCCTAACCCAGATCCTCTCTTCCTCTCCCTTACCCTAACCCCTCTTCCTCTCTCTAACCCTAACCCTAACCCAGATCCTCTCTTCCTCTCCCTAACCGTAACCCTAACTCGATCTCCTTTTCCTCTCCCTAACCCTAACCCTAACCCAAACCCCCTTTTCTTCTTCCTCTCCCTAACACATACCCTAACCCAGATCCCCTCTTCCTCTCCCTAACCGTAACCCTTGCTCTAACCCGATCCCCTTTCCCTCTCCCTAACTCTAACCCTAACCCAGATCGCCTCTTCTTCTTCCTCTCCCTAACCCTAGCCCTAACCCCAACCCAGATCCCCTGTTCCTCTCTCTAACCCTACCCTGATCCCCCTCTTCCTCTCCCTAACCCCAACCCAGATCCCCTTTTCCTCTCTCTCACCCTAACCCTAACCTGAATCACGTAGATACCCGAGCTCAGCTATCTGTACACAGTGATAAGCTACTGGTAGACCTTCAGCAGCCACAAAGAACGTTCCATTTTATTTTCCTCACTTGGACCAGTTCCTAACCTTGAAGACCTGTACTTAACAGTATAGATAACATAAAATAAACCCCTATTGTTGTTGTCTAAAAAAAAAAATTATTTTTCTTTGTTTTACTACATACAATATTAGTTGTTCTTACTAGTAGAAACAGCTTCTATAAATGGTGACCCCGACGTGATTTGAGTACGCAAGGCAAAGATAATTCTTTGGCTCATCGTTACGTTATCATGGGGAGGCAAGCAGTCTTACAACCACTGATGTTCTTGTTTTCATTATGTTATCTATTTACGTCCTCTGGTCTGGGAAAGGATTCCCATTAATCTCGCAGTTCCTCTGACGCACGTGTGTGTGAAGTAATGCACAAAAAGTCGTTTAGTTATGAAAGTAAATACCAAAATAAAAATAAAACATGATAAATAAATAAAATATATCATGCGAATCAAGGGAATCACCACAAGAGTGTCTGTTTCATGAAAAGATACGTTTGAACGTAACGGTTTAAAAGTCTGTAAACATCGTCACTTCCGTGCTTGTCTGTGAAACAAGACACCATTTGAATAGACGGATATCAATATGCGGAACGGCCAAAGTAAATCCATTCTTGTCCTAAATATCCAGGGGCCTCAATGATGATCACACATTTGAAATGAAACATTCCATAAGTCACCCTACACCTTACCCTATTTTTCGATATCCACGAAATGTTAAAAAATAAACCGTACATTTGTAAACATCAGAATGGGAAAACTTTTGTGACCAGCTCGATTCTGTTTCGACAGTTTTTATAGGTCGACATCCATAGGTAAAATTGGTGCTACAGAACCGACTTAGATTTGAACTTGGCACACCAACGTCACCACATTCACTTCCCGATATCTACTGACGTTCATCATTACTAATATATACATAGTATTTATTGACGTTATAGAGACTTCGGCATTTGTGATAAACTCACACATACGCGTATATATATATATATATATATATATATATATATATATATATGCATGTATGTATGTACATTATATATATATACTAGACCACCCGTGACCCGTTGGGTCAGTTTGTTATATTAGCTATGGAATTCATGTATGTGCGTGACACTTGTGGATGTTATGATTTTTAGATCTCGTTTTGATTTGACGACGCTTGTCATGCCAGCTGGAGTGTTGTTGTCATGGCGACCGCCACCTCGATGTGTCTTGTTTGGGCGATTCCCGACTGCTCAAAAGTGGAATCCCAGGCACTGGGAGGCGTTCTGTGATCGCCACAGTGGCACAAAAGTCGGTAAACATAATCATGTTTACTACCACGAAATTACGGGCTGACTGATCATGTATCGGGATTATTGTGGCGAAAATAGAAATTCAAACAAACACAGTTTGTTGACGCCGGCCGTCAGATTTTCATCTCCGTGTTATCGGTCGTATGTCTACACCTACGTCCGCAGGCTTTTCCATAAAACCAGCTGGCCCAAGCAGACGACAGGAAAGAAATCTGGAATCTGCCAAGAACACAAGAATAGCGACGTTCGGTCCTCCTCAAACAACGACAAAAAAAAACAGCAACTTCAAGTACAAAAATTAAACAATTCAACAACGTATCACGACAATTTCGTCGGCCAAACGCCATTGAATCAGCGACGCTGAACAACAACAACACAACTATTGGCGCTACTGCTACACCGCGTCATCCGACGCCGACATCGTATAACGCAACTATTACTGCTTCTACCACTGCTCGCCTACAGGACATTGTCAACAATTTACTACTACCCACCAAGGCTTCTCGACTGTTGCGACATCCACTCCAATTCCGAAATCCCTTATCGGAAATTTCTTCCCGTTGAATTGTTCTGGAAAATAAACCATAATATTTTCCCAATTTTAATCCTGTGTTGTTCGTTCATTTTTGCTTGTCACCATACGCTTACAGTAATATAACATGGAGAAAACAAAAAAACTATTTGATGAAATTAAATGTAATTGTTGAAAAAAGAATAGATAGATTTCTATGCGTCGTTCTGTTTATTATAATTGTTTTTTTTTTAAATTATAGTTACTGAATTATAAGTGGTTGGCCATACTTATAGGTAAATATGCACTGAACAGGTACCATAATACTTATTATAGTTAAATTCAAATTTTTATATATAATCTTTTAAATGAAATTGTTAGTTTCAACTAACAATTTCATTTAAAAGATTATAAAAATAAAGGCGATTTGAGAAAGGAAGGGGGTACAACCGGCTGTCTCGCGTACGTAACGAAAACAGAGGGAGTAGGAGTGGTGAAATCTGTGAGAGGAAAAGTGGGAGGTGGTTTCGTCACCGCCGCTATTGATATTAATAATGATTGTTGTTGTTTTGTTTGTTTGTTTTTGTTTTTTAAAAGGGTGGAGCTTTTTTGAAACTGCGACAGACTTTACAAAGTCCTGCCGTTGAATGTTTTTAGCCGTGGAGAAAACAAAAAAACTATTTGATGAAATTAAATGTAATTGTTTTATATTTAAAGCGATATAAACATTTCCAGAATGAAAAATTTCATGCGTTCGTTAATAATAAGAGTTCAACGGAATTGGATTAACAGATTGAAAGACGATGCTATTTACGCATGCGCAACCGGATGTTGAAAACCGGAAAGCTGAAAGCTGATTGCAAACATACAAGACCCATAGACTTTTAGTAGTATATAGATATAGATATATATATATATAGGAAAAACATTTAATTTGAATAAATAATATTTGTAAGAAAAATATCTTTAATGGTGATCATTGGTGTCCTGAAAGGAATGCTTTGGTAAGCCTTCATAAAATCACACACACACACACACACACATATATATATATATATATATATATATATATATATATATATATATATATATATATATATATATATATATATATATATGTATATATGTATATATACATATGTATGTATATATGCATATATATATATATGTATGTATGTACATATGTATATATGTATATATGTATGTATGTACATTAGGGCAGGTCGATTTTGGAATCGTGATGATGCGATGCCAATGATAGTTGGGGTTTGGCATGGTAAATAACGATACAAAATATTTTTTCCCAAATCGTTACCGTTAATTGAGGAAACGACTTTAAAGGTTGGAAATTAGTGTTTTCGCATGTGTTTTCGGTGATCAGTGAAATATTTCCCGCCGTAAAAACATTCCGTACCGTTGGAGAAATAAACATGTGTAAATATCATTTAATAAAGATTTTGTCAACTAAATTATTTACATCATTCTCAATAAATCAAATAAAAATAAATAAGGATCATAAATAATGAAAAATATTCACTTGTAAAGGCAAAATTGAGATTAAATATACAGTGTTTAGTAAACACAGTATTTTACTATTTACGTAAGTGACCGATAAAAGATTGCTTCATTTTTTGTCTCTCGTGGAATTCAGGATTTGTGATTTTTCGGTAGAAAACAAATTAGACTAATTTTAATTATCAATAAAACACCATTAAACCGAAAAATGCCTCCATTTTAATGATGAAATAAAATAAATATAATGTTTTTATTAATAGTGACGCTGGAACTTTCTTTTGGGGGTATTATTTAAATTTACACCGTTTTAAATGCATGCTTTGTTATTGTATATCGAATGTATGAAATATTGACCACTGTTGGATTTTAATTGTAAAAATAATTAGTAATTTTGTATTTTTATGTAAGAAACTTAATTATTTGACATAGAAAGAAAAAAAGCTTGTTTAATCTACATAATTTTATATTTTAAGTGTATCTGGCGTTTCAAACGCGTTTGTTTTTCTCCGTCGAAGAAAGATTTCAATTTTTAGGTAAGGGGTATTTTTAACAATAGCCCAACAACGAAAACGCTGAAAAAACAAATATACAACAAATAAAAGTTACCGTAGCCGATAAAACTGAATTTCCAAGTTAACTGTGACAGTTATTAATGATTATAATCCGTTAAAAGTGCTATTTTCTATAAGTTAATAGTTTTAGCGTAAGTGAAGTGAAAAAAAATAGTAATGGCTGCTTCGATAGACAACACCGAATCCAAGACGAGACTTCCGCCTCGTTCTGGATTCGGTTGTTTTTTTACTGGGACTCATAGTCAAAGCGCAATTTTTGCATTTTTTAGCCAAGCAGAAGAACAAAACAAAACTACATTTTAAGCAAAAGGAATAAAATAATTTTCTTTTTATTTACATGTCAGTGTGCTTTTATTTACATATTATTTTCATTCGTCACACCGTAATGTTTTTTTCCTGTTTCTTAAAAAAATTCCTAACCCTAACCCTAAAACCCAGCCCTAACCCTAAGCCCTAACCCTAACCCCCAATGACGTAACGACATGCGCGCTCATACGGTGATCAAAATGATCGTTAAAATGTTCGTTTCATAAAATTAAATTTCAAAAATGCAAACCCCCTAAAAAAACAAAAAAAAACGCCGCTTTGATTATGAGTCCCGGTAAAAAAAAAACACACACACGTGACACCGACAGCAAAAAATAATGACGCCATTTTGTTTTTTAAAAACGAAGACATTAAAATTTTTTTTTTTTTTACATGTCTAATAAAAACCCATTTACCATACGTAAACATACAAACAAATGGAATAGAAAACTAGGAAAATCTCCGGTTTCTACGTACGTTGCATTTATTTGTTGCATATTCATTTTTTTGACTACGTTCTACAACTTTTTTTCAACCCGACTTGCGAGCTGTAGGGCTATTGTAAAACATTCCCAAATGCCATAATGTTTCAGTTTTGTATTAGAAAAAACTAATTTTTGGTGCATTTAAAGTTATTACCCATCATTTATTTTTCTATTTTACGGACCATTTTTTGTCTGTGTAAAATTACCGATTATGTCGCTAGAGTAATCCGTTTTTTTTTTAACGCAATATTTTAGATTTTAGAGTATTTTTATTTTTAGTGTAGTTGTCATGAATTGTGTGATCATTTTACATTAAATGTATTTGGGAAAGTGATCCCCCACTCTAAAATCTAAATTATTGGGTAAAAAAATAAGGATTTTATCATAACTCAAACAGTATTGAGTCTGTTTAAATAGTCCTGTCATTTTAAGCCACACTTTTAGATGCAGCCTAACCCGAACTCCAACAGACTATCACTAAAGCTAACCAAAACTCCTTACCATAATTGTCAGCCATTTTTTAAAATATGAAACTAGAAGATATAAATCAAACTGTTTTAGACTTATTCATTTATTTTATTTTTTTTCAGATAAAAATGTCTGTAAAAGGACGTTCTGTTTTAACTCGCAGTAAAAGTTCCAAAAGATTTGCTGGTCCACCTTGTCCGTTGGATAAAACGGAACCCCCAACTTTACGACAAGTTATCCAGTTTAGTTATTTCCTTGAAAATACCTATCCCCACTTTTCAAATAATGATATTTCCAAATTGATCGCAAAGGAAATAATCAATATTTGGCAAGCAGTGAACCCACAATTGCCTTTGTTAAGGAAATATTATATAGGGCAGAGGGTGAATGTATTTTGCTTCAAGAGGGCCAAACTGATTAACAGGAAAACTCTTACTGCACCCAAAGTGAAAACAATTAAGGAACAGCTGGATACATTATTTGATATTTCTTCATGTTGCTGCAAACTGCCTGTCTTAAGATGTGATGACTTTGCTGTAAAGTGCAATACAGAAAATTGCCAAACAAGGCATATCGTCTGCACTTGTCCTCCTAACAAGAAGGTAATATTAATTCTATGGTTGTTTGAATTTTTTAAATTGAACTAATTCATGCCCCAATTTTCAATATTGAAATTAATTGGAAAATATGAATTAACTTCTGATAATCTTTCTTTTTCTAGTAAATAATATTGTGATATTTTCCTTAATATTTGTCATGTATGCTAGATATGTTATTAAACACATAAACATTTTGACATTTCAGGTTCCCATTGAAGAGAGAGAATATTTAAAAGATCAGAGAGAGAAAACAGGACCAAAAGGCAGTTTCCAACTGTGACCTATTGACAAAAATGCTGTCAAAAAATACAAAAAAGATTCAGCTGAAGCAGATAGATTAGACAGGCAAATTGAAAGACAGCAACAAGATTCTTCACATGTTGCTTCCTCTACATCAGAAATCTTTTCACAGACATCTTTCAGTGAAGAAACAACCGATGACAGTTTTGAGCCAGAGAGACAGTCTAAGGGACCTTAGTCTTTTAAAAGTCCCGAGATATTCTATGGAACTGATTAGAGGTGATATATCTTCTAACCTTGGGGCTTGCCTTGTTAATGCCTTTCTATTAGACTTACAACACATGGGCCTTCTTCATCCAACCATTGATTTAAAAGACATTATTATAGATAAATCAAAAATAGATAGAGAAAATGCAAGAGTGAAAGTAACCAGCCATCAAAAACATGTCCACGAATATGAACATCTTATCTGCATTGGAGTTGATTGCAGAGTTGATAAGGACACTTTGTATTACAAGGAAATTACTGGGGAAAATGGTGAAAAAATGATTAAGAAAAGCAAGGGACCAGAGCGCCACTTAACATTTACCAGAGAGATAGGAACTGCAAGTAAATATCTCGCTCATAGAGTGATACCCAACATTGGTGCAACTGGTGTTCTTCTAGCAGCTGTTCTAGAAGAGTACAACAGTGTAAATACTATTAAGGCAATTCTGGTGGGCAATACCAGTACAAACACTGGTTGTGAAACCGGGATGGTTACAGCTTTGGAGAAAAAACTTAAAAGAAAGTTACATACCATTGGCTGTTCACTTCATCAAAATGAACTGCCATTTAGAGCCATCTTTAAATTAATTGATGGAACTACAAGAAGCCCTACCACTTTCACTGGTCCTTTAGGGAAACTTTGTGGAACTAATTACCAGGATTTGCCCCAGGTAGCATTTCATAGTATTAGTGGTCCTCTGTATAATTTATATCTTACTGCAGAGGTAATGAATGATTTAAGTGGTGACCAGCACATTATAACCAAAACATTGTGTCACCAAATAAGACCTTCATTTACTTCGAAGGGAAACTACAGGGAACAATTTAGTTCTATTATAACATAATTTGGTAAACTTACAGTATTGTCCTCACAACAAAAATTACATAAGCTAAAACAAAAATAACTTTAATGCAAAACAAATTTAAATAAATATATCGAATCGCATACTTTAAAAAGCGAAATTAACGGTATCAAAACTAATTATTATTTATCGTAGCTAGAAAAGAATCAGCAGTTAAAACAAGAACATGGGGCGTGACAGTCTCAATCCAATATGGTGGTATTTTCAAAATCGTTTATACTTCAGGTGAAAGACAAAAATGTATGAAATTAAATTCGGTTTTCACATGCTTAAACTATGCAGGTTTGTAGAGAATTTCATTCTGATGCGTTTTTATATAAGGTAAGCGTTGTTTTATTTTTTTATTTAGAAGTTATGGCCTGAGGACTACACTGTAAGCTTACCCATAATTTTATATGGTGCAGTAGGTTTTAGCACATTGTTCAATGAACAATTCAAATTTAAAACATTTGTTCCTATAATCTGTTTCCAGTAGTATTATTGTTTAATACACTTTTATTTATATATTTTTAAAAGTAATTATGACCAAAAATGTAAAAGTGATTAGCCTTTTTGTAATTATGTATAATTTCTACAGTTCTCATTGAATACAGTTAAAAAATGACATATTTTACTAGTGGTGATTCATACTTAGAATTCTGGTTTGAATATATTTTCTATTCATTGTATCTAACAAAAAATATCAATTTTATCTGGATTTATTAGTGAAATAGTAAAATTTTGAAGTCAATTTGTCAGCAAAATCCTGCGGAAATTAGGTATTTCTGAACATTTTCGTACCCGATCTTTAAAACTAAATGCTCAGTTAAGTTTTAAAGTTAGGAATCTAATCTTTGGTATCAGTTCTCACAACACCAAACCCCAGCTTTCGCCACCGTAGCAGCGTTGATTTTCTAAAAAAAGTGGAAAATCGACCTGCCCTAATGTACATATGTATATATGTATATATGTTTGTATGTATATATATGTATATGTATGTATATATGTATATATATATATGTATGCATGTATATATATGTATATATATGTATGTATATATATGTATGCATATATATATGTATATATACATATACATATATATAAAATATGAAACTAAAAGTACACTTTTAGTAGATAGAACCTATAGTGAAATGGTTTAATATACGAGATAGAGCAATTATAAAGATAGATGAAAGAAGAGAGATAAATATGTATGAATGACAAATTTATTTCAACTTCGATTGTTCAATGCAAGGTGTACTCGGTAAAAACATGTCTATTATTCTTTCCTTAAGCCAAAGCTTTTCATATATACAGTACCGTCCAAAATTAAGGAACAAATATAAAATCTTCCTAATGTCAAATAAATTATATTTTAATATTTGTGAAAATTTCACTACATACGTAAATTATGTACTTGGATATTTACCAAGATTTTCAGATGAATTAAAATAATATTATTAATGTTATCAACTATTTTACATATTTCAAGTGTCTAAAATTAAGAAACATTAAGGAAAAATCATTGTTTAAAGTTTAAAACAGTAGGGTTTTTGTTTGTATAAAAGGATGAAAATAAATATTCTAAACTTTAATTATCATCACTGCTGTAAGTCACCCAATATCAATCATGTCAAAAAGAAATAAAACTGATTTTAGCGACACAGCAAAAATCATCAAATTAAAAAAGGAAACGTTGACAATAGAAGAAATCGGAAAACGTGTGAAACATTCAAAAAGTTTTGTTAGCCGAGTTCTCACCCTCTATAAAGAAACTGGAAGGTTAAGTAACACAAATAAACCTGGTAGACCAAGAAAGACAACGGCAAAAGAGGACAGAGTTATACAACGCCTAGTGTTAAAAAACCGTTTCCTTTCAGCTGGCAAAATTTCTAAACAAATGGAAGGTGTCACGAATGTTTCACGACTAACAGTGTCCAGAAGGTTGCACGAAATAGGTATTTTTGCAAGATCTCCTCGAAAAAAAAGCCGCTAATAAGTAAATAAAAAACAAAGCAGCTAGATTGGCGTTCGCAAAAAAGCATGTTATATGGTAAGAAGACAATTGGGAAAAAGTTTATTTCAGTAACGAATCGAAATTTAATGTATTTGGCAGTGATGGAAAACAATTTGTAAGAAGAAGACAAGGCGAACGTTTGGATCCTAGCTGCATCAAAAAAACTGTTAGATTTGGTGGAGGTAGCGTGATAGTTTGCGGCATGATATCATGGCAGGGTACATCAACCCTTAAATACTAGAGTAAATGCCACTGTATACAAGAATGTTTTAGAACGGTATTTTTTGCCAGGGTTGCACAATTCTGGTATCGAAAAGCCTGTTTTTATGAAGGATAATGCTCCCTGCCATAAGGCAAAGCTGGTCATGAATTATCTGGCTGATCAAGAAGTAGAAGTAATCGACTGGCCTGCTCAGAGTCCTGACATGAACCCTATAGACAACTTATGGAAGACCTTAGGACAGAATGTTATGGCAAAGTATCCGGAAAACATCGAAGACATGTGGCTGAAACTGAAAGATGAATGGGCCAATATAACTGTGGCCCAATGTCAAGATTTAGTGAAATCCTGCAGTCGTAGATGCGCAGCAGTTATTGGAAACAAATGTGGAAGTACCAAATATTAAATCTCTTTTGCCTTTTTAATGTGATTTAATTAAAAATGATATTTTGTTCCTTAATTTTGGAAATTTGAAATCTGTAAAATGGTGGATAACTTTAAAAATATTATTTTAATTCATCTGAAAGTCTTTATAAAAGTCCAACTACATAATGTGTATATTCATTGACATTTTCACAAATATTAAAATATAATTTTGTTTTAAATCAGAAGATTAAATTTTTGTTCCTTAATTTTGGACGCTACTGTATGTATAGTAAGTTATGAAAATATATTTATGGCAATTTAGCTACACAGAGTGCCCCGCGTTTAATCCCCGACGGGATCGTCAGGCTATTTAAGATAGATGAAACGCGGGAGCCTCTGTGTAGCTAAATTGCTATGAATATATTTTTATAAGTTACTACCTAGCTCTACTTACGTATCGAGAACTGTTGAATACTGAAAAGTGATACATAAAGAATCATATTTATTTATAACATTTTATGTAGATACATAAAAAAGAAATATATATATATATATATATATATATATATATTATATATATAATAACATTTTTATATATAAATATTATATATATATATTATATATAAAATAATATATATAAAAACATTTATACGGAACAAAACTTAGATTTAGTATACGGAACGTTTATGTTTTTGCCTTTTAAGGGAAGTGGGGTCTGATCAACTCTGCTGGGAAGCCATGAAATTAAATACTGTCTTGTTTTTCAATTCCCGAAACAGTTTTTCATGCTAAACAACTGATGATCCCTTAAATAATGTTAGAAGCAAACTAATATAATAACTGTAAAACCAAAATTGACTTACATGAGTGATTTTCCACTGAACGACTTGGGACTTAAGGGTTTTATTTTTCTTTAATTTTTTTATTAGTTTTAATGGTTGAGAAACTTCCGAGACTATATATATATATATATATATATGAGACAAAACTACACAAAAAAACTACACAACAAAACTTCACAACAAAACTACACAACAAAACTACAGAAACAAAACTACACAACAAAACTACACAACAAAACTACACAACAAAACTACACAACAAAACTTCACAACAAAACTACACAACAAAACTACACAAAAAAACTTCACAACAAAACTACACAACAAAACTTCACAACAAAACTACACAAAAAAACTGCACAACAAAACTACACAACAAAACTACACAACAAAACTTCACAACAAAACTACACAACAAAACTACACAACAAAACTACACAACAAAACTACACAACAAAACTTCACAACAAAACTACACAACAAAACTACACAACAAAACTACACAACAAAACTACACAACAAAACTTCACAACAAAACTACACAACAAAACTACACAAAAAAACTTCACAACAAAACTACACAACAAAACTACACAACAAAACTACACAACAAAACTACACAACAAAACTACACAACAAAACTTCACAACAAAACTACACAACAAAACTACACAACAAAACTACACAACAAAACCCAGAAAACTTAAAAAAAATCTTTTTTTCTCTTTTATAGTTGAATAATTTCATTCTAAAAGTCCAATGAATATATTTAAAAAATATTGATTCACTCTTCAAAGTATTATATAGTTACAGTTTATAAAAAGTTCTATCAAATGTTATCTTTTTTATAAATAATGCTTAATTTCGTTTTAAAAACATATTAATAAAAACATTTAATAATTTTCGAATTTAAAATAAGCAAGGGTGCAGAAATTGCGAAGACCACATTTTTATATATTTTCGCTGCTGCTATTGCTGCTGCTGCTGCTGCTGATGATGATGATGATCACAACGACGACGATTAAGATTAGCATTATCCCATGCAAAGACAGTACGCTTCTAGTACCTAATAAACACAGCGTAATTCAGTTGCCACACCGTTTCTCGTTAGATAAACGAATTTAAGCGACGTCGAGCTTGGCCAGTACCAAATGAGTGACCATTTTAGAATGTCACACACGTTTTTTTTAACATAGTTCACCCCAAACAAGGCAGGCCGTCACTGTAGACGTAAGGGGCTACTGAGAAAAAAGGGAGAAGGTTTGGGCGGGTCAACATAAATTGGGAGCTGCGCAGCAATATATTTGTTTACATTAGTTTTAAATTCCTGCATGTCAGCACCGTCGGGGAAACAGGGGACAGGGAGGGAGTTCCAGAGGCCAGCAGCACGAGGAAAGAAGCTATTGGAGTAGAAGGCTCTCCGGCGTCTTGGGACCTCCACAGTGAATGGCTGGGGTTTAGCTGATTGTCAAGTTTATCTAGTGAATTCACGTCGAGGGGGCACCAGAGTAGCCAGTTCATCGGAGCATAATCTATTGAATTATTTGCAGAACAAGCACAAGGATGGGAGAAGGACTAGAGCTTGGTTGACAGTGAGAGACCTATTAGGTTGGCGACTCTTTTTTGGACCATGTCAAGTAGGGAGAGACTACTGGATGATGCACCAGCCCAGATGTGGCAACAATATTCCATGCATGGGCGGATGGTGGCTTTTTAGAGATACAGGATGATGTCAGGTGTGAGGAGTTTACAAGCACGGTAGAGGGAGCACACCTTCCCCATGTAAAGATTAAAATGGTCAAAAGCATCTGCCATGATAGAGATATACACTCGACCTGTGAATTCAATATTCAGTAAAACCTTCTTTTTTTTAATGACTAAGAACTAAGACCTGTTAAACCGGCTATAGATACAATAATATCTTATTGGCGTGAACGTGTATGTGCCACCACGAATACATCCTCTTTGTATCAATGCCACTCAGTTTTTCCAGGGCTTTCTTCATTGTGTTTTTTCTTCAGTTTACTCATTTTTTTTTCTTTTAAGGAATAGAATTTTTATTATTATCTTTTATTTATCTATGTATTTGTCTCGAATCACTGCTACCCCCTCTTTTCCCGGAAACAAAAAACAATGTACAAAAATCGGCTTGCTTCGAGCTTCTTCGCAATCTTCTCTTTGCTAGGAAATAATATTCTTAAAGCTTTTATCTCAATTTCAACGAATACAGTTGATATACGATTATATATATATATATATATATATATATATATATATATATATATGTATATATATATATATATATTTAGTGTTATAATGGAATAATTCCAGGAAGAAATCCGGGTAAGAGAGCTCAATGTGGTAAACAGAGCAAGAATAACGTAAAATATAATAACACGAAATTACATGATTGTCGATGCAATAATTTATTTCAACCTTGCGGTTTTATTCAAGCATCCAATTTGACAATTACATTTTTGAGACTGACAGAAAACTGAATTCACCCTCGACACTTCAAACACAACCAGAGAGAGTGGTGGTCGCAGCCAATCTAAATACCTATTACAGAGCGAGTAGGAATTAACATCTTATATTTAACTAAAGCAATCGAAAGGGATCTTATGGTTTTTTTTTGTTTGTTTTTATTAAAATAATAACGTCTGAGTTAAGCGCACATATTCTTTCTACATTTCCGACCTGGTGACATATAACGTTCATACGCCTCCATACACACGCACACATATACCTATTCTTAACATCACACACACACAATTTTTGGCTAGCTCGAAATTCAGTTTTCGGCCCGGAAGGAGGAAGAGAGATAAGACATTAACACACGTTAACGTGTCATCAGCCGATTGACACTTCTCGTGTCCCCATTCTGTTTAGATCCGCGTGATATTATCAATTTGAAAACTAAAAATTATTTAAGATTATATTCCAAATGTAATATTTTAATACTCTGAGTTTCATAAATTCATCTTACATTAGTTTTATAATCTATGGAAGCCTATAATTATAGCCTAATTCCAATCTAATATTGTCTAGTGATAATATTATACACTTAATTTAATTCACTATCTTATTTTAAGTAAATAATCAGAATAAACGAATATCTTAAAGTACAATTATATATGCATACATCCCCACATATACACACACATATCTCTACACACACATATATATATACACATATATACATAAATATATATATACACATATATATATATATATACATATGCATACACATACACACATACACACACACATACATTTATACACATGCACACCCATACCTACTACCTTGAATTAAAATGTTTTAAGACATCGAGGATAAATGTGTTTCGTCTTTAAGTATTCATTAAAAAATATCATTACTAAATGAATGTATACCTACACACACACACATCTCCATACATATGCACATACACACACATACACACATATACATATACATATACACACATATATACGCACATGCACACATAGACACAGATGTGCAAAATAGAGACACACATACATGTATACATAGACATACACAAATGCACATATGCACGCATACATATAAACATACACAGTCATACGCATACGTACACACATACCTATACTCATATACGCGCACATGCCCATACACGCATACATACACCTGCACACATGTATACACATATACACACATACACATATATAAAATAATATATACGGCCTGGAAAGTTTTAAATAACCGGGGTAAGAGTTTAATTAAATATAAACATATATTGACAAAATAAATATGCAAGATATATACACACACACACACACATACACACACACATACATGCCTGCACATACACAAACACATGCCTGTACGTACACATATATATACATACAAAAACATATGTACTTATATATACGCACATACTCTTCCCATACATACATATACACCAATGCATGCATGCACGCGCATCCGCACGCGCATGCATACATATAAGCAAATATAAGGCTATCTTATTTCAAGTAAGTACTCTGACTACACGAATATCTTAAAGTACAATCGTATATGCATACATCCGAAAAACAACTATAACGAATGTCACCAAGTCAGTAATTACATGTCCATAACAGATATTATTGTAAATATTTATGGGGGTTTACCGTAAATGATCTATTTGGTATCTTCACCGTTACAAATCTACAGGTCTATCAGATTATTAGATATTGGTAATTTTAAATTTGCATTTATGTCTGCATTTCGCCATCAACTGTGACAATGGTGACATTCGTTATAGTTGTTTTTCGGATGTCTTCTTTGGTCTGAAGAAGTTGACTCTCTGTGAAAAGTACAACCGAAACATGTATGCACATATGTCACAAATAATGTTTGTATGAATAAAAAATATACTTAAGAACAGCTCTACTTGTTATTGAGCAGTTTTTATAAAACCTGGAGTTTCAACGGATTTACATCTACAGAAACTAATACAATACCTGTACTATACATAATATATATATATATATATATATATATATATATATATATATATATATAGCAATAGATGAAGTGAAAGAATAAAATAAGGTGCGAATCAAATTTTATTACAATTTTTGACTTGGATGAACTGTATAGGTTTACAAAAAAGTATGTTTTGGGCCGATATATTTGATTTTTTATATACCTTTATGTATTTATATATATATTTTTCATATATTTTTTAAAAGTTTAATTTTTATTACATGCAGTAATGTCATTGCGGCAATGGTTCTCTGAGGAGAAGATTTTCTTTGAAAACTCATGAGTTAAGGACTTTAAAGAACTTAGACTGAACATTGAATTGCAATAAAATTTGATTCGCACCTTATTTTATTCTTTCACTTTATCTATCGCTATTAATGCTCTATCCAGTATATTGAGCTTTATTTTTATCCGGATGTTCACTAATTAAATATATTAGTTGCCTCTTATATCATTTGTTGTAAGATTGCGTTAGCATGAAACATCGATGTCTGTAGGTATTAAAATAATTACTATTTATTTATAAATATTATTATTAACTCCCTTTCACCAAAGGCCGGGCACTCTTAGTGACTTTAATAACAAGCAGTACCCATAGCTGCATGCACGATCCGAATTCGTTCGTCGATCACTTTAACTGCTTGGGTAAATTTAGCCGCTGATTCGCTATTTACAAAGTTAAATTCCTCCCTAATTATTAACTAATTGGCTATGGCCGAGGGGTTAAGACCCTTGACTACAGATCAGTGGCGATTTGTGATCAGGGTTCGCACCCGCCGACCGTTGAGAATTAGTTCCCTACACTGAAGATTGCGTTAGCATGAAACATCGATGTGTGTAGGTATTAAAATAATTAATATGTATATACATATATATATACATATATATCTATATATGTATATATTTGTGTGTATACACATACTTAGCTTTATATAAGTATTGATTTAATGTATCTTTGAATTTTATTATCTTTACTGTTTCAATATCTAAGACAATAAAACCTTTTTCATTAAGTTTCCCGTTATCCAATATTCAACCTACAGCCAAATATTTTTGTGGAAACTCCTTGGTCATATCAACAGAAATGTGTATTCAATATTCGAGGCTTATCCGACCACTACCAGGCAAACTTCATTCACTCAGAACAGGCGCGTTAAGAGTCAAACGAAATATACATAAACACATAAAGTTTTTTTTAGACACGTTCATAGATCTTAATAAAAGTAACGTCTGTCAACAGATCAGTTTCTCATAGGTAAATTTCGATTGACGCATTTTCATCGCAAAACGCGTAGATTGGATGGACTAATTTTTGACGTGTCTAAGCGTCTGTAAAAGAGGCTCTGTCAGTCGATATGTGTAACGAGATTGCTTTAGCGGATTTGAAGTTAGAGGTGGTGATACGAATTGTGACGAAAAGGGTGCTATGTTTAGTTTCGAATGTAACGGATGCGTTGATGGAATTCGAATACACTATTTTGAGATTGCCTTAGCGGATTTGAAGTTTCAAGTGGTGATATGAATTGTGACGAAAAGGGTGCTATGTTTAGTTTTCAATGTAGCGAATGCGTTTATGGAATTCGAATACATTATGAAGAGTCGTTGCTTTGTTTGAAAATTAAACAAAAATGCTAGTGATGAAGAAGAAGAAAAGAAAGGTACGTAGAAAGGGTCGGAGTGAGAGAAAAAGAAAGAAAGGAAAGAAGGAAGAAAAGGGAGGAAAAGAAGAAAATAAGGAAGAAAGGAAGGAAAGGTGATAGTTATAGGGAAAGAAAAGAAACAAGGGTCGTGGTTGGAAGGAAAGAAGAAAGGAAAGAAGGAAGGATGGTAGTGTAAGGGAAAGAAGAAAGGAAAGAAGGAAGAAAAGAAGAAAGGAAAGAAGGAAGGATGGTAGTGTAAGGGAAAGAAGAAAGGAAAGAAGGAAGGAAAGAAGAAAGGAAAGAAGGAAGGATGGTAGTGTAAGGGAAAGAAGAAAGGAAAGAAGGAAGGAAAGAAGAAAGGAAAGAAGGAAGGATGGTAGTGTAAGGGAAAGAAGAAAGGAAAGAAGGAAGGAAAGAAGAAAGGAAAGAAGGAAGGATGGTAGTGTAAGGGAAAGAAGAAAGGAAAGAAGGAAGGAAAGAAGAAAGGAAAGAAGAAAGGAAAGAAGGAAGGATGGTAGTGTAAGGGAAAGAAGAAAGGAAAGAAGGAAGGAAAGAAGAAAGGAAAGAAGGAAGGATGGTAGTGTAAGGGAAAGAAGAAAGGAAAGAAGGAAGGAAAGAAGAAAGGAAAGAAGGAAGGATGGTAGTGTAAGGGAAAGAAGAAAGGAAAGAAGGAAGGAAAGAAGAAAGGAAAGAAGGAAGGATGGTAGTGTAATGGAAAGAAGAAAGGAAAGAAGGAAGGAAAGAAGAAAGGAAAGAAGGAAGGATGGTAGTGTAAGGGAAAGAAGAAAGGAAAGAAGGAAGGAAAGAAGAAAGGAAAGAAGGAAGGATGGTAGTGTAAGGGAAAGAAGAAAGGAAAGAAGGAAGGAAAGAAGAAAGGAAAGAAGGAAGGATGGTAGTGTAAGGGAAAGAAGAAAGGAAAGAAGGAAGGAAAGAAGAAAGGAAAGAAGGAAGGATGGTAGTGTAAGGGAAAGAAGAAAGGAAAGAAGGAAGGAAAGAAGAAAGGAAAGAAGGAAGGATGGTAGTGTAAGGGAAAGAAGAAAGGAAAGAAGGAAGGAAAGAAGAAAGGAAAGAAGGAAGGATGGTAGTGTAAGGGAAAGAAGAAAGGAAAGAAGGAAGGAAAGAAGAAAGGAAAGAAGGAAGGATGGTAGTGTAAGGGAAAGAAGAAAGGAAAGAAGGAAGGAAAGAAGAAAGGAAAGAAGGAAGGGTGGTAGTGTAAGGGAAAGAAGAAAGGAAAGAAGGAAGGAAAGAAGAAAGGAAAGAAGGAAGGATGGTAGTGTAAGGGAAAGAAGAAAGGAAAGAAGGAAGGAAAGAAGAAAGGAAAGAAGGAAGGATGGTAGTGTAAGGGAAAGAAGAAAGGAAAGAAGGAAGGAAAGAAGAAAGGAAAGAAGGAAGGATGGTAGTGTAAGGGAAAGAAGAAAGGAAAGAAGGAAGGAAAGAAGAAAGGAAAGAAGGAAGGATGGTAGTGTAAGGGAAAGAAGAAAGGAAAGAAGGAAGGAAAGAAGAAAGGAAAGAAGGAAGGATGGTAGTGTAAGGGAAAGAAGAAAGGAAAGAAGGAAGGAAAGAAGAAAGGAAAGAAGGAAGGATGGTAGTGTAAGGGAAAGAAGAAAGGAAAGAAGGAAGGAAAGACGAAAGGAAAGAAGGAAGGATGGTAGTGTAAGGGAAAGAAGAAAGGAAAGAAGGAAGGAAAGAAGAAAGGAAAGAAGGAAGGATGGTAGTGTAAGGGAAAGAAGAAAGGAAAGAAGGAAGGAAAGAAGAAAGGAAAGAAGGAAGGATGGTAGTGTAAGGGAAAGAAGAAAGGAAAGAAGGAAGGAAAGAAGAAAGGAAAGAAGGAAGGATGGTAGTGTAAGGGAAAGAAGAAAGGAAAGAAGGAAGGAAAGAAGAAAGGAAAGAAGGAAGGATGGTAGTGTAAGGGAAAGAAGAAAGGAAAGAAGGAAGGAAAGAAGAAAGGAAAGAAGGAAGGATGGTAGTGTAAGGGAAAGAAGAAAGGAAAGAAGGAAGGAAAGAAGAAAGGAAAGAAGGAAGGATGGTAGTGTAAGGGAAAGAAGAAAGGTAGATGCTGATTAGTTACGGTATGCACAAACAACACAATCTCATAGATACTATGTTTGAAATTTTTAAAAAACGTAAGCACGTATTTTTCGACTGGGTAGCGAGGGCGTCCTCTGGGCTTGCTGTCACAGGTCCCCCTCACGGTATATGAAAATAAAGAGGAAACATTGTAACCTAAAATTGAGTAAGCGATTAAAATCCTTTTTTTGTTTTCATGTCTTCAATCGTAAACCAGTCTACGATGCTTGCAGAAATACGGGGAAATTTTTCCAACGCAAGAACAAGTAAGTATTTTTTTTATTTTAGTATTATATAAATTTGCATCTTAAACGAAAATCCCGGTCTTTTCCCCAAAGATATGAGCTGCCAAACACGTTACAAATATAATTGTGATTGGTTTTGTCTCGTTTAAGTTTAAAATAGCATTTTCATCGCTAAGCTCGAAAATTTAACGATAGAGCTAATAGAAAAATCCATTATTGTCTTCGACATTAAAGCATGTTAAAGGATTTGAAATAAAATAGTTTTTCGAATTTTTATAATTTTAAATAAAAAATAAATATACCGTAGTCGAAGACTACTCGAATATTCCATTTTTATTCATTACAATATCGACATATTGAGAATAGCGCCACTCCTTTGCCTGCTTTTCTCTAGTTACCCTTGCTTCTTACATTATAATGCTGATTGATAAGCAAAGGGGCATCAATTACCATTTTGTTAAGCTTTTGGTACAACTCGACTGAGGATTGAACCCCGATCTCCCAACCTATTGACGAAAACTCCAGCCAATATGCGAAATGGACTGGTTTAATCATTCTTAACATATCAAATTGAACAAAACTCGTCTAAGTACATAATTCCAGATAAGGTTTTGACAATCGTAGATTTTTTATTGTTTTGAATTTGTTCCGACGTCGATTTGATGAGATTAATTAAATATATAATTATTAAAGGGTCTAGTATCATGGCAATGTACTGTGATTGATATTTGAGATAGAAAATAAATACAGTCATATTTAATCTCGCTTTGATTATGCTCATCAATTTAAGGGTTCAGTTATATTTTATTACTTCTCGTTGTATGGAAGGACAGACACTAAAATGACGCATAAATAATTATTCTCCGCGTGTTATCTTATGAGGCAGAAGAGGAGAACTCGACTTCTGTCGTTTTACCGATATATCTACTTGATAATATCCATATTTATCGGCCATGAATATATTTAAGTTTTAATCTATAGCACATAAAAAGTCCAATTTCAATAGGCGTTGCTACAGAGATGATTGTGAATTATTGGCTCAAGCGACAGAAGCGAGAGGTAATGTATAAATGTAATATACACCTACAACACAGTAGAACACGCATACACTAACACACATAGACACACATAGACACACACACATATATATATATATATATATATATATATATATATATATATATATAAGAGGGTAGTGCAGTATTAGTGCAGTTCAAACGAGAGAAAAGTATATATGTAAAGGAGTAAGGCTACCAACATTTGTAAATGTATACATGTAGCATACACCTACAATGTAGAGAAACACGCATACACTAACACACAAAGAAACACACACATACACACACACACACACATATATATATATATATATATATATATATATATATATATATATATATATATATATATATAAAGAGGGTAGTGCAATGTTAGTGCAGTTCCAACGAGAAGAAAAGTATATATGTAAAGGAGTAAGGCTACCAACATTTGTAAAAAGTTATTTTCAACATTTATTTATTATTTTGTTATTTAATTTTAATTTATTTTAATTGAATTGAATTTAATGTTATGTAGTTTTATATAACTCGTTTCCATGGATTTACATATCTGATGAGGACAACCCACCGCTTGAAACGCGTTATATAAAATTTTAAAATCATAAAATAGTACAATTACAAAATGATAAATAAATGATGGAAAAACCTTTTACAAATGTCGGTAGTCTTACTCCTTTACATATATATATATATATATATATATATATATATATATATATATATATATATATATATATATATATATATATATATATCCTCTATATAACTGTACTCTACTACTCAAGTATATCCTCTATATAACTGTACTCTACTACTCAAGTATATCCTCTATATAACTGTACTCTACTACTCAAGTATATCCTCTATATAACTGTACTATTCTACTCACATTATATCCTCTATATAACTGTACTATTCTACTCACAGTATATCCTCTATATAACTGTACTATACTACTCACAGTATATCCTCCATATAACTGTACTATACTACTCACAGTATATCCTCTATATAACTGTACTATTCTACTCACAGTATATCCTCTATATAACTGTACTATACTACTCACAGTATATCCTCCATATAACTGTACTATTCTACTCACAGTATATCCTCTATATAACTGTACTATTCTACTAACATTATATCCTCTATATAACTGTACTATTCTACTCACATTATATCCTCTATATAACTGTACTATACTACTCACAGTATATCCTCTATATAACTGTACTATTCTACTAACATTATATCCTCTATATAACTGTACTATTCTACTCACATTATATCCTCTATATAACTGTACTATACTACTCACAGTATATCCTCCATATAACTGTACTATACTACTCACAGTATATCCTCTATATAACTGTAACATTCTACTGACATTATATCCACTATAGAACTGTACTATTCTACTCACATTATATCCTCTATATAACTGTATTATACTACTCACAGTATATCCTCTATATAACTGTACTATTCTACTCACATTATATCCTCTATATAACTGTACTATACTACTCACAGTATATCCTCTATATAACTGTACTATTCTACTCACATTATATCCTCTATATAACTGTACTATTCTACTCACAGTATATTCTCTATAGAACTGTACTATACTACTCACAGTATATCCTCTATATAACTGTACTATTCTACTAACATTATATCCTCTATATAACTGTACTATTCTACTCACATTATATCCTCTATATAACTGTACTATACTACTCACAGTATATCCTCTATATAACTGTACTATTCTACTAACATTATATCCTCTATATAACTGTACTATTCTACTCACATTATATCCTCTATATAACTGTACTATACTACTCACAGTATATCCTCTATATAACTGTAACATTCTACTGACATTATATCCACTATAGAACTGTACTATTCTACTCACATTATATCCTCTATATAACTGTATTATACTACTCACAGTATATCCTCTATATAACTGTACTATTCTACTCACAGTATATTCTCTATATAACTACTATACTACTCACAGTATATCCACTATATAACTACTATTCTACTCACATTATATCCACTATAGAACTGTACTATCATACTCACAGTATATCCTCTATATAACTGTACTATTCTACTCACAGTATATCCTCTATATAACTACTATACTACTCACAGTATATCCTCTATATAACTGTACTATTCTACTCACATTATATCCTCTATAGAACTTTACTATTCTACTAGCATTATATCATCTATAGAACAGTACTATTCTGCTCGCATCATATCCTTTATATAACTGTACTATTCTACTCACATTATATCCTCTATAGAACTGTAATATTCTACTCACATTATATCATCTGTAAAACTGTACTATTCTACTCGCATCATATCCTCTATAGAACTGTAATATTATACTCACATTACATCCTCTATAGAACAGTACTATTCTACTTACAATATATCCTCTATAGAACTGTACTATTCTGATCACATTATATCCGCTATATTGCTGTACTGTTCTACTAACATTATATCCTCTATAGAACTGTACTATACTACTTACATCATATTTTCGATAGAACTGTAATATACTACTCACATTATATCCTCTATAGAACTGTAATATACTACTCACATTATATCCTCTATATAACTGTACTATTCTACTCACATTATATCCTCTATATAACTGTACTATTCTACTCACATTATATCCTCTATATAACAGTACTATTCTGCTCACATAATATCCTTTATATAACTGTACTATTCTACTCACATTATATCCTCTATAGAACTGTAATATAATACTCACATTACATCCTCTATAGAATTGTACTATTCTACTCAAATTACATCCTATATAGAACTGTGCTATTCTACTCACATTACATGCTCTATTGAAATGTACTATTCTACTCACATTACATCCTCTATAGAAATGTACTATTCTACTCACATTATATCCTCTATAGAACTGTACTATTCTACTCACATTACATCCTCTATAGAACTGTAGTATTCTGCTCAGATTACATCCAATATAGAACTGTACTATTCTACTTTACTTACATGCTCTATAGAACTTTACTATTCTACTCACATTATATCCACTATATAACTACTATTCTACTCACATTATATCATCTATAGAACTGTACCATTCTACTCACATTACATCCACTATAGAACTGTACTATTCTATTCACATTATGTCTTCTATAGAACTCTACTATTCTACTCACATTATATCCTATATAGAACTGTACTATTCTACTCACATTATATCCTCTATAGAAATGTACTATTCTACTCACATTATATCTTCTATAGAATAGTACTCTTCTGCTCTTCAATATAGGTTGAGCAGAAACTCGACAGTTTAGTTGACAGACAGCTCGTCTTTAGATATAGAAAACAGGAGACATGAACAATTTCTACTTGTGTTTATTCATGTATCTCCAAGCTTTCGACGTATCAAAGTCAATATCAGAATAAAGAGGATATAATGTGAGTAGAATATTACAGTACTATAGGGAATATAATGTGAGTAGAATAGGTAGTTCTCGCGATAGTATAATGGATATAGCTGACGATTATCAACTCGGTTATTGAATGTTTGATCCCTGGCAGAGAAAGGTGCTCATCCAGCCACACTGAAAAGCCGTGATACAGTGAAACAGTCTATTTGTGGATGAATATATAAGCCTACCCCTCTTTCGGGTGGGGAATAGTCGTTGAGTTATATAAAGGTCTTTGTAAATTAACAAATGTAGTACTGTGAAGCGCTTAGTAATGTGAAGCGGCAGTTAATGTTCGTAGAAATATACACTAGATTTTATTCACGAGAATTGTCCTATTGGCTCAATAGATAGCGCTGGTAACTATCAACTCGATTGTTGAAGGTTCGATCTCTGTCTAGGGAGAGCTGATAGTCTAGCCACACTGAAGGGATGTGATACTGCGAAACAGTCAATCTGTAGATAACGATATATATATATATATATTATATATATATATATATATATATATTATTTATACATACATGTGTATCGCCTTTTAGGTTGAGCTCTCTGGTAAGATAAATCAACAACTGCCACAAGCTTAATCATTGCTCTTTGTAGAAAACAAATAAGCTCTCAGGCAAATGGCAATGTTAATCATTGAAATGTTGTTTACTATCACCGCGTGGGGGATGATAGCTAAGTAGTTAGAAGTACAGATTGTCGTCGGGAAGGTTAGGTTTCAATCCCGGTTTCAGACACCTGTTTTTCTAACTACACTGAAGAGATGTGATACAACGAAACACATACTCTCTCTTTTTCTTTATCTCTCGTTCTTTCTATCGCTCTCTCTCTCTATATATATATCACTGCAAATATATTTTATTAAATATTAAAGTGTTTTTTTTTACCTACAGACGATATCGTCTTGGGCTTTTTTCCTATATATATATATATATATATATATATATATATGTGATTATTTTTATTTACACAGACATGTACAAAATCTGCGACACTGGCATGCTCATGTTATCGATCAGCAGTTATTATAAACTGAGATCTCATCAGGCAGAGTTAGAATCCGAACTTAATATTAGATCATATTTGGAAAGAGATTTTGTACATGTCTGTGTAAATAAAAATAATCACATATATAAAAGCTCTATTTGATATTGAGCACTTTTTATAAACCCGGTTACAATTCTTTGGATTACTACCCTGTCGATGTTTTTACCTGGATTATATATATATATATATATATATATATATATATATATATATATATATATATATATATATATATATATATATATATATAGAGAGAGAGAGAGAGAGAGAGAGAGAGAGAGAGAGATAGAAGAAAAAAGAGTGATAAATATGCGACGATTGTCCAAATTTATTTCAAATTTCAATTGTTCAATGCAAGGTGTATTCAGTAATAAACTAGTGTTTATTATTCTTTCCTTAAGCCAAGGCTTTTCACAGATCAAAATCTTATCATCAGAGGAGAAATACAGATGGATAAGTTGGCTTTCGAAAAAACCAAAGTTCAAATATTTGAAAAATATGAAAATTATTATTAAAATAATTTTTGTTAAAAAAACGTAGTGAATGAGAAGAAAAGTTCCGTGAAAAAGATATGCAAATTGTCCGGGTGGTAAATTTCCGTTGAAAAGAAGTCCGATTAATTGTAGAATGTGAAGAAAAGCTCTTTGCGTGGGAGCAGTGTGGAGAAAGTGCTCAAAATATAGGTAAGTCTAGACGCACTTAAAAAGGGTTGAGAAGAGAGAAACTGACCATATATATATATAAAGTTGCTTATGTTGATATATTTCTATTAGAGGATTCACTCTTAATAATTAACATATCGTTATAAATTAAAATAAAAACAGCTCCTAGACATAAAGAATCCATATTTGTTTTAATGTAGTTTATGGAAACATATAAATGAGGTGTGAGATCCGTTCGTTAAAATTCAGATAACTCCGATTTTGGTGAAATTATAACAAGATGTATTCGAAATGAATTAATTAATATTCCGTAAATTTCAGTTTCTTTCCTGTATTTTAAAAGGTTTTAGGGCGAATTTTATGGGCAAATCACTTTATTTAGTAATTCAAATATATTAGATGTGCATTACATTAAGCAACAATTAGGAAAAAATCCCGAAGTTTTTAGACATTTTCAAGAAGTCAGATTCAAGTTATGTTATACGGTGCTTTATTGTCAGTTCCGAAGCAAAGAAAAGCTAACACGTTTTTCTAGAAAAATCAAAAATAGACTTGAAACAAATGCAAATAGAAAACAAAACAATCCCGTCGTCAGATCATGGTTGTCGTATGAACATTTACTGTAGTCTAACATTTTATTTTATTTAAGTTCATTTTATTTCTTTTATTTAATTTCACTTTATTTGTTATAACAAAAAGAATTCTGATCGCTCCTTATATCGCTTACTACTACCATTGTTTGTGTTTCTATTTTTATTTTTATTGATGTATTTTTTCATAGGTATGATTCCTATATGTAGTTTCTCCTCCTTAATTCAACCTGTATGGTGCATGCTCTGAATGGTCTAAATATTTTCATTAATTATTCAATTCGCTGTCCTCTTCTGCTCCAAAAGTCTTCCCACTTGTTTTGGGTTCTGATACTAAAATCTGATTTTTTTTTCAAGAGATATCGGTATGTGATGTTATAAAAGGCTTTGACTAAAGACGTTTTGGTATCATCAAAATAATGGACAATAAAATATGTCAAAAATGTTTTGGAAACGATCGTACACCGATTTGGTGTTAGTTTTGAATTCTTGAGACAATGTTCAAATTATATTGATCTCAACAAAGATTATATACAATTTATTTGCATGTGCGGATATATATATATATATATATACTAACATATATATATATATATATATATATATATATATATATATATATATTTGTGTGTAGGTATGTATGTGCGTAAGATATATATTTATGTATATATTTACGTAGGATTTATATATATATGTATATAGGTGCGTATGTGTACACTTATAGGGATAAAGGTATTTGTATATATATATATATATATACATATATGGATACATATATATATGTATAGGTTTTTTATATTTCTCATTTGACTCGCTCTTCAGAAAGTTGAAAGTTGACTCCATATTGGAGAGGACAACTGAAACATGTATGCACATATGTAACAAATAATGCTTGTATAAATAAAATTATATACTATAACAGCTCTACTTGTTAATAAGCACTTTTTATAAACACTCGAGTTTCAATGGAGTAACATCTACATAAACAAATATAACACATGTACTATATTTATATATATATATATATAGAGAGAGAGAGAGAGAGAGAGAGAATGCCAAAAAATATTATTTATGTATTCGTTAACGTTTCGTCTTTATTATAATACTTCCTCGAGATGATTTGTATGAAGAAAACCTCATACAAGTACAGAATGTTTGGTGAGGATTGTAGTAAATGCATAACTACTATTTTTTGTTTTCAATTTCAATTACGTCAGAACACTTTCTTCCTTTCTTTATCATATATATATATATATATTTATATATATATATATGTATATGTATATATATATATATATATATATATATATATATATGTGTGTGTATGTGTGTGTGATGTGTGTGTGTTCTAAGATATCCTCTATGCCATTGTTACTACTTATCAAATTTGAAAGTTTGGGTAATAACAAATAAACACACGATAAATGTTTACGTACTTTATATCAAGACGTGACAAAAATTTAAGTTATAACAAACGCATCGGTATTAAGCATCCATTTCTGTCAATAACAGCTGTTTTACGAAGATCTTCGACTCACATTCCCCACAATATATATATATATATATATATATATATATATATATATATATATATATATATATATATATATATATTAAGTATATATGCGCATGTGCATGACGTAAACTTTGATTTATCCAAACTTTCGTCCCTCACGTCAACTCGGTTTCAATAAAGCTTACGACGTCTGACCGCCCGAATTCTAAATGAAATTCTAATGGACGTTCTCGATGACTCTCTCCTCGAGAGTGCTGATGTTTTGAAAGATGAGCTGGATGCGACGCTCGGATATTCGACTTCTGACGTATCGCCAAAATGTGCCTGCTATTTTGAAAGAAACTTGTCAGCTTTTAATGGATTCGCTTTGAAAAGAAGACTTTTGCCTCTGGTCGGAAATACAATAAAAAAAGCGGAATAATAAGTGTTATATATTTCTTTCATCCCACCATTACACTACGTATTTTAAGCTAAAAACATGTGGAATATTTTGTTATTATTGTGAAAAAAACAAGAAAAAAACCATAGTTATTGGAATATAAAATGAACTTGATTATATATATATATATATTTACATATATATATACATATATATACGTATATATGTACATATATATACACATTTATATATATATATATATATATATATATATATATATAGAGAGAGAGAGAGAGAGATAGAGAGATAGATAGATAGATAGATAGATAGATAGATAGATAGATAGATAGATAGATAGATAAGTCAAGTTCATTTTATATTCCAACAACTGTTTTTTTATTTTTTATTTTTTCACATTTCAAAAAAAAGATAGCATATCTGTGAGATTTTTTTTAGCCCGTTTCTTTTGCTGTGAGCATACCTTTTAATGTCAATATCGTCTCTGCAACACTACAAAATAATCAGAAAAATCCCCAAAGAATAAAATGTACCTGAATAGAAATGTCTTGACAAAACCTACACTATACAGTGGGTGATATTCTGGCGGAAACTGATAAAAAACAAAGAAAAGAGCAAACTCACACGTAGTAAAAAAATTATTAGTACGTCATTTTTAATTTTTCAGTTCAGAGCTAGCACATCCCAAACGTTGTGTGGACATTTATACATTTTAATTCAGTAATATTCCTTAAAATAGTTAATACATTCTATCATTTATTCATGAAAATTCGAATTCAATTGATGGTAATTTTTTAATGTCCTAAAGCTACATCAATTTGGATGCAAATGCCTATAAAATAAGAAAAACATGGTGATAAGAATATAAAATGAACCTGACTTATATATGCTCTGTTGTTACTGATTGACACTCATCGAGCTGAAGAGGCTGCTAATGAAAAGGCACTGATAGTCTATGCTAATGCATATATTGTCATAATTAATATATATATATATATATATATATATAAATATATATATATATATATATATATATATATATATATATATATATATATATATATATATAATGATATAAGTGTGTCGGACCTCGACTTTAGACCCATATAACATTGTATGTGACGAATCGATATTGTTAGTTGATGAGTGCTTCTTCCCATTTTATCCTTGGAGAAAATATTCGTAGCGGAAATAAGTATTTTCTGAAAGAAACCAAAGAGAAATACATTTCATTGTTTTACAATAAAATATATTTTTCCCTTGGAAATAAGTATTTTCTGAAAGAAACCAAGGGGAAATACATTTTATTGTAAAACAATACAATCTATTTCTCCTTGGTCTTTCAGAAAATACTTATTTCCGCTACGAAGATTTTTAGAATGGACGCATTTTCAGTTCATGACCTAAACAGCTTCAGCCGTTGACTAATTTTAAAAAAATCTCACACTGCTCTACCTAGGACAGATTTCAAATAAACAATTATATTTTCAAATTAAAAATTATCCTCTTTTAATTCTTCAAAATTACTTGAATCCTTTAATAGTAAGTAAATAATTATTTTTAAAAAAAACCGTAATTACACTGTTGTTTTACTGCCATGATGTAAGCGGCAGACTTTAACTTCGGTATCTGTCATCACATTATCTTATGAACACCATTTCGTTAATACTAAGCTTACTCTTATCAATTTAGCTAATTTTCCTTCAAACACAAACAAACATACAAACTATATGCACACATTGCCACCAACAGAAAGTTTCGTAACAACGATCAGTTACATTAGTCCGTCGTGTAGCCTTGTGTATATTGACTTACTTCGTAACTCGAGTCGCTGAAACAAATTGTACCTGCCATGTTTAATAAGGAAATGCTGCAAGGAACTATGTTCGTTAATTGCATTCTCTAAACACCGAAATAAGTACAAATGTAATACCTAGAAATAACGTAATCCGATATTCTCAAACAATAGCGGAATTAGCGGGAGCGTCCTTTAAATGTGTGCGTAAAGTTTAGTATTATGTGGTAAATAGGAAATAATAACGGACACTTTTTTTAAGTAGGCATTGTCTATTAGATCCTTGTCGGTAGGGAGAGTGTCAGTACTGAAGTGTTATGGGGAAAGTTTTTGCTACCACCTATATGGAGTATGTTTTGATGAGAGTCGAAGATGGTGGGCCAAAAGTAATATTTAGTGTTAGCTGGAAGAAAATAATAGCAAATTTACTAAAACACCCTCGAGTGAATAGGCATTATATAGTGGTGAGTTTAGTAGCCTGTGATGCATATGTTAATTTTCCTATGCTTCTAACATATACAGGGAAAAATCGTCTTAATTTTATATATTAGATACACTCAGCCAACCCGACAATCAGCTAAATCCCGCCCATTCACTATGGAGATTCCCAGAGGCCGGAGAGATTTCTACTGTTATAGCTTCTTTACTCGTGCTGTCGACCTTTGGAACTCTCTCCCTCTCTGCTCCCTGTTTTCTCCACTGTACTGACATGCGGAAATTTAAAACTAATGTGAAAAAGCATCTCGCTGCACAACTACCAATTTAGGATGGCCTCCTAAACTTTGCATTTACGTCTACACAGTGGCAACTTGCCTTGTTTGGGGTGAACAACGTCTCTCTCTCTCTTTCTCTCTCTCTCTCTCTCTCTCTCTCTCTCTCTCTCTCTCTATATATATATATATATATATATATATATATATATATGTATATGTATATATATATATATATATTTATATATATATACAGAGTGTGAATGAAAAATTCGATGTATTATATTTTTAAATTGAGAAATTAGACCTTATAAAAGGGAATATTTAAATCACAATTACAAACTTATTTTAATGAAGAGCAAAAATATTATTAAGAAAATATCACATTTCTTTAACAAACTGATGTGTAATGTCCTACGGTGATGAAATAGACCACTCTTCATAGCGGTAATCAAAAATTTTCAATATGACGTTAAACATGATTTGTATTGAAAATCGTTATATATATATATATATATATATATATATATATATATATATATATATATATATATATAAATAAATGTAATAAGAAAGCTAAAGACAATGCAGAGAGCCGGATTGATGAAAGGCTGGAAAGTCATTTATTACCATTCTCAGCAATGCTCTAAACAAACTACCATTATATATACATATATATATATATATATATATATATATATATATATATATATATATATATAAGATTTTTAAAGCATTAACAGCGTTAACATTTTTATTTTTTATTAAAATAAACATTTATTTTAAGGTCTTGAGACTTTCGGTACGTAAAAGCACCCTTATCAAAAGTATATAGACATTTAATACCTATTTATTCTTTTTAATCTTTCTTGTCCGATGCATATTGTCACAGGCGATTAAAATACCGAGAGGTGGTAGTATCACGGATGAGGTTTTAAATGTCTTGTTGTACATGATCACGTTGGCGCTTGTTTTTGAATAACTGAACGATCAACACTTTAAAAACGTTGAAGTATTTGAAGATAAGATTTTAAAATACATCTTAAAATACATAAATGTTTATTTTAACAAAAAAAAATTAACGTTGTTTTTAGTTTTAAAAAATCTTCTATTAAACTACATTCACTCACACATGTGTCCCTACGTACACATATATACCTGTTGAGATATACAGATAAATGCATGACTATTTTCATAACATGACGCTATTAAAGCGTCATCTTTTGAAGAAAAATGGCGCCAATTCTTGCCGTGTCGATTCCGTAATATAACAGAATCGTTTGAAGATAATTGAAGTTGACACTTTCCTTTCGATAAAGACGGGAATAGTCATCTCATATTAATTTCAAAAATGTCGCACTCTTCAGAACAGATCGAGAACAAAGCGATGACAATCAAAAAACGAACGCCAGAAATTGTGTTCAAAAGTTTTAGTTCGGAACCCACTTAGACGATATTGTTTTTATGTTTTATTTTAAGAAAGAAAAGTTGGGGCATTTTTTTGTCTCACTTAACATCTTTCGCGATTGAAACACTATAAACATTCATTTAAAATTAATATTTTTTGTCAAAACTTTGTTGAACATCTGTAAAAAATGTTTCTCATTTATTCACATAGATAGATAGAATAATGTAGTATTAAGCGTTTTTATCTTTTCATTTTAAACTCTTTAAAATAACAAATTTCTATCCGCCATGACTTGTTTTTCTTTCTCTGACGTATATATAAGGACTACTTTAATTCCTGGGCAACGTCGGGTACCTAAGCTGATTTATTGATGTTTAAAAGTCAATTGAAATTATGATTACGTCATTCTGCAAACTTCCGGTTAAACATACACATTTACAATTACACATTTATAAAGGCTATCTGGCTTTTCCGGCTCGCTATCGCTTCGCAAACTTCGCTATCGCTTCTCAAACTTCGCTACTTAAAGTAATTGATACTTTAAATTTAATAACTTCACATTCATAACTTTGTTGTAAGCACGAAACAGAATATTTCTTATTTATTCGCATAGATAGATAAACATTAACATTATGTAATTTTGATACGGATTTATTTATCCTTTAACTGTGACCGTAAAAAAAAAAAAAGAAGAAATCAGTCTGCTTTTCATTAACAATTTAGGAATAGATCTCAACATGTTTGAAATCAAGTCCATTCTTCTAAGGAAATCAATATTTGAATATAAATACCAAATAACAAATAATAGTTAATTAATAAAATGTCCTTTTTCAAAACCAATATGCAAATTCGTTAACCTTTTGACTGATATCAAATATACATAAGCAGTATATAGAAAGATAGTGCGTCTATTGTGTAAATTTGAATTTTCTTTAAATAGAGCATTTAAAAAAAAATTCTTTGGAGCGAGAAATAGACCCAACTTCCATATTCATTTATTTAGATGATATTTAGCACTTTTTAAAGGGAGATAATTTCGTATGTTTTTCTAAGATTAATAATTAAATCCAACTTATCTTATTCTAAGAATATTCAAGACGTTTATATAGCAGCAGATAATTAAAGTGAGAGTAATTTGTTTTGTTATTTTTAAAAATCTGAATATGCCTGATTCAAGAAAATAAAAAAGCAGAATATTATGAGACCTTAATGAAAACATTGAGTATTTATTCATTAATAAATTAATATTTATATTTGTCGTGATTCTTCGTCGACATTTATGCTGATAACACAAATATCAATAAAAACACCTCGAACACCATTAATGATCACGTTCTTTCTGTCTGTCTCTCTCTCTATCTCTCTCTCTCTCTCTATATATATATATATATATATATATATATCTCTCTCTATATATATATATATATATCTATATATATATATATATATATATACATATATATATATATCTTCCGACCTGGAGCAAGTGGTGCAATGGGGAAAAAGGTGGCTGGTTACTTTCAATGCGTCAAAGACAAAGCTCCTCTCCTTTCACCCCCAACGCTTTGATCCTCACTTTGTCCCTATTGAAATGAACAGCTCTTCCCTTGAGGAAGCCCACTGCTTTGATAAGCTCTTCGGACTGACCTTCTCTTCAGACTTGAAATAGAAGACTTACATCAAATCTGTTGCTAAGACCGCTGCGAAAATGGTTGGATCATTCTACCGCTCCAGAAAGTATCTCACACCCGACGTCATCCCCTACTTGTACAAGAGTCAAATACGTCCTCAGATGAAGTACTGCTGCCACATATGGGGAGGTGGCGTTCAGAGCACCCTTTCTTGCCTTGACGGAATCGAAAACCGACTTCGAAATCTAGTGGGAGATGTCCTCATCTCTTCTCTACAGTCACTTTCTCACAGAAGAGATGTTGCTAGATTTTCTTTGCTCCACCGTTATTGTTATAGCAGGTGCTTGATTGAGATCAACTCTATGTCCCCCTCTTGTAAAACATTCACAAGAAGAACCCGCCTAGCTACTACCACTGTCAATGATTTCCCTTTCTCTCACTGCGTGCCCAAGACGAAACGAAACTTCCATGTGCAGAGTTTATTTCCTAGAAATACCCGTCTGTGGAACACAGTGCCGCGAGCCTGCTTTCCTGCCGACTACAATATGGTCGTCTTCAAGTCCAATGTAAACAAGTTTTTCTTTAACCGTCCCCGTAAATAATCAATTTCTGCCCTGCAGAAATTGATTGCTACAACCATCGTGGCGGTGAACGCGATGTTGTCTCACCATCCACCAGTCAAACTCTTTAACCTCTATCCTCCAGTCAGCCTCTTTAACCCTTATCCTCGAGTAGCTTTTGGGCCTTGATAAGCGTGACCTTTCATGTCAATAAATAAATAAAATAAATAAATTATTTAATTATATATACATATATATATATATATATATATATATATATATATATATATATATATATATATATATATATATATATATATAATAAGGTTGTATGAAAAGTTTGTCAAATAAAATAACAAATATATTTTTATATTTAAAAGTAGAGGTGAACTCGTTGCTAAATCACTCCCACTGCCCCAAAATGAAATTCTCATTTGTAGGCGATTTTAGAATCGGAATCGGGAATCTAGAATATAATCGATAATTGTATCGGAATCGAGAAAAATATTTGAATCCTCCCATTACTAATCAAGGCCATCTTGTTCGACGAAGCACACGGTGACAGATCTAAAATGCCGCTTGACAACACATTTAGGACGAGGAACCATACTAAAAATTGTAAATAAATAAGCAAAACTAACGCGTTGTTTGCTATTTGTGCAAAAAGGAACAATTTCATATATTGAAGAATTTTTACAGACATTATTTTAACGTAAACAACCATTAATCCTAAGTTTTGTTTAATGTTGACCAAATGTCAGCAAATAAATGACCTAAATAAAAAAAAACGAAATAGGTGACTAATAGTTTCAGCGCATGTCTTGCGGTGACGAGAAGTGGTGGGGTGGAGGTCAAGAGGAAGTAATATTAGCATTAGGAGCTTAATATAAGGATAGCAAGATAATTTAAATAAATGACCTAAATTAAGAAGAAACTAAAAAGGAAACTAACAGCGTATGTTTGGTTTAGAAAGGCTAACGAGACAAAATGTGGCGAGATGAGGGAGTAGAAAGAAGACCAGTAGCGTTTGTAGCATAAAATAAGTATATTAAAATGATGAGGTGAATAAATAAATAACATAAATAAAAAAGAAAGTAAAATAAAAACAGCCGCATAGAAATATGAAGTAAATTAAGAAATAACGTAAATAAAGAAGACGAGTAAGATGAACGAAGAAGTAACCAGAGGAAAACGTATAACTTCATGCATATTTTGCTGAAAACAGAACCCCAAATAAACCGAATATTGATAAAATCAAAAGTCTAACGGACAGAGAGATAAACGGATGATTATCGAACGCATACAAGTTATCTGATTACCATCGGGACAACCGTAATGAAACCCGATCGCTAACATCACTTACCGCAGTCGTTTTCGTCCTCGCAGCTGTGGACGCAATCGCATATTCCATCGCATTTGTTGGCTGCGTCTATGCACCGGCCGTTGTCACACTGGTATTCCCGCTCCTTACAATCTCCACCTGAAATGGAATACAAAGAAAGTATTATTACAGCAACCAGCGAGGAATTGCCGCAGCAGCCCGCAGCAAGAACTACAAACTTTAAAGTTGGGGGCATTTTCGTTATCACATATTTTGTTTACTTTATTTTCCTACGCGTTTTCTTTGTGGTTCCGGGTTCTATTCGGAACTTATTTTACATGTCTTATTTTAAATGTTAGATTTCCTTTGGCGAATAAGCCGTTATTTTTCGATTGTTCTTGCAATCTTAATCAGTGATGTGCGCGGCTCAATTTCTCTCTCCCCCTCTCTCTATATCTATCTATCTCCTTACGATATATATATATATATATATATATATATATATATATATATATGTATATATATATGTATATATATATGTATATATATATATATATACATATGTATATATATATATATATGGAATATGAAAACATTGTTTACATATTTATCAACGTTTCGTCTTTATTTCAAGACTTTCTCAAGCAGACTGATTTAAAGAAAGACATAGAAGTCAACATTTGAAAATACTTACCAATCTATGACGTGAAAATAATGTATTTTCGTTTTTTCCGAACGAAGCACAGAGGTTAGAATTAAAAACTTACTGCGTTTCCGAAAAGTCAGACATAAACAGAGGCTGAAGAGAGTCCAGCATAGGAGGTTAACTATAGGTGTTCTTTGTTCATATTTGAAACCGACGGTACCGATTATGTGTTAATCTTTCGTAATTGCATATATAAATAAATATTACGCTCTTTTTTTGAATTGTTACTTAATAAACGAGCAATTTGCTGGAGTATTCTTCCACTAACCGTACACACACACACCCACACACACACGCGCGCATATATATATATATATATATATATATATATATATATATATATATATATATATATATATATATATATAGCAATAGATGAAGTGAAAGAATAAAATAAGGTACGAATCAAATTTTATTACAATTCAATGTTCAGGCAAAGTTTTTTAAAGTCCTTAACTCATGAGTTTTCAAAGAAAATCTTCTCCTCAGAGGACCATTACCGCAATGACATTACTGCAGGTAATAAAATTTAAACTTTGAAAATATATAAAAAAATATATAGAGAGAAAAATACATAAAGGTATGTAAAACATCAAATATATCGGCTCAAAACATACTTTTTAGTAAAACTATACAATTCATCCAAGTCAACAAGTCTAAAATTGCTTACGGCAAGACATCCAAGATATATATATATATATATATATATATTTGAAAATATCTGTCCCAGAATGAGTATATATATATATATATATATATATATATATATATATATATATATATATATATATATATATATATATAAATTAACAAATAGAAATAAAAAATGTAAAAATGACCAATCTGATTCATCTTCAGTTCTTCAATGCAAGGTGTATTCAATAAAACTATGTTTATTTATTCTTTCCTTAAGCCAGACTTTTCAAACATTGGAATCTTGTCATAAGAGGAATTGCATATTATAGATAAGTTCGAAGGGAGGAAGCTAGAATTGGAAATTTTTAAAAATTCAGAAGATAATAGCAGAATGGGTGAAAGTGTGTGGGAAAGTTGTTCAAATGTAAAATATATCCAGATTAAGAAATATCAAGAATATAAGATAGAAAAAAAAGGTTCAGTGACAAAATATGCAATGGAGAAAGGTTGATAATAGAAAAGTAAAACTTTACCGGTAAAAGTCTGTGGGAATTGCGCCAAAAATAGTCAACATATTGAAAATCTAGACGGAATTAATCCAATGGAATAATATGTGGTTCTAAACGTACTTTTATTGAATACACCTTGCATTGAACAACTGAATATGACATAGATTTGTCACTTTACCATTTTTTATTTATCTTTTTTCATTTATTAATATTATTGCACTATCCCGTATATTGAGCTTAAATCATTTCACAATAAGTTACAACTTCTAAAAGTATACAGTTTCATACCTTATATATATATATATATATATATATATATATATATATATATATATATATATATATATTCCTTCATTTACCTTTATATATATATATATATATATATATATATATATATATATATATATATATATATATCTTCCATCATTTAAATTCAGGTAAATGAAGGAAGAGAGATAAAGATGTACGAATTACAAATCTATGTCATTTATCGATTAATCAATGCAAGGTGTACTCGATAAAAACATGTTTATTTTTCTTCCCTTAATCCAGGCTTTTCAAAGATTAAAATCTTATCATCAGAGGAATTACATAGATGGATAAATTGGCAGAGGAATAGCAAAAATTCAAAATTTGAAAAAAATATAAAGTAATGGAGAGTAAGAGTGTGCGTGTAAAAAAAGTTTATCAAAATATGGAGACTGTCCAGTGGGTGAACATCCGTTAATAAAGTGTCAGGTGGAGTAAGATTTAAAGATGGGTTTCGTGGAGACATCGTTAAAAACGTTCAAAATTAATTAAATCCAATATAAAGATGTTTAGTTCCATAGTAGATGGGAACCACTTATTCGGATGTAATTTTGAGAATTAGGGCCATTTTAAAATACTTCCATGGACCGTGAATGAAAATAGTCTTTTAGGAATTGAGTTTAAAATGTGTATATTATACGCTACGCAGGCAGTCGGAGATTTCGTTTGTATCTTCGATCGAATCTAAGAAGTGAGAGAATAATTCTGGTCGGAGACGAAGCCGGTAAAAATGTGGTGGTAAGGAGTGGGGGTAAGGGGAGTTGATGAGGGTTTTCTAGTAAAGTGGATTGAACTAAGGCTGATGCTGGGAGAAGGATAGAGGAAGAGTTTGATTAGTTACTGCTCTTCGAAGATGAAATATATTTGTCATCCATACATCTTCATCTTTCTTCCTTCATTTACTTTTATAATTGCTCTATCTCGTATATTGAGCTTAAACCATTTCAGTATAGGTTCAATTCTCTAAAGGTATACTTTTAGTTTCATACTCTATATATAAATATATAGTAAGCTATGAAAATATATTTATGGTAAGTGGGAAGCCCAACGATTGGCTGAGAGAACAACAAAGAATCTGATTGGTTAACTAGCTAGCCGTGTATATAAAAACACCCGGCAAAAATAACTCCATGCATTTTAGCCTGAAGATTCCCCCCGGGATTAAACGCGGGAGTCTCTGTGTAGCTTAATTGCCATAAATATATTTTCATAGCTTACTACCTAGCTCTACTTACGTATCGAGCACTGTTGAAGTAAATACTGAGAATTGATACATAAAGATGTATATCTCCTTATAAAACTTTATGTGGATACAGAAAATAGTAATATAAATACAAATGGATTTACATATCTGATGAAAGCGGACCACCGCTTGAAACGCGTTATATAACATCATAAAATGATAAAATGACAAAATAATAAATAAATGTTGAAAAAACATTTTACAAATGTTGGTAGCCTTACTCCTTTACATATATACTTTTCTCTCGTTGGAACTGCACTAATACTGCACTACCCTCTTTTATATATATATATATATATTCAAATAAATTTTTCGTGGTACAAAATTTGATAACGGCGAGGAATACGGACGTTTGGGACATTGTTTGGAGGGTCGAATGAGATTAAACAAATAAAAACGAGAGAAAACGATTAAAAAGAAATTAATTAATGTACTTAATATATATATATATATATACATATATATATATATATTTATATATATATATGTGTGTCTGTGTGTATGTATAAGAATACCTTTCCTAGGACGAGTATAAACAATAAATATAGAATTAGTTTTAAATTTAAATTTTTTTGAGGGGAGTGTATGGGGCGGTTTTGTAGCACCCCCTAAATTGTAAAGTTTACAATAAAATAAATAATGTACCCACGTTACTAATCTTGTTGCCTAAAATACATATTCCACAATTCATAATGATTAGTGTTAATACTTTAGGATTTCATTAATCACGTACATATATGCGCCCGCACCGACCCATGAACATTTTATTACTTAATATAATTCAAAAGTTGATGTAAAGCAATGCTTATCACCATTAACATTTTTGTTTCAAACTGATTTAAAGCTTTTTTTGACCGAGTGCTTTAAATGATAAAGTTTACCAAAAACAAAATGTGTACAATGTTACTCACCGCTTGCCAAGAATCGGTTCATAAAAGTTAAAATTTAATTAAATATAAGAACACTTATAAAGCTGCAACCCGTAAATTTTGACATTTACAAAAAAATAATGCGCCCATGTTCCTTACCAGTTGCCGAGAGTATATGTCTCAAAATTAATAATCATCGGTCTATTAATATTAATATATATATATATATATATATATATATATATATATATTAGTACTTCATGTATCCACATAAAATATTATAAGGAGATATAATTTTTTATGTATCAGTTTTCAGTATTTACTTCAACAGTGCTCGTTACGTAAGTAGAGCTAGGTAGTAAGCAATGAAAATATATATGGATGAAACACGGGAGCCTCTGTTGATTGCTATATATATATATATATATATATATATATATATATATATATATATATATATATATATATATATTAATATGTATGTATATTTTTATATATATAAATATATATATAGTACATGTATTGTATTAGTTTCTGTAGATGTAAATCTGTTGAAACTCAAGTGTTTATAAAAAGTGCTCAATAACAAGTAGAGCTGTTCTAAAGTATAATATTTTTATTTATACAAACATTATTCGTTACATATGTGCATACATGTTTCGCTCTTATTCTTCGCAGACAGTGGACCTTCTGTTGTCTTTGGTCTGAAGAGGTTCACCCTCTTCGAAGAGTACAACCGAAACATGTATGCACATATGTAACCAATAATGTTTGTATGAATAAAAATTTATACTTTTTAAATATATATATATATATATATATATATATATATATATATATAAATTTAATAAAATATAGAATAAATATATATATATATAGAGAGAGAGATTTAATAAAATATAGAATAAAAATATTATCAATACTAACAGTTAATTCATCACCGTACAATACCTATCATTTATCTAATATTATAAACATATTTTTGAACACTACATTTATATACATAGCATGAATTTAACATTCATTAATTTCTATTCTCTGCGGGACTGGTTTGCCCCTATCCTATTCTCTGGCATCCATTTTGGTAGATTCTCTATACAGACGGAGTTTTCTTTTGGTGTTTATTACTTTTGACAAAGGGAAGTTTCTTTTTCCGACATATTAAATAAATGCTTTTTAATAATCATCCAGACAACACACAAACAGCTAACAACACACTTGCTGTCATGTAAGATTTTAAGAAGAAAAAAATAGTAAGTCCCATTTTATTCCTTATTTTTGTTCCTTGCAGCTTACAACCTACCGGCACTTTGTATTGCCCTCAACCTTTTTAAAATTATATATATATATATATATATATATATATATATATATATATATATATATATTTATATATATATATATATATATTTTAATTTTATTCCATTAGTTGCGACAAAACAAGTTTTGTTTCATTGGCGCAAATAGCGACCAACTCATCGGGCTAGCGATGGAATTCAAATGGCATCATCACAGCACAAACACGTGAAAACCTCCCACGCAATAATTTGAAACACGACTTGTTGGGATTCTCCCCTTTCATGTCCCATGTCACCGTTATAGACAAAGCCCCAACTCTGTCCCCCTCCCCCTCCAATGTATTTTCAATTTTCAATCTCCCGTTAAGGTGAAGTTAAAACGTATGCCATTTGAATTCCATCGCTAGCCCGATGAGTTGGTCGCTATTTGCGCCAATGAAACAAAACTTGTTTTGTCGCAACTAATGGAATAAAATCAAAAAATATATATTTTGCTCTGAATTTTCATTGAGCACTCTCATAAACCCGGTTTCAACTTCCTTCGGATTCATACCCCCTGGATATTTGTAACAAGTAAATTATATATATATATATATATATATATATATATATATATATATATGTGTGTGTGTGTTTTTTGGAAAGTTTACCAAAACATTTCGTTCACGAAATCATTCATCACCACAAAATACTTTTTTCCTTTCAGGTTTATTTATTTATTTATCAGATTTATCAAAATTAAAGAGTTTTTTTCCCTACACGTGTTTCTCTACGAAGCAGGTCCTCGCTTGGCAGATCATCAGGGGAATTATGTACCTGGAACAAGAATTTCCACAACTGACAATTGAGGTCATTTAAAGCGAAAACAGAAGAAAAAAAAGGAAAAGCGAAAAAAACTCTTTAAAAAGTGGCTCATAAGATTTTTGCATTATGGTTGCTACTATGCATAATATTATTTTATCACTAAGAGTTGCAACTAAATTTAATATCAGTGATTACTCACTGACTATAACATGTGGTGATCCCTGGAGTCTTAGTGACAACAAGTCTCTGCAACTTTCCAGTAATCTCCCAATCTTTCGATCACCATTTCAAAAGTTTTGCGTTATCGCAACAGACGCTTATCATTAATTTCTCACTTGCAACAGCCATTGGTCATCTGAGATTTTGGTGGCAATAAGCCTCGCCAAGGTCCCAGTACTATCCGCATCCTTCCAGTGAAAGTCTGGCTTGTTCTCTCCATCCTAGTTCTTTCCATCCTCCTTTCTCCTTCACAATCATTTGTGTGGTATCTGTTGAAGCTGGAGCCATCATAGTGTGTGTGTGGTGTGTGTGTGTGGGTGGGTGTGTGGGTGTGTGGATGTGTGTGTATATTTTGGGGTTTGTTTATTAGATTTCTAGCAGTTTCAGTTCTCTTTGGTTGCGTGGTGTTCGAATAAAAATGGAATTTGAATGGAAATGAGACTTCTCGGTCTTTCAATTGCCTTTCTCAATCGATGTACGAGTGCTGGTCTCTCGTCGGACTTTCCGTCTTCCTTGACCTTTCATGCTTATTGTCTATGTTACTAATGAATACTAGAGTCATATTTCGTCTTCTTCTTCTTCTTTTTCTTCTTCTTCTTCTTTTTCTTCTTCTTCTTCTTCTTTTTTTTCTTCTTATTATTTACTTTTTAGTAGTTTTCACACAAGGAATTATCAGCATTATTTTATTAGTTTTTATGGTAGTTTTTTAGTAGTTTAACACAAGTCATTATCAGTATTATCTTATCAGTTTTCTTAGTAGATTTTAGTAGTTTTCACACAAGTCATTATCAGTATTATCTTATCAGTTTTCTTAGTAGATTTTAGTAGTTTTCACACAAGTTATTATCAGTATTATCTTATCAGTTTTCTTAGTAGTTTTTTTAGTAGTTTTCACACAAGTCATTATCAGTATTATCTTATCAGTTTTCTTAGTAGATTTTAGTAGTTTTCACACAAGTCATTATCAGTATTATCTTATCAGTTTTCTTAGTAGATTTTAGTAGTTTTCACACAAGTCATTATCAATATTATCTTATCAGTTTTCTTAGTAGATTTTAGTAGTTTTCAAACAAGTCATTATCAGTATTATCTTATCAGTTTTCTTAGTAGTTTTTTATTAGTTTTCACACAAGTCATTATCAGTATTATCTTATCAGTTTTCTTAGTAGTTTTTTAGTAGTTTTCACACAAGTCATTATCAGTATTATCTTATCAGTTTTCTTAGTAGATTTTAGTAGTTTTCACACAAGTCATTATCAGTATTATCTTACCAGTTTTCTTAGTAGTTTTTTATTAGTTTTCACACAAGTCATTATCAGTATTATCTTATCAGTTTTCTTAGTAGATTTTAGTAGTTTTCACACAAGTTATTATCAGTATTATCTTATCAGTTTTCTTAGTAGTTTTTAGTAGTTTTCACACAAGTTATTATCAGTATTATCTTATCAGTTTTCTTAGTAGTTTTTTAGTAGTTTTCACACAAGTCATTATCAGTATTATCTTACCAGTTTTCTTAGTAGTTTTTTAGTAGTTTTCACACAAGTCATTATCAGTATTATCTTATCAGTTTTCTTAGTAGTTTTTTAGTAGTTTTCACACAAGTCATTATCAGTATTATCTTATCAGTTTTCTTAGTAGATTTTAGTAGGTTTCACACAAGTCATTATCAGTATTATCTTATCAGTTTTCTTAGTAGTTTTTTAGTAGTTTTCACACAAGTCATTATGAGTATTATCTAATCAGTTTTCTTAGTAGTTTTTTAGTAGTTTCACACAAGTCATTATCAGTATTATCTTATCAGTTTTCTTAGTAGATTTTAGTAGTTTTCACACAAGTTATTATCAGTAATATGCGCACTGAGAATAACAAGTTATATTCCCCGGTGTTCGAGTGACAAGTTTTTCCAGATTTCTAGTACTCCTTTCCTTTTTCGATAACCGTTAAAAATCATTATGCGTTCTTCGCAACAGCCGTTTACCATTGATTTCTCGCTGATAACGACCGGTTGCTTTCTCAAGAATTTGAGTGCCTATAATAGTTCTGAAAATTCCATTATCATAGAGGTCTTGATAGAGCAGTCCATCTTCATTTTAACGGCAATTACATGTAGAGCCAGACTCGGCTATTTCCACCGCATATTCTTTATTAATTGTACTCACTAGGAGTTCTCACACAGGTCATCAGCAATGATTGCTAACTGATAATCATCGGTGGTGTTCCATGGGGTCTGAGTCATAAAAGTCTCCCCAGATTTCCAGTACTCTCCATCTCTTTCGATAACTACTGCAAATGACTTTGCGTTATCACAACAGACGCTTACCATTGATTTATCGCTGGAAGCGAGCATTGATCTTCTCTGGGATTTGGCTGGCAATAAGCTTCCCCAAGGTCTCAGTATACTCCGCACTCTTCCGGTGGAGGTCTGGGTAGTGCTCTCGCTCTTCGTTCTTTCCACCCGGCTTGGTCCTTCACGCCCATTTACTGTGGTATTAGCTATGCCCTTTTTGTTTGTGATTTATTTTATGAAATTTCTTGCAGTTTCTCTTTCTTTGTTCTTGTGGTGGTGTTCTTTCTGTTTTTTTGTTTTCTTCGTACTGCAACTTGCATGTGACTGGTTAGTTTTTGTAGCTTATATTGGTAAGGTTTCTGCATTCAAGGATTTCCGTTAAGATTTTAGGTGTTTTCATCATTGCAGCCCGTTGTAAAGTGTCAGTCCTCCCTTTGCTTCCAATCTCTACAGTCTTTTTTCGAGATATTTCGAGATTGTTTCTAGTGCCTCCACGATTATTGGTATTGAATTTCTTTATACTCTATATGCCTTTCAATTATTATTATTTACTCACTAGGAGTTCTCACACAGGTCATCAGTGATTGCTCACCGACAACAGGTGGTATTCCCTGGAGTCTGAGTGACAACAAGTCTCCCCAGATTTCTAATATTCTCCACCTCTTTTCGATAGCCACCGCAAATAAACTTGCAGTATCACAACAGCCGTTTACCATTGATTTCTCGCTGGTAAGGACCATAGGTCTTCTCTAGGATTTGGGTGGCAATAAGCCTCCCCAAGGTCCCAGCAGTCTCTGCACTTCCAGTGGAGGTCTGGTTTGTGCTGTCCCTCCTCGGTCTTCTTTTCCTCCTTGACCCTATGCAAATATTTTGTGTGGTGTCAGCCTAGGCTGGTACCATTTTTTTAATTCAATTTTTTTTTTATTTATTTAAAAAAAAAAAATTTTAATTAAAATTTTTTTAATTAAAAATAAAAAAAAAATTATTATTATTATTATTATTATTAGACAACGTAGTTTTATGAAATCTTCAGATGAGTTCACTTGCAAACGATGCATAAAAAAACAAATAGCACTTGAGATAATCTCGACATTGTTTCATCTCCCATGAACGAGAAGATGATAAAACATCTGAAAATCACGCACAAAGAAACAGCAAAAAGCGTTTGAATATAATTTCCCTTTTCCGCGGCAATTCTCGAAAGCACCTTTGCTTTTATGAGTGGCGTAGTATTTTAAATTCTCAAGCCTCCGTTTGATTCCAAATCCGACATGTTGAAACAATAAAATATATAAATTGAAGATAGTTGGCTAAAACTGAACAAGCGAATACTTACATGTCGTTTCGTCATCGTGGTCAATTAGACAGTCGATATGCGAATCGCACACTTTGTCCTTATGCACGTAGAGACCGCTGCTGCATTGGAAGTGACTGTCTGAAAATAGACGATTTCGAAACAAATAAATAAACAGGGAAAATAACGATAGTCTACAAACTTAATAACAATCGTTTGTCTAAAAAAAAAGAAGTTTTGAAAACCCTACAATGCAATAACGTTTTTTTTTGGTTTTTTTTTACTTAGAACTTACATTTTTAGACGATCATCAGAGTTAAAAGAAATTGTTTTATACCTTTGTATACTCACTTTTTTCGTAACTATTTTGTTGTGGTTAATCTGCGTGATGTTTATACTGTAGGTGGATCAACTGTTCGAGCCAAGAACGATAATGATAAACGATAAAAAAATAATACAACTTGGGCAAGACTTTCAACAGCAGCCTTAAGAATCCAGCCGTAATCCAGCGGACTATTAAGGACCTTGATGACTGGCTGACCAAGATAGATAAACTGGGATTGCCAGCACACAGAGATATTGCGGCCATTGCTCCTCTATGATTTTCCTATTACCACCGTGGAACGGTTGGAAGGAATAATCAGTAATTGGCTGAGAAGATGGCTTCCGTTCAGCAGCCACACAGAAGAGTTTAAAGTAACAAGAACAAGAGTGAAGTAGAAACTGTATAATTTTCGAACAGTTATTCTTCAATAATAAAAATTTCTATACAGAAAAAATGCTTATAAACAAAAAAAATCCCGATTTCTAATATCCATTATATCGTTTGAAACAGAAAGAGATGAAAATGCAAAACATTGCATATCACATATAAATGTGACTTACAGCGTTTTTCTTGGACACATTCCTGGTGGCAAGGCTATTTCAAGAGAGCAGTGTGTAAGAATTAGTAACAATTTTGCCCGTCGGACACAGGCTGTTGGTCATTCAAGATGGAAACTCGGAGGACAAGTCAAACGTAGAGTGTAATTTATTTGGTTGGCTTGCAAAAATGAATTGTGAAATTTTTAACGGTTTTACAGAGGAGTCACCCTATTACACACCGAGTGCTGTGTTTGATGATAAAGTTTGGGTGACACCTTTAAGGGTCAGATGTGCCCTGAGACCGAAGATGTGAGACCATGTGACTTCTGGGCGGAGATTTTCTGTCTCTTAGCTGGCGAGACTTCAAACCGGGAAGACGTGTCCGTAGCGCCGACCATAATGAGGTCTGCCATGCACAATTTAACTATCCGTCTATCCCACTGTCTGTCTTTCTATCTAATACGCGTACAAAAGCAGCAGTGTTGTCTGAATATGTTTGTATCAAGGTGATTCTTAATACAGGCCTGTATAGCGTACGCAATTATTCTCTTACTAGAGGCGAGAGTTTTTTTTTAGTTCTGTCAGTCGTAGTCGACACTAACATAGCTGGATATCCAATAACAATTGGATTGAATAGTTTTAAAGATTTTTAAAACTTTTAAACATCGGAATTCTGCTATTTCACAATATTTAAGTATTAATGTTAATTTTAATGAATTAGCAATTTTTAAAAACTTTACTGTAAAAATATATGTTCGAATACTTAATAATTTTGTCACAAATTATTTTCGTAATAACGAATATATTCATTCTAAAAATAATTCGTGCTTTGTCCATAACATCTTTTGTAAAACAGTGGACTTTTGTAAAACAGTGCATTGTGTAATAGCAAATATAGTTCCAATTGTAGAATAAGGACTGTTGACTTTTGCTTGATATTCGCCTAAATATTTAGTAAAATGAATCCTTTTTGTCTTGATCTTATTTGATAATGGATATCAAATCTAACTTTTATGTAAAATTCCGACACATATCCTAAAACAAAATGGCGGCAGTTTTTATTTCTTCCTTTTTGCTTTTAAATTCGTTAAATTTCGTTAAAACTTGTTTTTGTTCTTGTTTTGTAAATAGAATGCCCAAAGTTTATTGTGTATATAAAACATTTTAAAAACATTCCAAAATATTTGTATAACTAGACTAAAAGAAACTTTCGGCATTAAAATAATCTTTTAAAAATTATTCGGTTTGAACGATTTTGAAAAACAAAAACAAAAAGGTTAAGACATTTTTTTTAAAGAAAAAATCACATTTCGTTCTTTTGGGCAAATAAAATAAAGTAGATAATTAATAATAATAATTTCTTTAAATTTTAACTTTAAAAATGCTTAAAAAATAAACTTTCCCAAATTTATACCTACCAGCGACCATGCGCGATTAAAGTTCACATTTAAAAAAGACATTACACTGTAAAGTCCACACCACATCGGACGCAACTTCAACAAGACCAGAAACGAAAAAAAAGGATTAATACCTCTTATTTGGTTTAATCTCTGATGAGGGTCGTTATACCGAGCGAAATTATTCGATAAAAATAAATAAATAAACATCCTTGCCATAAATACAAAAAACGTTCAGATCTATAATAAAATAACTTCAAAGACATCTATAGACTCACTGGTGCATTTGAATACATTTGTTGCCAAATTGTCACCTGCCTTAAGAAAACTGTCCTATCAAAAATGTAACATTTAGATGTAAAACTCAACTTGTGTCTATAAAAACCCCGAAAAAGTTCAGATGTTTTGTTTCCATGTGTAACTCTCTCATTATTTCCCCTTGCTCTCCCTTCCTCTCTCCATATTTCATATACATTTACCAGTGATATAATTGAAAACATAATTCAAAGAGTTTAGCTGAGACTTTCTTTTATTTTCCTTTTTTATTGCTGAATAAAACAAAAACTAATGTTTAAAAAAATCAAATTATTTTGGAGCGAGGAGCACAGAGCGACAAAACCACTGCTCTTTAGTGCCAAATGGAGTTTTTCACGCTTCATTCTTCACTGAATATGAAATGAGCCCTCCTCTCCTTCTGCTCCAGCAAAAATAAGTGAGCTTCTTTTTAGAGGGCTATATATATATATATATATATATATATATATATATATAGTAAGCTATGAAAATATATTTATGGCAATCAAGCTAAACAGAGGCTCCCGGGGATGAAACGCGGGAGCCTCTGTGTAGCTTGATTGCCATAAATATATTTTCATAGCTTACTACCTAGCTCTACTTACCTATCGAGCACTGTCGAAGTAAATACTGAAAATTGATACATACAATTTTTTATCTCATATATATATATATATATATATATATATATATATATATATATATATATATATCAACTTGGAATTTCACCGTAATTCCCTCTTCGGTGTTTTTGTTGTGACATCCTCTTGTGTTATTCAACAATATATACCGCAGCTCTCTGAAGATTGACAAAATTAGATGAATCAATAAGAACACACTCATTCGATATTTGCCGTGAAACGCGCGTAAGGCATAGGAATGAATATTACATTTGAAAGTTACTTTTGTGTGTAAAATGAGTAGTATAAAAAATCATCGACATACAGATATAAAGAAGTTGATGAATGAAAATTATAAGTTTGGATAAATTCCCTATGGTCTATTGAATGCAAATATTATATATATATATATATATATATATATATATATATATATATATATATATATATATATATATATACTAGCAGGTAGAGCCAACGTTGCTAAGGATTGAATGAGCATCACTATCATGTACGTTTTCTCTATGCTCATAACACCATATTACTTTTTTGTATTTACTACACCCCTCTTCCCGTTTTGTCCGCGAATATAGTCAGTTTTGGAGTGCAACTCTAATAATTCAAAACAAATACTTAGCTTGAGACAACATCTTCATCCTTATTATAGTTTTTAGGCGGTTTTTAAGCTGATAGCAAAAATAACACTTACCTACTTACAACAATATCGATTTACTCATGAAATACAAAAGAGTATTTTATTGTTTTTTTTATTGAGTTTTCCATCAGAAAACTTTTCGAGAAGACATCATGTTCTTATATATTTAATAAAACACTTGTAAGACATTTTTAATATTGCAATCGTCAGTATTAGAGTATATCTTTCAGTAATAAAATGTCGCGATTTTAATTGGATCAACATATTCTCCTTTCTTCAGCATTATTCTGACACTTCCAGGACTTTTTTGGTTTCATGTGAACACCTACTTTGAATAATACAAGGTAACCATCGCCAAAAACTAATACTACTCATTGAATACTTGATAAAACTAACAAACATTTCTGTAATCCAGTTTTATTGAACTTCAGTTTATGACTGACTTGTCCACCAAGTTTAATGTTATGAATAACCAACAGTCATTTTTTTATCGCCTTTCAATTATAAGTGCAAGTGAATACGACTAGCTAAACTTCTAATAACTTGGACTAACTCCTATCTTAAGGGTGGCAGAATGTTGACGTTTTCTTCATTGCCTTGTTTTGAAGCATGTGCTCATACAACAGTCCCCACTTTTTAAAGCAGTCCTTTGCATTATTATAGTACTCTGCAAGATCCTTCAAGATTCACCGACTCGTCAGTATCGGGCAGACAAGAAAATGTTCCATCATATTACCATCCTCTCTACATTCACTTTTGTAGCTCGTCTAGTCATAGAAACTTTTGATCGCTCCATTCCCGTTTTCAGGCGGTTGAGTATTTTCCACTAGACCAGGGTTCCTCTGAACCGGAAGTGAGGGCATCAGAAGGGTGGATTCTCATAGCAGTAACAGGGGGACATTCTCTAGCCGTCTGATCCACAGCTGTATTCTTGTCACTTCTTGAGATGTTGTTAGGGGTTCGACATGGCTAAGGACGGTTCTCCTTGACTTCAGTCGTTGGATCATTGGTCCACGTCTATGAAGGAGATGTTTGTTGTTCATCGCTGATAGCCTCTGTGATCTATACTCAGCTGGAAACTTCCGTCTCACCATGCCAGTGAGGAGATGAAGGTTGTTTTGTTAGGTATGTTTCAGGCAGCCATTGATCAAGCGGCAGGTGTTGTTCAATGGTGAGTCTAGTTTTTTTTGCTGTGATGACCTTCTTCAGTTTATGAAGAGTCTGGGGATTGTTTTGATGGACATCATCTTAGAGATAACCTCGTAGATAAAAAATAGACGGTTAAGTCCCGATAAGTGTAAAAAATTTCAGAATCACATATCCTACTGATGAGACGATTAACAAAGCGACAAAGCAAACACTGTTGACAATTTATGACTAAAACTTGGTGGACAAGTCAGACATAGAGAGAATTTTATTTAAAAAGCAATCTTAATCTGGTTCGAGAGTTTTGTAATATGGAGATATGCTTGAATAAAAACTTAAATAAAAAGATCAGCTTAAGGGTAATAACTCGTATTCTTTTATTAAGAGTTAGCGTTCCTTTTAGCTTGTTTGGCTTACATACCGAACCTAACAAAATGGCGGGTTATAGAACATAGACATGTTTACAAAACAAATAAGAACATAATGAATCCTTAGTTATGCAGGATCGGTCCAGCTACTTTTTATCTTATATGTTGACCAGCTTTTTAAAGTTGGACCTAAATAGCATTTAAACTGAAAAATAAAACGTTATATTTTAAAGTGTTATGTCTGGACCATGTTATTAGCAATAACCTAACCAACGTACTACATTACAATTTATATAAAAAGCGATACTTGATCTGTTTTGTCAATGTATTAATATGGAGATACGCTTCAATAAGCACATACATTAACAATCAGATGAGGGGAATAACTTATATTCATTTAGTAAGAGCTAGTGTTCATTATTGGTTTTTTTTAGCTTAGATACTGAACCTAACAACAAGGCGTGGTTATATAAGTTATAAATATTTACAAAACACATTTGAAGATAATTAATCACGGGCAACGCCGGTACGGAACAGCTAGTTTATCTCCAATATGTAAACTTATGTCGGTCAGCTTTTTAAAGTCGGACTTAAATAGCATTTAAGTTGACAAATAAAACGTGATCTGTACCATGACGCGATCATATCCGAGGCAATGGCTGAATCTTTAGAAAATGATCTTCAGGCTGTAGTGGATTGGGGTCATAAATGGTTGGTAACTTTTAATCGCGCAAAGACAAAGCTCCTTTCCTTCAATAACTACAAGAAGCCTCTCCAACCACCGACAGTACTGACATGCAGAAATTTAAAACTAATGTAAACAGACATCTCGCTACGCAGATCCCAATTTAGGTTGAGTCCCCCCCCCCCACACACACACCTTCTCCCCTTTCCTTTTTTCTCAGTAGCCCCTTACGTCTACAGTGGCGGCCTGCCTTGTTTGGGGTGAACTATGTTAAAAAAACAAAAACAAAAAAAACAATAACCTAACCAACGTACTGCGCCTCAATCTATCTATATAATACTAAAACTCTATTGTTCTTGTATGTTTGCAATCAGCTTTCAGCTTTCCGGTTTTCAACATCCGGTTGCGCATGCGTTAATAGCATCGTCTTCAATCTGTTATTCCAATTCCGTTATTCTCTATTATGATTAACGAACGCATGAAATTTTTCATTCTGGAAATTTTTAAACAATTTCATTTAATTTCATCAAATAGTTTATTTGTTTTCTTCACGGCTAAAAACATTCAACGGGAGGACTTCGTAAAGTCTGTCGCAGTTTAAAAAAAACTCATCCCTTTTAAAAAACAAAAACAAACAAACAAAAAAACAACACTCATTATTAATATCAGCCATACTAGCGGTCGGTGAACGAAACCACCTCCCACTTTCCCTCTCATAGATTTCACCACTCCTACTCCCTCTGTTTTCGTTACGTACGCGAGAAAGCCTGCTGTTCCCCCTTCCTTTCTCAAATCGCCCTAACCAACCACTTATAATTCAGTAACTGTAATTTAAAAAAAACAACAATTATAATAAACAGAACGACTCATAGAAATCTATCTATATTCTTTTTTCATTTTAATATACTTTCATAGAAATGCTTCTGTTATGTAAAAAAAACCTATTTTCTTTATGCCACAAGTGTCACGCTCATACATGAATTCCATAGCTAATATAACAAACTGACCCAACGGGTCACGGGTGGTCTAGTTTATTTTAAAAGTAATACATGACTGTTTGGTCACTTTATTAATATGAAGACATGCCTCAATAAACATCTAAATCAACAATCAGATAAGGGGAATAACTAGTATTCATTTAGTAGAAATTAGCGTTCATCATTTTCTTTTTTAGTTTATATAATAAACCTAAAAAAAGGCGTGGTTATAGCACATAGAACTATTTACAAAAAAATATTTAAACATAATTGATCCCGGGTAGTGCCGGGACGGAACAGCCAGTCTATAATAACTTTAATGTAATGTAATTTAATCTGAAAGAAAATCATTAAACGTAAATAAATGTTTTCGCCTAACGAAACTTTGAAACGCTGGAATTATATATATGTGTTTTATTTCTTTGTTTCAAATGTAATTATTTTATTGTTTTGGTTTGGAAGAATCTTCAGCTACTTGGTTGAATCGATTATCTGGAAGACTCGAAGAGAAAAAATAAAGTCATAATGTTCAAGCGAATACTATTTTAAACAGCAGCCAATCTTCTCACATATCCAGGTTACAAATTATTTGTCAAGGAAACCCGCCTCCATTTGCTACTAACTTCTTCCAACGTTTCATGAAATCATCGAAAGCGACCACAACAAATGGTTACTCAAATGAACAAATTCTTACAAATTGTTTTGAGTCCTAATGATTTACAATTTACCAAGTTCACAAGTCACTCGATGATAAAGGTTAATTATATTGTCGGTTGGATGATGAACGATGCTATAAAAGGCTTGAATATGATTAATGACATTGCCAAAAATGTGATTACTTAAGAAGACGCTTAACAAGTCTTTATTGATATTGAACGTGAAGACCACAATGTTTTAGTCGACAGGGAAGCAGTCCTGTGGTAATGTGTTATAAATATGGGGAGTCACTGGAAGAAAAACTTTGTTCGTGGAAATTTCATTGGTTTTAGGTACACAGTAGAAGAAAGGAAAGATGTAGAAATAAGTGAATGTTTATAAGGAGAAACCAGTGTTTGGAACTCAGTCGAGCAGATTGTATAAAAATAACAATAGAGTAGAGAAAGACTAGCAACGTCTCTTCTGAAAGAAAGAAAAAGCTGTAGTGAAGATAGGAGATCATCCCTCCCTAGATTGCGAACTCAATGTTTTAGTTCGCCTAGGTAGGAAATAATTCTCTGAACGGCTTCCCACATGTGGCATCAAACTTCATCTTAAGACGTATCTAACTATTATATACGTAGATGATTGCATTAGATCTTTTGTCATTTGTGAACCGGTAGAATGATCTAAACATTTTCACAGCG
>OY744531.1:2647500-2722500 GCA_963556195.1 Sepiola atlantica
TGCTAAACTATATATATATATATATATATATATATATATATATATATATATATATATATATATATATATATATATATATATATATATATATATATATATATATATTCAAACAAATCTTATTAGATAACACAGAGTTTTTTTGGGTCGTATAAGACTTGTTTAGTGCTAATTGCGGAAACAGAAAGAAAAATGAAAACAAAACTACAGAAATATATACTAATTTCATAGAAATAATAACCCTAACCCTAACTCTAACCCTAACCCACGGAAATATATACTAATTTCATAGAAATAATAACCCTAACCCTAACCCTAACCTTAACCCTAACTTTAACCCTAACCCTAACCCTAACCCTAACCCTAACCCTAACTCTAACCCTAACCCTAACTCTAACCGTAACCCACGGAAATATATACTAATTTCATCGAAATACTAAATGGACTATTTGAAGAATTGAAGAAATTGGCTAATCAAACAAAATAACTTCGTTTTATTTAATAACATTTGCCTAAATGAACAGATGCTACCTAAATACACACACACACTATATATATATATATATATATATATATATATATATATGTGTGTGTGTATACATATATGTATATATATGTATATATATGGATATATGTATATGTATATATATATGTGTATATATATGTATATATAGATATATATATGTATATATACGTATATATATGCTTATATATACGTACATATATGCTTATATATATATATATATATATATATATATATATATAGAGAGAGAGAGAGAGAGATATATATATATATATATATATATAGAGAGAGAGAGAGAGAAAGAGAGAGAGAGATAGATAGATAGATAGATTGGTATAGATACTAATTTATAATCCATTTTGGCTTAACAAAAACTTGGTTTTGCCCGAAAAATTATTCTCTAAAAATGTGTATGAGTTTCTTGCGCTAAATTCTTTAACAATATATATATATATATATATATATATGCAAACATTGTTAAAAATAACAGAATTCGTCTGTTTAATTATACCTTTTTAATTTTACAGTTTTTACTGATGGTCTTTTTCTCTATTAAAATCAAAAAATTAATAAATGTTCCACAGGTTTCACGGGTGTCACGAACGTTTTCGCTTCTTCGTCGAATCATCCTCCGGTGTCAAAAGCTTTTTTGTTCATTTGCTTTTGACACTATATGTGTTGCGTCGAACCAAAAGACACATGTTCAGCAATATATTCTATGCCCATGCATATTAAATGATTAAGTTATTTAAGCTTCATCAAATGGCGACAACCGCATACTCTTTTTTTCTTTTAATAATAAATTGTTGAAATAAAAATGCTAGAAATGTTTAGCTTTTAGCTTTTTTAATAGTCAGATTTGATAAATTAAATTTAAGTTGTTTTTAAATTCAACTTACTCAATTCTTAAATACCTGTTTCATATTAGCGATTATTTACATTTCTGAGTAAATCTACTTTTTGGCTAAGATCAAAGTGTAGTATCTGTTCCGATGAATACTGCACCCCATAGACTGGTATTGTCTTGGCCTTCGGGGCTTGATTTACGCCGGTCAATGGATCTGTCCTGTGCAGTTCTAGGAGGTCCACCCTCCCAGGTTTCACCTCTCCTCTTTGGGAAGGAGTAAGTTTATTGCTTACTGCCTGAGGCGCCCCTACCGGGGAATGCCGACGGGTCTGCCCAGGCAATTTTTAAACCCCACTTTCCCGACCCGACCTTGGATCACATTTTACTCGTGGGAGTAAGATAAAACTGGCCTTGTGCCTAACTCCTGGAAAGGAGTAAATCAATACTCATCAATAAATATTGACTACATTACCCTCTGTTACGCATACCATATATTTCCGAAATATAAGCAGAATTCTATACGGGAGAATGCGTTTTATTGTATGTATGTGTGTGTGTATGTGTGTGTGTTTTTGTGTACGTGTGAGTAAGTGCTGTGCGTACTCACTGCAATTCGCTTCGTCTGAATTGTCCCCACAATCGTTGACAAAATTGCACATCGACGATTTTGGAACACAAAGATGATTATTGCATTTCCCTCTGCTGGGCGGACATACGTACGATTCTGAAAAAAGAAAGAAATAGGTAAAGCATTAACTTTTACAGGCATTAACTTTAATAACTCGAAGAGCACAAGGCTCCGTAATATCGTTCTATTTTAAGCATATATTTATATGAACGGCAATCCCAAAAACTGAATGCGAAATAAATTAGATTATAGAATAGTTTTTTTTTTAATTATTTATTTTTAGTAGACGCGGATGTTACATTCGTTATGTTTGACCGCGTGGGTCGAAGTGATGGCCGCAGGAGATATTGTGGACACAGTTGGCATGGATGCTGCATACATAACGATCGTGCTGAATATATCAGTTTCAAATGGTATATTCACCACCGTTTTACGATTCTTTTGTTAGATCATTGGGAAACACACAGACAAATCAGCAGACGCATTCTCTTTTTTCTTTGTACTGGAATTGCTATAAAACTCCCCGAAGCAAATTACTAACTTACATGTGAAAATAAATAAATAAATACATAACCACAATTTTTTTGATTACATAGTGAAGTTGGTCTAACAGCATATCAACCATTTAGGGTTTATTTAATGCTGAAAGAATACAAATATTTCAAACAGTTCGTTGTATACGCTATAGATTTGAAATCGACATAAACTACCAAGGCAGGATGACAATTATCTAAGGATGTTTGCGATCAAACTAAGCGTGCTGAAATAATTTTACCAGAATATGAGGAACTTTCAAACATTTATCATGACATCATATGTACGTTGGAGCTAGACTTGAACATAAATCTGACGTAGAGAAATGTTCCCGAAATATCACGTAGGACATAGTATTATGGAAATAGACAATATATATATATATATATATATATATATATATATGTGTGTGTGTGTGTGTTTGTGTATGCATTGTATTTTAAATGAAAATCGCTCTAGACAGGGCATGAAGCCACTTGATATAAACAGCTAAAGAAACATACTACTTGAAGGTCAGAAACTAGCCAACGATAACTCTTAGGTGACCGATTCTTACACAGTAGACATTAATTATTCTCCCTTTTTCACGAACCATCCCTCATAGAATGTGAAGACTGCATGACAAAATGAAGGAAGTGAGAGATACGAGGTTACCAATAGTAAACCCAAGGTCCACTTTTTACCCCCCTTAAATTAAAAATTAATAAAAAAGGTGAAACTACATAACTTATTCGACCGTCACATTCCTTAATTTGCTTCAGTTTGTGTGTTATCTGTTCCACCTCTGCACTGTATTGCCATCTATGAATCACCTTTATATATTTATTATGGCTAACATAAATCTGCATTTCCTAAAGGGTGGTCGCTAGAAAAGCGAGGAATTTTAGCAATTCAATTTCTTCAGAAATCTTCTGATTTCATTGCACCGAGGGATAGGCCCAGACTTAAATGTCATCTATTACTGTGGTTGGTGCTAGTTATGAGCGTGACTTCAAAACTGTCGACGCGAAATAGATTCTATTTATAATTTTAAAATGTGCTTGGCAAGAGATTGGAATAATAGGTTACCACTAGCTTCATTGCGATATCCAACACGGCTTGTTGTTGTTGATCACTCTTCACTGCTTGTTGTAAATACCTGCCGACTTGGCATTTACAAAGTTAAATTCCTTCTAAATTCCAAGCTAATTTGTGGTGGCCAACTGGTAACGCTCTTGACTGCGAATCAGTCGAGAATTAACTTCATGCACTGAATATTGCGTAAGCATGAAACATCGATGTCTGTAGGTAATAAATAATTAATATTTCGAGCTTGGATTTCTAGGTTAAGACGCTACGATGAAATGCACGGGCGACATTTTGAGCATATGCCAGTGTATTATAATATTAGTCTTTGAAAAAGTTTATAAAAGTTATTCTTTGTAAAAATAAATTACCGTTTGACAAATTTCCTGCGTTTCTAGCGACAACCTGTATAGTTAATAATATCTGCATCTTTTAAAAGGTTTTCATAGTGTAGTAATTATCTTCGGTGAGTAAATTCTTATGAATCGACATGCTACTTATTTCACAGACTTGGTTCTTTTGTTGGCATTGGTTAACCTATCTATTCTAGAACCAGAAGACTTAGAAGAGCGACTAATTAAAGGTTGCCACTATTCATAAGTGAAAGTGATGCTAATGGAACCGACTGGATTCGAACTTGGTATACTTCAGTTCGTGTCGTTTTATCCAATTTACCACAGCAACGTAAGAGAGTAGAGACTGACTAACTCAGGTTTACTTTCGGTAGCCTCGTAACTCTCGATTTTTTGTCCTTTAGTCCTCATATTCCATGAGCGATGTTTCTGACAAAGGGGAAAGAATTGATGTTTTCTCGATCGTTATATCTATTTAGAAGTTATCGTAGGATGTTTTTGACCGTAAAGTAGTATATTTTTAAACTTTTCACACCAAGTGGCTTCATGCCTTGTCTGGAGCAATTTCCATTAAAAACAAAAACAAAATAAACCTCCGATCGAGATATATCAAAAGAGATTTATATAAATGAAAATTTACATTATTAGCTACGAAAGACAGAATTGCGAATAAGTCATAACATTATTGGTTTCGTAGGTATGGGAGACCGAGTGTGTCCAATCTACCTTGACAAACTTTTTACTTCTTTTATTGGAGTTCCAAGAAAAGTTGTGTGTGTTAAGTAGTTACTTTATATGAATAAGGTGACACAAACCACAATACTATTCTGTTATAAGGTGACAAATAGAAACAAAGAAGGGAAATAAATTTTGTCACTTACCGCATTCCATTTCATCTTCGCCATCTTCGCAGTCTTGGAATGTGTCACAACGTTTAATCAAATCAACACATGTTTCATTGCACTGAAACTCGTGACGTAAACAACCTGCGGGCAAAAACGAATAATATTAGTAATCTATACATCAAATATCAACGTACGTGAGTCTGGCTTGCTTCAACAATCACGTATGCAAATTTAATTTTATGAGCAAAGAACAGAAAGCTTGATCTTAATAATAACTTATAATAATGAGAAAAAGAAAAGAAAAAATAATCAGGTATGTAAGTTTCATTTTTATGAGGCAAGAGAGTAGGCTTAATCTTACTAACTGATCACGTATAGAATAAATGTAAACGTATGTGTGTTCGGCTCGCTTGAATAATCGTGCATGTAAATTTCTATTAATGAGCAAAGAAGGGGGGGCTTTATCTTAATAATAACTGATAATACTGAAAGAGAAAGGAAAGGAAGAATAACATATAACATTTTGTTGTGGTGGCAACCACTCATTTGCATATACGAATAACGTTACACTATAAATGGCAAGCCTAGGTTGGCCTTAGTGTGTGTTACCTAAATGCCACCGGAAGTGACGCCGAAGAGCGTACATGTCCTCCCACCAAGACTCTCTGACTCGACACCTTCATTTGTACATACTGTAACTATACCTTTTCTTTAATACACTTATTATTGCATTCTCCTTGTTGTTTGCGTCTTCATTGTATTCCTCACTAATTATTGTTCAACCTTGCAACCACAACAGTTGGCGACGAGATATGAAGCGTCAAATATAACAGTTTGACGAAGAACTATTAAAAAAAAAGAAAAAAAGTACAATGCAAAGTGTTGACGAGCAAACGGATTTTACGCTAAAGAAAAGTTTCAGCTTAAGTGAAAAAAAAACAAAAAAACTCGAACGTGGCAAAAGCGACAATTTACGCCGTTTTCTAGGAATCCGACTTGCAAACGAATGTAAAAGTGAATTTTTGTTTTGTCGCTAGACGACAAATCTGTTTTGTATTACTAAAGGACCAACTTGCCAACGAAAAGCGGATTTTGTTCTGTCGCAAAACGACAGGTCAGACTCGTATTACGAAAAGCAAGGAAGTAACCTACGAAAAAAAAAAGTTCACCAGTGGATTCTAATTACTGCTCCCCGTTAGCAAAACAACAACTAAAGGAATCTTTTAATTAATAATTTGTTTGGCGGCGGTACTAAAAGGAAATACCATAGCTAGAAATTAAAGCTCAAGGAAAGGATTTTTTTTTAAAGTTGTCACTGGATAACGGATAATACAGTAAAACGTCACGAAAAAAAAAAAGAAAAAAAAAGGGTAATCTCAATTTAAGAGTATTTTAATTACTAAAATACTAGAAAAAAAACTCCAAAGAACTAAATGTACTGCTTACATTTTTTTCAATTGTGACTCGAAAAAAAAAAAAGAAAAAAAAAAGGAAGATTTATCAAAGATGTTCATGCAATTTTTACAGGCACAAGCTGACCGCGAGGAAAGACAAAATGAACGTTTTGCTAAAACACTGGAACTACTAAAGAGTAATCGAGAAAATGTCGACAGTGTTAATTTCTTCCATACAACTATCTTTAATAGTATGGACACATTTAATTATGTGCCGGAGGAAGGAAATACTTTTGAAGCATACTATACAAGATACGAGGATGTCTTTCAACTGGACTGCAAAAATTGGCCAAATAGCCAGAAAGTGAGCCTCTTACTCAGGAAATTGGGTACATCAGAACACAGCAAATTCATAGATTACATATTACCTAAAAAAACTGCGGAATTAGAGTTCATGGAAGCTGTGAAATTACTAAAAGAATTATTTAATCCAAATATATCTCTTTTTCATAAAAGATGGCTGTGCATGAATCTAAGAAAGATGGACAACCAAGATTATTTGACATACGCATCAGTTGTCAATAAAAACTGCGATAATTTTAAGCTTGCGGAACTAACGGTAGAAGATTTTACATGTCTAATCTTCGCACAAGGGTTAGTTTCCACGAAAAATGCAGAAATACGCAGACGAGTGTTGTCTAAGCTGGAATCTGAGCAAGATTTAACCCTCCAGAAACTAGCAGAGGACTGTGAAAGGGCCATTACACTAAAAAAGGATTAAAAAAAATATAGAAGAATCCGGAGTGGCATATGTAAGAAAAGTTAGAAAACCATACACATCAAACAAGAACTTTACAAAGAAAAGCAATCGAAATGGAACGGGATATTACAATCCTAATAACCATAAATATAGGACAGAATATAACAAGCCTCTTCCTAGATATAACTGTAAGAGATGTGCAGAAAAGCATTGGGAATCAGATTGTCCTTATAAAAAAAAAAAATGCTACATTTGTAAGAAGGTGGGACACAAAAGCGATTGCTGCAGATATAAAGATTACACCAGAAAGAGAGTACAGCAAACAAAATCAAATACAAAATTAGACAAAGATCGGCGAAAATACGTAAAAGTGGAAATATTTAAAACACCAATAAAGTTACAACTCGACTCCGGCTCCGATATTTCTATTATAAACCTGAATACATGGAAAAAGTTGGGTAAAAAAACAACCATGATGAAAACGAGTAAATCAGCCCGGACGGTAACTGGTGGTGGTATAAAATTTGAAGGAGAAGTTGTCCTCCCGATAAAATTAAAAGGGATTACAAAGAAATTAAAAATATTCGTACTGAAAAATAGTGAAAATCTGTTTGGAATAGATTTAATTGAGAAAATCAATACATTCTGTAAAAAAATAGAATGTTCTTCTCCAACAACAGTAAATATAAAAGACGATTTAAAAGAATTATTTCCTGAAGCATTCACGACTAACTTAGGTCGCTGTAATAAATTCAAGGCCTCGTTTGAACTTAAAGAAAACGCCAGCCCAATTTTTAGAAAAAAGCGAAACGTTCCGTTCGCTGGGTTGGAAAAGATTAATAAAGAATTAGATAGATTGGAACAGACAGGAATTCTATCAAAAATAGAACACAGCGAGTGGGCAGCCCCCACCGTATACGTAAAGAAAAAGAATGACGAAGTTAGAGTGTGCGCAGATTTTTCGACCGGGGTCAACTCCCTATTAAAAGATCACCATTACCCTCTACCAAGCCCAGAGGAAATATTCACGAAGTTAAATGGTGGTAATATCTTCTCCAAGATAGACTTGAGCGATGCATATTTGCAAATACCGGTCGAGGAAAATTGCTCAAAAATACTATGCATCAATACGCGTAAGGGATTATACAAATACAACCGATTGCCCTTTGGCATCAAAGTAGCGCCTGCCATTTTTCAGCAAGCGATGGACACCATGCTAAGTGGTATTGAGTGCGCATGTGCATACCTGGACGACAGTGTTGTCAGGAGCAAATCCCTACAAGAACATGAGGAACATTTGAAACAAGTATTTACTCGAATACAAGAATTCGGCTTTAAAGTAAAAGTAAGTAAATGTGACTTTTGTATGAGCGAGATTAAGTATCTTGAACACATAATAAACAAACATGGAAGACGTCCAGACCCAGACAGATCTGCGGCAATAAAAAATATGCCAGCACCTGATAACGTAACAACCTTGCAGAGTTTCTTAGAACTCGCAAATTATTATCAATCTTGTATTGAAGGAATGCATAACTTGCGAGCCCCCTTAAATAATCTGCTTAAAAAGGATACACCTTGGAACTGGACGCAAGAATGTCAAACCGCTTTTGACAAAATAAAGAGCGCACTAACATCCGAATTATTCTTAACGCACTTTGACACAAAATTAAAAATAGTCGTCGCTAGTGACGCTAGTTCCTACGGCTTAGGAGCATGCATTCAACATATTATGCCGGATGGGTCTAGAAAACCAATAGCGCACGCTTCGAGAACGCTGATACCAGCCGAGAGGGCATATTCACAAATCGAAAAAGAAGCATTGAGCATAATCTTTTCCGTGACTAAATTTCACCGATATTTATATGGTAGACAATTCTTACTTGAAACAGACCATAAACCGTTAGTCACGATCTATGGACCAAAAAAAGGATTGCCGGTATACACCGCAAATAGATTGCTGCGCTGGGGTACAATCTTACTTAATTACGATTTCCAGCTACAACATCTAGCATCAAAAAAGATTTGCCATGCGGATGGACTGTCAAGACTGATACCACAGAAACACAATCTGGAAGAATCAGTCATTGCAGCAATTCGGACAAATGTTGAAGTAAAAAATATGGTAGCAAACATCATTAAGGAACTACCCGTAACTTTGTCGGACATTAAAAGGGAAGCCGAGAAAGACGAATACATAAAGGACATAAAAGAGAAAATTATAACGGACACAAAGGTGCAGGAAGTTTTCTCCATATGTAACGATGTGTTACTGTATAGTGAGAGAGTGGTAATACCCAAAACATTGCAGAATAGGATGTTAAGAGATTTCCATACGGAACATCCGTGGATTAATCGAATGAAGTCGTTAATGAGAAGCTACGTGTACTGGCGTAACATGGACACTGACATAGCAGCAACAATAAATAAATGTAAAGGATGCCAGTTAGCAGCAAAATCCCCACCTATAGTACACAAACCTTGGCCGAAAACCGACCAACCATGGTCGAGAATCCACATGGACTTCGCTGGTCCAGTAGGAGAAAACTATTATTTAATTGTAGTGGATAGTTACACAAAATGGCCGGAGGTAATGCGTTGCAGGAATCCAACAACGAACAACTCAATAGGGTTCCTACACGAGTTGTTTGCAAGATTCGGTGTACCAGACACACTGGTCACTGACAACGGAACGCAGTTCACATCCGCAGAGTTTAAGGAATTTTGCGACACGTTCCGAGTGAAGCACATCACGACTCCGCCGTATCATCCAAGGTCGAACGGCCTTGCGGAAAGGTTCGTGGACACGCTAAAACGAGCGTTAAAGAAATCCATTGGAACACCAACAGAAAAAGCTTTGCAACAATTCTTGCAAGTTTATAGGATCACACCACATCCTAGTACACCATCAAACATATCACCAGCTGATCTAATGTTTGCCAGAAAGGTAAAATCAGCGTTTGATAAACTGTTGCCAAGACAGGCAATTATCCGAAACACTACACACACGAGAAGAAAGAAATATAACTCGGGAGATCGAGTATATTTTAAGTGCTACAAGAATAACACATCTTACAGGGAATGTGGAGTAGTGGATAAACGCATTGGTGATTGTACATATATGATTAAAGGTCCACAGAGTATACATAAAAGGCACCTAAATCAGATAAAAAAACGTCATATCCAAGATGATGATTATACGACAACAGTCGAAGAGGAGGAAACCATAGATGTCATATACGAATCCTTTAATTTGGAACCGCCTCAATATACACCTGAACCCCGAAGATCAGGTAGGAAAAGAAAATTTAATGAACCATTGATGGTAAACCCAAAAACAAAAAGATATTGAAATCTGTGTGACTTCAAATCTTGGGAGGGGGGTGTTGTGGTGGCAACCACTCATTTGCATATACGAATAACGTTACACTATAAATGGCAAGCCTAGGTTGGCCTTAGTGTGTGTTACCTAAATGCCACCGGAAGTGACGCCGAAGAGCGTACATGTCCTCCCACCAAGACTCTCTGACTCGACACCTTCATTTGTACATACTGTAACTATACCTTTTCTTTAATACACTTATTATTGCATTCTCCTTGTTGTTTGCGTCTTCATTGTATTCCTCACTAATTATTGTTCAACCTTGCAACCACAACACATTTCATTTTTAAGAGAAAAGAAGTCGAAGATAACTTTTAATAACTGATAAGCTATATGATAAAGGTGACCATATGTGTGTCCGGCGCGCTTCGAAGTAAGGAAATTGAGACAGATGGATTTAAATAGATAGATAGAGAGAAATATAGAAAGAGAAAGAGTAAGAGAGAGATAGACAAGGAGAGAGACAGATACAGGGATAGAAAGTTAGAAAGAAGGGTGAGAAAGTGTGTACTTAAGTTTCAGATAGCAGTAGCATTCATTTTGTCTTTTCTTATCAATGAGTATCGTTTCAATGATTTCAAGTAGTGAACATTAATTAAATTGCGAAGCAATAGTGAGCGGACGAAGCCATTTAGTTATAAGATTCTACCGCTTCAGAAATTATTTAACTCCTGATGCAATCCTTTACCTGTATACAACACATATATATTCACATATAGATTACTGTTGCCACATCCCTGACAGAGCATAACACCGACTTCAAATCTTCTGGGGTTGTCCTCTTCTCTATTCTCTACCACCTCCTTCTCGCAGAAGAGACGTTGCTAGTATTTTCTCTATTTTATCGTTATTTTCATGGTAGGTGATCGACTGAGCTTTAATCTATGCCCCCCCCTGTAAATCATTAATTACAAAAACTCGTCTAGCTGCACCCACTGTAAATAATTTTCTTTTTTATCTCAGTACCTAAAACTTAACGGAACTTCCATGAACAAAGTTTATTTTCAAGAACTCTTCGTCTGTGTAACACAATGCCACAGGGCTGCTTCCCAGCTGACTACAACATAATCGTTTTCAAGTCCAATGTTAACAAATTCTTGTGAAGCCGTTCTCTAAAGTAATAAATTTCTGCAGTCCTAACCATCGGTACCGATCTTCAGATGTTGTCTCACCACCGACCTGACAACCCTCATCTTCGAGTGGCCTTTGGACCTTGATAATCGGTACCAATTTAGTACATGGCAATAAATAAATAGATAATAATGAATTAATGTAATTCCACTTTCTCTACGGAAATAAAAAGATTAAAACAATGCATCAAATATTCTAAATAAACAAAAACCAACTTAGATTTAAAAAAAAACAAATAAATACATGAATTACAACTAAAATCAGTAAATAAACGAGGACTAAATTTAACCCTTACTCGTACCCTAACCCTAACCCTTACCCTTCTATCCTCAAAAGAATAGACTAAACCAATGATTTAAATACTAAAACCAAACAATAAAATATACTTCCTAATGACAATCGCTAAAAATTCCAGATAGATCAGTCAAAAATATTGGACGCTTACTACACAAACTAACTCCTGATACTCAGAAAAATCGAAAAAATTATTTTTTAAATACGAAAAGAAAAAAAAAATCCATAGTTTTTAATCAAACTAGTCTGGATTATAATTTGCTGCATATACGAGGCATGTCTAAAAAGTATGCGACCTTCGGCCAGAAAAGAAATATTTTAAATACGTGACGTTTTTTTTTATATCCGAATCCCCTTCAAAGTAGACCCCTTGTTCTTGCACACACTAAGTCCACCGATCCATCCACAGTTTGAAACATCCCTGAATATCTTCTGTTGGAATGGTGTTCATCTCCACCGTCGCGTGAGATCCAGCAGGTGTTTAGAAAAGATGCGACGTGTAACACAAATTCAGGAGTGGTGCAACCGATTCAAAAATAGCCGCACATCAGCGGAGAGTGATTAGACCTACTACTATATGGTACTGTCATATCTAGTCGGTCATTATTTTTCTCAAGTATCTTACGCTGGTGTTACCAGATCAGGCTGTCTGAAAATACTGGCTTTCTGACCTAAAATGCACCAAACATTGATGCTTTTTTTTCTTTCCTTTGCAAAACTCAATCATGTTTTGCCAAGCCAAGAACAAATACAACAATTTTCCTCTAGAAAACAACCAAAGCAAACCAAACACCATGAATAAATATTTTAAGATATAAAGAGCTTGAATCCTAACACGCTTTTACCAAAATGACCGGATTCGGCATTAAATGACCTGAAAAGGGTTGACATGCCGTAAAACAAATAAACCAAACCAAACACAATGGATAAATATTTGAAGATATAATAAACTTGAAGCATGCAATATTTTACCAAAATGACCGGATTCGGCATTAAATAACCTGAAAAAGGGTTGATATGCCGTGAAACAAAAACAGAAAAAAGTTGAACTAACGCAAGTACCTTGTTCTCAGCATAAACCCCCGTTTAAAGATATTAATATTGCTCAAATAGACCATTCGAATTCTGCGTGGTTAAAACTCCAGACTGAACATATTACAAATATTTTTGGGATTTCTCTTTTTAGCCAATTATCTCTCACTTTCAGCAAATCTGTTATTCGCATGCGTCGTTAACATGCATCGTTAACATGCATCGTTAACATGCGTCGTTAACATGCATCGTTTACATGCATCGTTAACATGCGTCGTTAACATGCATCGTTAACATGCATCATTAACATGCACCGTTAATATGCATCGTTAACATGCATCGTTAACATGCGTCGTTAACATGCATCGTTAACATGCGTCGTTAACATGCGTCGTTAACATGCGTCGTTAACATGCATCGTTTACATGCATCGTTAACGATGCATGTTAACGATGCATCGTTAACATGCATCGTTAACATGCATAGTTTACGTGCATCGTTTACATGCATCGTTAACATGCATCGTTAACATGCGTCGTTAACATGCGTCGTTAACATGCATCGTTAACATGCATCGTTAACATGCGTCGTTAACATGCATCGTTTACATGCATCGTTAACATGCATCGTTAACATGCATCGTAAACATGCATCGTTAACATGCATCGTTAACATGCGTCGTTATACATGCGTCGTTAACATGCATCGTTAACATGCATCGTTAACAAGCATCGTTAACATGCATCGTTAACATGCATCGTTAACATGCGTCGTTAACATGCATCGTTAACATGCGTCGTTAACATGCGTCGTTAACATGCATCGTTAACATGCGTCGTTAACATGCGTCGTTTACATTCATCGTTAACATTCATCGTTAACATGCATCGTTAACATGCGTCGTTAACATGCATCGTTAACATGCATCGTTTACATGCATCGTTAACATGCGTCGTTAACATGCAGCACACTCCACATGCACCACTTAGTGCATGTTTACGGTATATGAAGGGTCTACAAAGTCTTAACTAACGAAGGAAAAGACAGAATGAATCACTGATGCATGTGACATGGGACTTCAGCTTAAACTGCATTTGGAAGAAAAAAGATCAGATTAAAGTCCGTAATACTCGAAATGTTTCCCTCTAAAATTATTTAAATCTATGCACGTTCATTGAACCCCCATTAAAATGAATCGCCATTAAAAGTCGATACAGAGAAGCCATCGAAAATTAATACGATGAATGATTACTAAGTTGTCGTGGAGAAAACGCAGACAAATTGAAAATCACCGCTGATTTTCTCATTAACGTTAACGTATATTTTAAGAATTGGCTTTCTAATCAATATTAAAAAAAAAAAAACTTACTTCACACCAAACAAGGCAAGTTGCCAATGTTAACGTAAAGGGTTACTGAGAATTAGGGTAAAAGATAAGAGGGTTATCCTAAATTGGGAACTGTACAGCAAGATGCTTGTTCACATTAGTATTACATTTCTGCATGTCGGTACAGTCAGGGAAACAGGGAGCAGCGAGGAAGTTCCAAAAGCCGGCAGCTCGATAAAAGAAGCTATTGGACTAGAAAGCTCTCCGGTATGTGGAGATTTCCACAGTGAATGGATGGGATCTAGCCGATTGTCGGGTTGGTCTGGTCGAGTGTATTTACGTCGAGGGGGCACCAAAGCAGCAAGTTCATCGGAGCACATTCCATTGAAGTACTTGCAAAACAAGCACAAGGATGCAATATTGCGGTTATGGGACAAAGGCTTGAGCTTGGTGGATACTGAGGGGCTTATTAGATTAGCGACTCTTTTATGGACTTTGTTAATCTACACATTTTGCGTTAAAAATGGAAATCCTATTTAAAAATTAAGCGTGATCGACTAACGAAAACGACATTTCAGATTCATGCGAGTAGTATTTTTTTGTGTTCATTTATACATAAATAACACTAAACAATCAAAAATTTTGAAAATTTTACAAAATTCAGAAGGTGCAGGCCACTAGTTTTTGGCTATTTTACATCCATGAAAACCCTTCCACAACCTGAAAATGGTCCTAAATGAAAGTACTATATCAGATTTAACCATCTATATCCATTCATAGCTTTTGAGGATGTTTTAGGATCTGCAATGTTGCATGAAACCACTTTTTCACCGAAAAATGATGGATTTTGAGTCCCGTGGAGCCCTAACGGCTATTTTTGGCCTGCACCTTCTGAATTGTGCAAAATTTTCAAAATGTTTGATTGTTTAGTGTTATTTATGTATAAATGAACACAAAATAATTCTACTCGCATGAATCTGAAATTTTCACCCATTACGTCCCACCCCTACTTAAATGCATGTAAACTTAGTTACGTTCATTAAATCTGCGAGTTAAACAAACGAGACGCCATTTTAAATTCAAGTTTGATCGAGAAGAAGGACCGATTGACAAAGCCTCTAACAAAGAAGCGTGGTCGCATCCAAAAGCAGAATTATCAAACTAAAACGACTCATTTGTCAAATTGTTTCTAATTAAACATTTTAGTTTGAATGAGATCATATTCAATCAGTTGAGAGTCTTCTAGAACGCAGTATTGATTTTAGAGCGTGAGTTTATTTAAAAGGAAGACATATATTGTCATTGGTCAGGAAATATCGTTTGAATTATATGCACACATATTTATAGAACAGTCTCTTATTCCCTCTTTCTCACCTTACTTTCTATAGTAGAAAGATACCCGTCATAAGACGGGTTAAATTAATACTCCTAAGAGAACAGTTTGGCATAAATGTTATGTCCCATCCCAAAGGTTAAAATTAATATAGAATCATACGAAACGTTACGTCTATAATACTTATACCAATTTTGATTAAAATCCATTGCATAATTTTGATTAAAATCCAGTACATAATTGTGATTAACATCATTGCATAATTTTAAGTGAAATCAATTACATAATTTTATTTAAAATCCATTACATAATTTTGATTAAAGTCAATTACATCATTTGGATTAAAACCTATTACATAATTTTTATTAAAATCCATTACATAATTTTGATTAAAACCCATTACATAATTTTGATTAAAATCCATTACATAATTTTGATTGAAATACATTACATACTTTTTATCAAAATCCATTACATAATGTTGATGAAAATCCATTACATAATTTTGATTTAAACCCATTAAATAATTTAATTAAAATCCATTACATAATTTTGATTAAAGTACATTACATAATTTTGATTAGATCCATTACATAATTTTTATTAAAATACATTACATAATTTTTATTAAAATCCATTACATACTTTTTATTAAAATACATTACATAATTTTTATTAAAATACATTACATAATTTGGATTAAAACACATTATATAATTTTGATTCTAAAAATATACACATTTTCAGGCTTAAGCTTAAGGAGTCTTGAGAGAAATGGAAATTTAGTTAATTTTGCTAAGATTCCTGTTAAGACTCAGATTGTGTCTTTCAATCGTAGGCGTGTCTCTTTTTTCCTGAGATTCTCATAGATGGCTCTGCCCCTGATGAGAAATCGACTCTGAAACTTATTGGTCTTACTCTCTCATCAAATTATCCTTGGAGTTAATACATTAGATCCATTGCAATTTCTGCTTCTCGTAAGATCGGTTCTCTCTATCGCTGCAAACACTTTCTCACAACTGAGGCTGTTGTCATATTTGGGCTGGTGAATCTCTGCCTTATTTGAGGCTTCGATATAATGTGCAGAAACATATCTGCTATTTCTTTGACCCTACCCTTTCTTTTTCTCTGCATCCTTTGTTCCAGCTCATTTGACTCGTGGTCCAGTGGTCTCCATCAATTCGCTGTTTGATACCTCATTGTAACGCAGCTTGCGATTCCAGTAGCTTCTTTCCAAGAACTGCAGGCTTGTGGAACTCTCTTCCTGCTGAATGTTTTCTTGGAATCTCTTGTCTTTGCGATGATCTATTTGTTCTTGTTAGCTCCTGACACCAAGTTGCTTCATGTCTTGTTTGGAGCGATTTCCATTAAAAAAATGCTGTCTTTTTTAACATAGTTCACCCCAAACAAGGCAGGCCGCCTCTGTATACGTGAGGGGGTACTGGGAAAAAGGGTGAGAGTTTTTTTAGGGGGGGGGGGAACCTAAATTTGGAGTTGTGCAGCGAGATGGCTGTTTACATTAGTTTTAAATTTCTGCATGGCAGTACCGTCATGAAAATAAGGAGCAGGAAGGAAGTTCCAGAGTCCAGCAGCACGAGGAAAGAAGATTTTAGAGTAGAAAGCTCTTCGGCATCTGGGGATCTCCACTGTGAATGGATGGGATTTGGCAGATTGTCGGGTTATTCTAGTGAATTTGCGTCTATTCAATAAAATCGTATATATTTGAACTTTCAAATAGGGAGTTGTATCCATAACACCCCTAACACCTCTTTCTATTACTCCAAAGAAACTGAAATTTGTTAATATTTATTTAATTAATGCTTAATACCTACTGTGAAATTTTCACAAATTTCGAAAATATCTGAATCTGAGCGAATTCTGGCCTTCTTTTGCCTGAAACTGTATAAAACTAAGTAACAGCACGTAGCTGGATACTCAACTAGACTAGATGAATTCTTGCCCTGGAATCTGGTAAGAACAAAAGACCAAAAGAAACATATACTATAACAAACTTAACTGGTCAATTAAGAAGGAGACAATTTATGTTCTTCACTTCTTTACTAATTAACGTTTGACATATAAAGGAGACTTTAATTGAATATTCGAATATCTATGTATCTCATATAGAGGTCAAGTGTTAACCAACAGAAGCGGACCCTTGATTTCTGATAACTTAGACTGAAGTAAAATGAAACAAATATATATATATATATATATATATATATATATATATATATATATATATATATATATATATATATATAGAACATAGAAATAAAATATTACCATACACATTATAATTGTCAGCATTTATAATTTATTTCGACCTCATGGTCATTTCCAATATGCAGCTTTCCCATTAGCAATCTGAAGAGACAAGTGGGTCAAAATAAATTATAAATGCTGACAGATACAATGTGTATGTGAATTTTAGCCTGAAGCATCCCCCCGGGGATGAAACGCGGGAACCTCTGTGTAGCTTAATTGCCATAAATATATTTTCATAGCTTACTATATATATATATATATATATATATATATATATATATATATATATATATATATATATATATATATATATATATATATTCAGGCTTTATTGAAAACCGCGGAGCTCTCTCTTTTCACAATCTTTCATGTCAATCTCTCGACGCGGCGAGGAATTATACGGTTCTCTGGTGTTACCCGGTGGAGTATGGCAACTAGCGTTGTGTCATGGGTCATTCGAAATAATAAAACTATAAAGCATGGCTCTTTGTAACGATAAGACACATCCTCCTAAAAACGGTCGAGAAACCGAAAGCGCTGGATGAAATGGCCCACACCACAACGCTATATGCCATACTCAACCGGTTAACACCTGACAACCGCAGAATTGCTCGCCGCGTCGAGAGATTGACACGAAAGATCGTTAAAAGAGAGTGGGGAGTCGTTTTCAATTAAGCTTGCATAAACAATAACTTGCTACCGAACTATATATATATATACACACACACACACACACACACACACACACACACATATATATATATATATATATATATATATATATATATATATGATCTAAGGGTAAGATCAGTTTATAATAACTGTTGAGCGATAACATCGACATGCCAGTGTCGCAGATTTTGTACATGTCTGTGTAAATAAAAATAATCATATATAAAAACCCTATTTGATATTGCGCACTTTTTATAAACCCGGTTGAAATTCTTTGGATTACTACCCTGTGGATGTTTTACCTGGATTATTATATATATATATATATATATATATATATATATATATATATATATATATATATATATACATATATATATATATATATATATATATATATACATATATATATATATGTAATAATAATAATAATAATAATAATAAGAGAAGAAAAATAAATATTTTTATTCACTAAATGCTCCTTGTTCTGAACAACTGAAGATATTGACTTGCTTCCATTTGCAGGTCTAATTATTTTTCATTGACTAATCATATATATATATATATATATATATATATATATATATATATATATATATATATATATATAAATTGAAACACTGATCAACCAGAGAGCTAGAGGTTTTCGTAATGCACACTTTGATATACATCGAACTGTAACTGACAAACTTTTTTCTAAACCCTTTGAAATGGATACATCCACTATCGGTCTACTGCACAGACATAATGAATTGGACTTTGCCAACTGTCGTCTAAAAATCAGCTTCTTAACAACATGTGGATTCCTAAACAATTTGAGTATTCTTTTTCAAACATTCATTTCCAATATAACAGCTGTTTTATTTTTGATGCGTTTTTTCACGGCGTCTACCCTAACTATACGTTCTCAACTCAACAAAATACTCTTCATCTTTTAGTTTTTTATTTTGTGTATAAATTTTGTTAAGGTTAATTGTTGCCGATTATATTTACAATTACATTGTCGGTTTTTTCTATTCTGTGCTAAAAAGTGTGTATATTTTAAAATGGATGGAGTAAAGATATGAAGCTCTTTGCTTTGAACTTTCTATGTTCTAATAAATATTGTATCTTTATAATTTTTTATTCTCATCTTTCATCCTTAGAATAGGTTGCTCTATTCAATATATTGAGCTTTATATTATCACAGTAGATTATTATTAAACGATAATTCAATTATCTTTAATTTAATTTAACATTACGATATATATATATATATATATAACATTTAAATATATATATATATATGTATATGTATACGTAAATATATATATATATATATATATATTTAAATATATATATAACGTTCGGGAATTTATATATATATATATTTATAACATATACTATGAAATAAACATGCTAATTTATATATATATATATATAAATTTATAACATATACTATAAAATAAACATGCTAATTATTTTTGTATGTTCAACTAAAAGTTAATTAACTCTTACCTTAACCCTAACCCTAACCCTAACCCCTATATCCGGACTTTCTAATAAAAATAGTTTACTCGACAGAAGGTAAACCATTTTGTGCTATAAAAGTTAGATACTTCCAATACGATTAAAAAATTAAATGTTTTGAAAAAGTTTTAAAACATAATTTTTTTACAACAAAAATGCTGTTTCTTATAACTTTTAAATAATTGCATGTTCCTTTAATGTAGCCTTCACATTAAAAGTATTCCAGGTGAGAGGAGTGTGTGTGCGTGGGTTTATAAAACCCCTCAACATCCAAATACACAATACGACTACCTCGGAGGATTTATGAGTTATAAGTAGTGGCATGATATACCTGATTTTCCCAATAGATACCTAAATCACGTTGTAGACATGCGTCACCTACGAGCGCAGTCTATTCACCAAGGATTAGTATATTTGTTCCAAAAGGTCGACTTACTCATGTGCGAATTGACAATCAATATAAATATATCATATGTACCGATAGTCTACTGAGAGTTTTGTACGCCAACGGCGTTGTCAAGGTATTTTTTGAGATGAAGAAATGTTTAGAGTTAAATAATTTTGACATCTCGTATATCCCTATATCAACAGTTTTGTCTACTCTTGGTGAGAGTTGCGGCAACGTAGAACATGTATTACTGGCATATTGTATTGCTGACATTGGACGCAAGTGACAATAGTAATCATATGCAACCATTTTATGACAATAACATATAGTAGACTTATATTCTATTCAACTGCCCAAGGGCTAATAATTGCTAAGTAAATGCAAACTAAACTCGAATTTTGACTGTTCTTGCTGTTAATTGTTTTGGACAAGTTTCTCTATTTTCGTGAACTTTTTGAATAGCCTGGAGTTTATTCTAAATGGAATTTACAGTTCTGTTATTTTAATAGATTGCCAAATGTCAGAAAAGATTGATATCGTATATATATAGAGAGAGAGAGAGACAGAGAGACAGAGAGAAATAGTATATCTTCAAGTTTATGAACAGTCACTTATATGTATATAAGCCGTTACATATTATATATATATATATATATATATATATATATATAAATAAAATATTTGTTGTTGTTTATTATCTATGTATGTATACGTTTCGTCCCTTTTCAATCAGGACTCATCAGCATAGAGATATGACTATTCACTACCGGTCGTACGATTCGAAACCCTGGATAACAAGTATTTTTCAACTTGCATCCAACGTCTTTAACCGCGCGCCCAATATTTGAATAGCCGATAAACAATGATAATTTAACACATTTAAAGCGGCACGATATCCAGGCATTCTACTTCTATTAAAGAAGGAATGATGCATTATAAAGCAAGTGACGTCATGCTGTGTTTGTACTACCATTAAGAGGGCTCTACTTATTTTACGAGGAGCGACAAATATAAAATATTTGTTGTTGTTTATTATTTATGTACGTATACGTTTCGTCCCTTTTCAATCAGGACTCATCAGCATAGAGATATGACTATTCACTACCGGTCGTACGATTCGAAACCCTGGATATATATATATATATATATATATATATATAGTACATGTATTATATTAGTTTCTGTAGGTGTCAATCCGTTCAAACTCCAGTGTTTATAAAAAGTGCTCAATAACAAGTACAGCTGTTTTTTAGTATACATTTTTATTCATACAAACATGTTTCGGTTGTACTATTCATAAAGTGTCAACCTCTTCGGACCAAAAACTTTAATTTTCAAGTTTTCTGGTGTGAAGAGGTTGGTTTTCTATGAAGAGTACAACCGAAATATGTATGCACATATGTAAACAATAATGTTTGTATGAATAAAAATGTATACTATATATATATATATATATAGTATGAAAATATATCTATGGAAATTTAACTACACTGTTGGTAGCCTTACTCCTTTACATATATACTTTTCTCTCATATATACTTTTACATATATACTTTTCTGATACTGCACTACTCTCTCATATATATATATATATATATATATATATATATATATATAGAGAGAGAGAGAGAGAGAGAGAGAGAGAGAGAGAGGTGTACTAAAAGCGAACTTTTAGAAAAGGTAAAACCCTATTGTGAAGAGTATACAGCTCAATATCCAGGATAGAGCAGGTAGAATGAAGAAGAATGGAAAGGAATTAGAGAAAGCAAAAGCCAAATCAAAATTCAATTAAAAAGTTCAAAGCAAGGTATATTCCGCAAAAAGGCAATTTATTCAAGTTAAATTTTCCTTAAGCCAGGCTTTTCAAAGATCAAAATCTTATCATCAGAGGAAGTCGCTGGGATAGATGGCCAAGATTTAAAATTTGAAAAAATGAAATAAAATAAAAGTTGTAGGGAAAGAAACGTAGGGCAAAACTGTGCCAGGGTGCAAGCAAATGTCCGATTTCCAAAAAGTCCGGTGTCGAAGAGTCCAGCGGAGAGAATAAGATGTAGATAGGTAGGTCGTTAGAGGCACGAGAAGTAATGAGAGAGGTTTCAAAGTTAAATTCCAAAAAGGCACAACTTCAGGTACGGCGAAAAAAGAAAATCCAAAAAGGGTAAAAAGTCCAATAAGAGGTACATTCGATGATGCAGGCAGGCGTCAGAGGAGATTAAGATGGAAAATATTCGCCATTAAAGATACTTCCCGGGCAGAGATGACTAAGGAAAGTGTTTTAAAGTGGGAAAAAGGGGCAGCGAGAATATTTAAAGCCTGCCCAGTTGAGAAAGCCGGCTATAAATGAAGAAAAGCAAAGACAGTGAAAACAAGAATATAATATGCGACCAGTAGGCAAGGGAGGAAACGGGTAAGGGGTGTGTGGGAGGAGAAAGGGACGGGTACGAGGAAAGAGAGGGGGGAGGAGAAAGGGAGCGATGCGGTGAAGGAATGCGGATAAAACTAAGAGTGTGAAAGTGGGGGGTGAAACATAAAGTTGAAATTGGAAGTTAGCGCGAATTAGGATTCAACTAGAAAAGGGGAAGAAAGGAGTGGGGGTAAGTTAACGAATGTTAGGATAAGGGGTTAAAATATCAGAATATGTATAAGAACAGAGTTCAGGGTTTAGAAGTTTAATCAAATGACCTTAGATATAAACAATGAGGCAAAATATATATGAAGGGTAGGACTAGAAAAATGAGTTAAAAATTAAAAGAGTAAAGATAAAAAATAAAGATAAAAATAGTATAAAAAGTAGAAATAAGAAAATAAAAGAATAAAGAATGAAAAATAGATAATAAGATTAGTCTTAAGCCCGCAGGGAAAATTAAGGATTGACCGAAAGAATAAAAAATGAAAAAATAAAAAATAATAAAAATGAGATACTAATAATAGAATGAGGGAAAAGTCGATAAGATTGGAGCTCAAGAATGAAAATTAGAATAAGGAAAAAGAAAAAGGAAAACAAGACCTCGAGAGGATATCCGGAATGGGAGTCTCCAAGGTGGAAAAAATTATGGGTTGAAGTAAATAAGCAGTTACGGGATGCTAGTTCAAATAGATATGGGAAAATATAAACTTTGAAATTTTATTCAAAAAAGTTATATGGAGGTTAATTAAGAAAATTGTTAAATAGGTTAGTGAAGGCCGGAAGAAGTAAGAGATATACAAGGTTAAAGAAGTGACAAAGGATTAAGCCAGAGGGAGAGTAGAGATCGCAGTTAAAAGTAAATACTATGGGGGTTAAAAGATGAAGAGCGAGGGCGGGTTGGGGTTGAGTAGTTTGAGAGAGATGTGCGAAGGGCGAGGTAAAACAAGGGGGGAATAATCGAGGCTATTAAAAGAGTGAGAAGAATTATTTAGAAGTAAAAACAGGAGGGGAAGAATAATTAGAGTGCACAGTGGAAACAGTAAGGAGTTCGATATCGAGGTGTGCAAAGGGGATATGGAGTAGATAAGGCTAATCAACAAGTAAATAAAAGGGCTAGGATATAATATGAATAGAGTGGGTTAGTTATCACGTTGAAAGGGAAAAGAATGAAGAATGGAAGTGTTGAAGGGAAGCGGACGAATGCATTAAAAGAAGTTAAACGGGAAAGAAAATGGAAAGCCAAATAAAGTTATACAGTTAAGGAGGTTAAGTGGAAAGATTTAGGGGGTAATGGAAGAAAGGTGTTAAAACTAAGGGAAATGTGAAGCTAACGAAGTTTATGGGTAATTTTATTAAGTTAAGAGAAGGTTAAAGGGATGAGGGAGATATAAGTAGAGATTATAGAACAACAGGAATTAGAACTATCAGAAAGGGGATTCGAGATGTAAGGAGGGAAAATCCGAAATGAAGGGATGGTATTTAATCAAATGGGGGAGGGGTGTCTGGGGGATTATTATGGTTGCTATACCTGAATTTACGTTTATGCCTGCACCTGGAGATAAGTTCATTCTTAGAATTAATAATATTTTTAGATTTAGTAGCAGTAGCTATCATAAAATTTTCCAGAGTACAAAGTTGGCAATGGGATGCTCCAGGGGTATATGATTTGGACTTTTTAAGTATTGACCAGTGAAGTGAATAGGGAGTATTTTTGAGATTGAGGTTTCTAATTAGATTGGAAAGTGAAGTGCCTGTGCTGTTATCGCTGCTATTTTTAAAGGAATATATATGGTTAGAGATCCGGGTCTTAATGGGGAAAGAGGACGCCCCAATATATGTGTGTATCTTGAAGGGTGGTGCTATAGTTGCATTGAGATTGCTAATGGTATTAGAAGAGATTTGGGTTTGGAGATCCAAGTTATGCGAGGAAAGTTGTTTGGAGAAGTGGGGTGGAGCGGATATGGGGGAAAGCTGAGTTGGCCCATGAGCACTATCTATTATTGGGGGTGCTTGGTTAGAGGTATGGCTGTATAAGCGGGAGTTTAGAGTAGAAGCGGATTGGGGTTGCGGGGTGATCCGGAGTTCGGGTGGAGTATGGGAACTGTGATTACTCACAACATTGGTGGAGCGGGGGAATTGTTTAACAGTACAAGCGTATATTACGTCCTTCTGTACACAGTTGATGTTAAGGGGACAATCTCTAGGTTTACGGCAGTTACAAGTGGTGAGGGATGTGGTGGGTGGTTGCTGTTGGATATGTTTGATTTTCCTATTGTTAGAGGTTATGATAGTTTGTTCAATATTGGGCATAGTAGAGTATGATATGTTAATAGAATTTCTGTTAAGGATAGTGCTATATCTGTGGGGATGCTTAAAAGATCTGTCTAAGATTTGGAAAAATTCTTTAGGTATATTGGTTTTAACATTACTGCTGAAAGGCGGATTAAACCAAATGTTATTCTTTCTTCTAAGTTTTTTTCTTTGTTTATGCGAATGTGGGTCTACCCGATTATCAATATCTTTAGTTCCTATGGGCTTATTAGAGTGTGTTTTGATTATCTTAGGTGCTGATGAGTTAAACTTTTTATTTCTGTGTGTGGTCATGTTGTGAGTAATAATGCCTGAAGATTTGTTAACTTGAGTAAGGGGGTTGCAGTTATATTTAATTTTGTGATTGTAGCCTGAGTTAAGCAAAGCATTATTGTAAAAGCTAGAATTTTGATCGAAGATAGATTTATTCGCAGATAGCTTAGAGATTCTATTAGATACTGAGGGGACTATTGAGTTTATGATGGATTTAGGGTGGTTAGATAGGCTATGTACGTAGAAAAGGGTTAAGTTAGGTTTATGGTATGGGCTGAAGGTTCCGAGTTAAGATCTAATGTAAGGTCAAGAAAGTTGGATATTCTTTTCTCAGGTTCCACTGTAATGGTCAAACCAAAGTTTTTAAAGAAGTTATGCAGGTTTTTGATAGTGTTGTTATATTGTCTCGATCTCTCCCCAGATACAAACAGGGCATCGTCCCTATACAACCCACCCTGTAAGTGTCCAAAATTAAACCCCAATTCTCTCATCAAGTACAAACCTACCAGGTCAGTGACCTGGGCAGAGTCTGAGGACCCCATGGTAATGTCAAAGTTATTGGGGGTGTCCTTCCTAGTCCAAAGCTTATTATCAAATTCTAGTAGGGATCTTCTGGCTAATATTATTAGTTTAATCTCTATGTCAGTAATGTCAGAATTATTTTTGGCGAAGATTAATGCTTTGTTAAGTAAGATAGGGGAAATGGATTGGTAATAATTATTAATGTCGAATGTTATGAAGTTCAAGTTAGGTTTAGACTTATCAATGAGGTTAAGGAACCAGGTAGTAACCTCATCTGAGGATTGCCAAAGAGTGTAACGAATGTTTTCTTTCAAGGTAGGGATAATTCTATCCAAGATTTTCTTGCTTATGATGCCTAGGTCGGATTTAGAGGGGCATATTAGTCTGATGGTAGGGTTTTCTTGGAAATTATTTTTATGGTCCTATTATTTTTGCGGAATATACCTTGCTTTGAACTTTTGAATTGAATTTTGATTTGGCTTTTGCTTTCTCTAATTCCTTTCCATTCTCCTTCATATATATATATATATATATATATATATATATATATATATATATATATATATATATATATATATATATATATATATATATATATATATATATATATACAGCATAATATGAAATGAAATATTAAAATAAGGTGCGAATTCAATTTTATTAGAATTCAAAATTCAGGCTCTATCTATTAATGCTGTATCCAGTATATTGAGCTTCAGTCTTTATCCGGATGTTTCACTAATTAAAAGCCGGACCAAATGGATTATTATTATTATTATTTTTTAATACTATTATTATTATTATTATTATTATTATTATTATTATTATTATTATTATTATTATTATTATTATTATTATTATTATCATTAATATTCTTACAAACTTGTTATTTCTATTTCTATTTTTATTCTAATTTTATTTATATTTATCTTTATTTTTAGTTTTATTAAGGCTTTTATATAAGGCTGTTATCACTGCGACTATCGTAGGTATGATTGGCAGGCGTTACCATTGTCATAATAGGTTTTGTTAATGATAAAACTGGTAACACCAGAAAACTTCTCTTATAAAATGATTCCACTAGTATTGATCTCGGTATAATATAATCACAATTTAAAAAATATAATCACAACAAAATTCACTACAAATAATAAACAAAACATTAAAATAAAATGCAAAAGTAGCAATTAATACCCTAAATTAAAATTATCAAACATTTTTATCCACATGATAATTACTTATTAGAATTAAAATAAAATAAAAATGACGGTTGTAATCATAATTTTATTCTCATTTTAAATTTAACTCACTCTGGCCGTCGCTCCATCTCCCTCCTCCCACCCCGGCCGAGATTGAGATCATGACAGCACAGACACGTGAAAAACCTCCCACGTAATAATTTGAAACACGACTTGTTGGGGTCCTCCCCCCTCCCCTCTCATGTCCCATGTCGCCGTTATAGACAAAGCCCCAACTCTGTCCCCCTCCCCCTTCAATGTATTTTCAATTTTCAATCTCCCGTTAAAGTGAAGTTAAAATTTTATGCCATTTGAATTCCTTTCGCCGGCCCGATGAGTTGGTCGCTATTAGCACCAATGAAACAAAACTTGTTTTGTCGCAACTAATGGAATAAAATCAAAAAATATGTATTTTGCTCTGAATTTTCATTGAGCACTCTCATAAACCCGCTTTCAACTTCCTTCGGATTCATACCCCCTGGATATTTGTAACAAGTTAATTATATATATATATATATATATATATAATTATAAAAAGAAAAACTATACACACATTAAGGTTGTACAACCTTAATATGTGTATAGTTTTTCTTTTTATAATTCTGTTTTGCTCTGTTTAAATTACATTGAGCTCTGTTATTCAGATTATCTACACAAAATTTAAATCTACACACTATATATATATATATATATATATATATATATATATATATATATATATATATATATATTTATATATATATATGTATACGTTGTTGTATACTACGGAATGTTCTTTGTTTTATTAAACGTTATGTATTTTCTCGATTTGTCGGATAATCTTTCTTGTATTCTTGTCCAATTGTCGAATGTAGGCTACGTAGCTGTGTTTTTTCCCCATTTCTTTTTCGCGAGTACTGTCAATTGACTTGATTGATGTAACTTTAGTAAAAAATAAATTATCTTAAAATAAACTGGAACTTTATGAATAAATTATAGTACATATTCAATATTTTAGGAAATATTACCGAATTACAATTTAAAAATTGTCCGCACTAATTTTTTTAGGAGATACTACCTTTGAACAAAAAAATTCAAAATGGCGGATTAGTTCGATCTCACACGTGTGAGTGTTTGCTCTCAATTTTTTGTTTGTTTTGAGTTTGTTTTCACCGTAAAACCAAACTGATGTATAGTGTAGGTGTTTTCAAGATTACTAATTCCTGACTTCTACGTTCGAGTTGTGCCGTAAATTAATAACGTTTAAAAACACGTACGTGTGATTTAACCTCATATGTGATCACGTGTTAGGCACGCAGTTGATACAAAATTACATTATTACATTTTTTTTTACATTATTTAAAATTTACAATTTACGATATGTCAAAAGGGTTAAATGTAGATTTTTTTGTTCTTCTTGGCCTAGGCACCATGAAATATTTTCACTAGATTCATAAATAATTTTGTTTATTGTAAGACGTTTGGTGCTTATGTACAAGGTTTCTTAAATTTTAAGTCTTTTTACATCAGAGTTGTGGTGTAGAATTTTCGTATTATTGACTTACAGTTGTCTGAATTGCGAATGGGGGGAGTTGTGTTGTTTTAAATGCTGACAGATTGCACTTGAGTCTGAAAGATGTAAGGTGAGCCTTCAGGAAAGAGTAGTAAAAGTGTGACCGATGTAACAGTTAGTTTAATTATTGGAGGAAATGCATTCTCCCAATTGAAATGTGTATATTATATTAGTTTGTTCTACTAGTTTTCTTTTGCCTGCAAGATGTTATTATTGATTATTAGGTAAGAGGTTTTGAAATTTTAATACTACATCATTAATCTAATTATTTCATTAGTAATAACAGAAGATATGTGTATTATGTTTTTAATGACTTTTATACGTCTAATTTAAAGTAACAATGCAACTGGTTACGGTAGAATATGTTAATATGGTCTGAATTGTTTAGTTGTTTCTTAGTTTTATCTACGTTTTTAATGATTAATTGTATTTGTTCGTCTAACAAGAAATTAGGAAATTGGTTATTAATTAGGACTTGTTTAATGTTTTTTGATTCACTAAAAACTATTTTTTCGTTGAGGAGATCAATTTGGTCAGGCTGATTAGATTTTTTGAAGATTGCTATTTCGTAGCGATATGTTAATTCACTTTTGTAGTTCAGCAACTCAGGAATAATGGAGATATCTTTTTTTTAAATATAGAGAATTTATGAGTTTATTATTGTTATAGTCTATATGCAAATCTAGAATAGAAAAATTATTTTAGTGCGTAGGGTAATGAGAGCACAAACTTTGTTTGAAAGATGTTTTGTAGTTCTTTAAGTTCATTTTTGTTTTCTGCTAGAATAAGGATATCGTCTATGTACCTAACATAAATAGAGGGTTTACTGATCGTATTTAATATTGTGTACTCAAAAGTAGACATATAACATTTAATGAATTTTGGTCCAAGTACGGTACCCATGAACCCCATAAAGATGATCGAGGGAAGTCAATCGAAAATACTCGCTAACAAAAATTTAACAAAATTTAAAATAAATATAATTTAATATAATCAGAAACTTATTTCGAGTAAAATTAAAAGTAGAGCACTATCATCTGAAGGCCAAGTGCAATACTCCGACTTTGTCGTTGAGTTCTATCATGTGTCTAAATATTTATACACGCCGCTTTCAGTGTAAATATTAGTTAATTTCTCTGTAATTACGTGACAATCTCTCGTGTTCCCAAGGACTAAGTAAACACTTACAGATTCAAGCTGTCTATATGAACCGGGTTCGCGCCCTGTAACCGTCTGCGCTTGTTATTTCCCTACGCTGATGAGGGCCGTAAACTTGAAAAGACGTCGTACGTAAGTAAAATATTAAAAATACACTAATTTAATATTATATATATATATATATATATATATATATATATATATATATATATATATGGAAATATTTCCATTACGTCAGAACACTTTCTTCCTTTTTTTATCATATATATATATATATATATATATATATATAGAGAGAGAGAGAGAGAGAGAGAAAACTATATATATATATATATATATATATATATAGAAGGAGAGAGAGAGAGAGAGGGCTATATATATACAGAGAGATAGAACTATATATATATAGTTCTATATATCTCTCTATGTATATAAATAAATAGAACTATATACATATATAGGTCGTACTATATATATATATATATATATATATATATATATATATATATATAGATAGATGAAACTATATATTTAGATATAACTATATATATATATATAAATAGAACTATATATATATATTTATATATATTGATAGATAGAACTATATATATAGATAGAACTATGTATACATACAGATATATAGAACTATATATATAGACCTCTCTCTCTATATATATAGGACTATACATATATAGATAGATAAAACTATATATATAGAGATAGATAAATAGAACTATAAATATATATATATAAACCTACACATATATATAGATGAAGCTATATATATATATATATATAGATAGTTAGATAGAACTATATATATATAACCATATATATATATATATATATATATATATATATATAAGATAGATAGAACTATATATATATATAGATAGATATATAGATAGAACTATAAATATATAGAACTATACATATATATATATATATAGATAGATAGATAGAACTATATATATATAGAGAGAGAGATCTATATATATAAAGAAGGAGATAAAACTATATATATATATATATATAGAATCAAATATGAAACTAAAAGTAAAACTTTTAGTAGATAGAACCTATAGTGAAATGGTTTAAGCTCAATATACGAGATAGAGCAATTATAAAGATAGATGAAAGAAGAGTGATAAACATGTACGAATGTTCAGATTTATTTCAAACATTTAACCAACTGGGAATCCCTTTAAACTTTTTAGAACATTTAACTATAAACACTAGTCTTTGCCCGATTTATTACATATTCAACATTTAAACTACAGATTCCCATTCATTGGAACCCTAATTTTCCCAACGGAAACCCCTTTAAACTTTCGAAATTATTTTTGTCTTTCGTTCAAAATCCGTTTTAATTATGGACCCCCCTCTTTTTTTCAAATGATATATACACTCAATGACCTAAAAGTTTCACCTATGGCCAATCCCCACTCGCATCGGATTTAGTATCTACCAACAATAACCTTATCACTAGAACCCTTCCTCCCCCCGATCCTTTTTTATTTTCCAGCAGCCATGGCTCATTCAACTAACCCTCCCACCTTCTTCCCTTTATGCTTCACATTCCCAGCCCCCTCCCTCATTTGGCCTCGTTGTTAACTAAAGGATTTCTTCTTAAAATTGCTTAAATATTTCACTACCAAAGTCATTTGTGTACAATTCAGCTCCGGCCCAGGAAGTATTTTTATAATTGCCCGATTTCTCATATTAATTCCGATTAAGTGCGCTCCACCTACGATTTGAACTCAAAATCTCACTATTGGAGTTACTTCATTTTTGAACGCTTTTCCATGCTGCCTTCACGAAAAACTTTTCTTCTCCATCTAAATCTCCTTTCATTGGACACCTTATCAACGGACAATTACCAACTGGACAAACCCCATATCTTTTTTACACGACCTTTTTTTTTCACTCTCCATTTTTTAATATTTTTTCAAATGTTGAATTTTGGCTTTTCCACTGCCAACTTATCTATCTATATAATTCCTCTAATGATAAGATTTCGATCTTTGAAAAGCCTTGGCTTAAGGAAGTAATAATAAACATAATTTTATTACTGAATATACCTTGCATTGAACAATCGAAATTTGAAATAAATCTGGACATTCGTACATGTTTATCACTCTTCTTTCATATATATATATATATATATATATATATATATATATATATATAAGAGAGAGATTGAGGCGGTGATTGGAAGATATTAATAAACAGAAAACAGAGATAAGTATTGATATAATAAGGTAGGGAACATCTAGACTGAAATAAAGAGTGTTCACATAATGATTTTTTACGAGTGGAAACTAATATTAAAGATGGTCGCTGTAAGGGTTGAATAGTTCTACAAAAGAATGAAACGAATTGTGACAAATTATTTGCTAGTAATCGAACCCTCCCACGGATATTCTCGAACAATCCGTCATCATTATCGACCCTTGATATGCAACACTCTATTTTTTTCTCTTTTCATTTTCTGTTTTTATGATTGTCCGCTTAACACAAACCGATATTTTAAAATGGCGCCCATTTAATCTGCGCGTGTAATGAAGACATTATTTGCAACTTAAGTGTGATTGACACACGCAATGGAATTTTACATTTAGAAGCGCAGTCAAACACACATGATATTTGAAAGTTGCTCTATCTCGTATATTGAGCTTAAACCATTTCACTATAGGTTCTATCTACTAAAAGTATACTTTTAGTTTCATATATATATATATATATATATATATATATATATATATATATATATATATACATTAGTATTTCATGTATCCACATAAAATTTTATAAGAAGACATATTTTTTATGTATCAATTTTCAGTATTTACTTCAACAGTGCTCGATACGTAAGTAGAGCTAGGTAGTAAGCTATGACACCATATTTATGGCAATTAAGCTACACAGAGGCTCCCGCGTTTCATCCCCGGGGGAATCTTCAGGCTAAAATATATTTTAGCCTGAAGATTCCCCCCCCCCCGGCGATGAAACGCGGGAGCCTCTGTGTAGTTTAATTGCCATAAATATATTTTCATAGCTTACTATATATATATATATATATATATATATATATATAGTTCTATCTATCTCTATCGCTCTCTCTCTATATATATATAATTATGTATATATATATATATATATATATATATATATATATATATATATGTATAGAATTCTATCGTGACTGACCAACGTTATGATGACACTGTAGCAAGACAGTTAGACACACATGCGATTTGAAATTTAAGTGTGATAGACCAACAAGCGTTCAAATTAACTAAAGCGTGAAAAACCAACAAAATGCAATTTGAAATTTAAGTGCGACAGATCAAGAAAATGATATTTTAGACTTAAGCCTTGCAAATAAACAAACATGCTACTTGCAACTGAAGCGTGACATACTAACATACTTGCTATTTGATCCATTGAAGTATTTGTAAAACAAGCACAAGGATGCAACATTGCGGCGATGGGACAGGGTCTGGAGCTTGGTTGACAGTGAGAAACCTGTTAGGTTGGCGACTCTTTTTTGGACCTTGTCAAGGAGGGAGTAAGTAGTAGATGATGCACCAGCCTAGATGTGGCAACAATACTCCATCCAAGGGCGGATGGTGTCTTTGTAGAGATACAGGATAATGCCAGGTGTCAGCAGTTTACTAGCACGGTAGAGGGAGCCAACCTTCTTTTCGGCAGCCTTGGCAATGTCTTCAATGTATTTGTTCCAATTCATGTTACTTGTGAAGGCCAAGGAGTTTGAATTACGTCAATGCTGGTGTACTTCAGGGGTTGATCCTTGAACCGTGTTTATTCCTAATCTTTATGAACGACATCCTTGATAAAATTGTGCCCGAGATTGGTATATTTGCTAATGAGACCACATTCTATACCCGACATGTAGAGAGAAAGTAAACACCCGCATATCAAAGGCAATGGATGACTCCTTAGAAAATGACATCCAGTGTTTGGTTGAATAGGGACATCAGTCGATGGTAACATTAAATGCTACTAAGCCAAACCTTCTTTTCTTTAACAAACATAAGAAACCTTTTCAACCACAGATTGTCATGCCTACTAGCTTCTTCTTCTGTGAATCAGATGATTCTGGTGTTGGCATTAGTTTCCCCGATGTTTTTCTAGTTAGAAATATTTCTGGAAAGACATCGGGTACTTACGGGAAAGACCACGAGAAGGTTGCCAACATCCCTAAATGAAAGTGGTACTGTGGAATCGACTGGATTCGAACTTGGAACATCCAGGTCTTCAGTCCGTGTCGACATCCACTTAACCACCGTCACCTCCCATGCCTACTAGCTGAGAGTTCATCATTTAAACTACTATAGCTAACATTCACAGATTACATGTTTTGGAACAAATACATAGAAGACTAGGCTACTGTAAGGAAGGTGGGCTCCCTCTGCCGAGTTAGAAAACTTCTCACACATGCGAATATCCTATATCTCTACAAAGCGACCAATTGCCTATGCATAGAATATTGTTGTCACATCTTAGTTGGTGCACCAAACGCTAGCCTCTTTCTTCTTGGACAGTGTCTAAAAATTAGTCTCATATCTAATAGGCCCCTCAATATCAAGCATGCGCCATCACCTGTCATATCGCCGCAATGTTGCACCCCTGTGCTTGTTTTAAAAGTAATTCAATGGAATGTGCTCCAACGAATGTGCTGCAATGAATGTGCTCCAACGAATGTGCTGCAATGAATGTGCTCCTTTTCCTGATCAACCCGTCAGTCGGTAAGATACAACCACTTAACTATTGAGGACCATTGATGCCAGATCGTTTTTTCTTACTTAATAGCTTCTTTCCTCGTACTGCTAGCCTTTGTAATTCCGTTCCTAATTCCTGTTTCCCTGACCGGTCTAACATACAGATGTTACATTGTGTCGTTATTGGCCCCACCAAACTCTTTTTGGTTCTCGTAGAACATCGCTGTTGATTCAAAGGGGCGATAAGTCGTATTTACTTAGATCTCATTCTCGATCGCCGTCGTCCTATACTGACTACTCGTGCGCGCTTTTCAGTCGCTGTGGTCGCTAATATTCGTACTGCCTTTTCTTGCCTGCAAACATTGTGTCGCACTGCTATGTTGTCTTCGTCATCGCCGACGCCGTCGCCATCACTGTGGTCGGACTTCTTAATCGCGCGTTAACATTTTCGGGCTGTTGTCTTCGCTCTATGAAATTAATTTCTTAAAGTACAACAAGTCTTTTTCTGTTTTAAAGAGCCGCTTTTATTTAACTACTTTAATTGGCCGACCTGAACGAGTTCGCTGCGATAGAGAGAGAGGTTTACGCTAACTAGTTCACTAGTTAATATTCTTAATTACTTGAGAAGGAGGAATAGGGATGATCTACTAATTGGCTCTTAGATTTCCGTAATTCTGAATCTTTCTCGTACTGCTACATATTTGGCGTTGTCGACTCTTCGCTCCCAAGCCAATGACTGATTCAAATCCCAATTCAATTCTCTCACGGCGGACAAATCTGACGTCACAAACCTCGTGATCCGCCAGGTGTGCCCCGAGCTTTAACCCTAAGGTCAGATCAGTTGTCATCGTGATCGTGGGAACACATCGAACCGAACTGCACGGGATGACTCCGCTACAATCGCGTAAGTCAAACCTGTCTCGAATAAATGCGTCCAAGACATTATCTAACACAGACATTTAAATATAATGTGAACAAGAATCTCGTTACAACACTCTCCATCTAGGATTCGTCTTATTTAGAGTAGTCCTTCACGTCTCAATGCCATTCTGCCTTGTTTTGGGTGAACTTAAGTAACAAAACACACATGTAAAGGTCATTTCTGAAGCAATAGAATGATTCAACCATTCTTGCAGCAATCTTTGCACCAGATTGGATATTAGCCTTGCGAAACATTTATAGGGATCCAAGGGCGCGTCTACGGTACGTACATTTAATATTCGAATTTAGTTATGTATATTTCAGTTTTACATCAAGCGTGACTCAGAACAACCGACCGACGACCGACGACCAACGCATCTCAAAACAATACAAAGACGCATCTAAAAGGGATCGTATGTCGTAACGAATTTGTTGGCAAATGATTTATTTCTCAAGCCGTCTGGAAAAATGCCTTTGATTTTGACGTATGCGAATTAAGTGTCTGTATAAATCGATGGCTTGCTTGACCGAAACCAGCCATGCTTTACATGTGTACAGAGGCGGAGGAGGGGGTCATGTTGGCTGTGACTAATTTCTGTCTTAATCAAAACGTTAATCATGACGATAAAAATGCACTTAAGAATCGAGTTCTTTCAGATCGCTACCAAATATCGACTGTTCGAATTCTTTAGAAATATAATTCGCTATGTCTCCTATCATGGTGTGCATCTGAATCGGGTGGAGGAGGTGTTAGTGCATGCGCAGAGTAACTAACTGAACATAGAAAATTAGTTCTTTTAACGTGGGAAAACCATTATGGTGACTTGGATGAATAAAATCAGAAATGAAAAGAAAAAATATATTCTGATGCTTGAACTTTAGTCTGAAAGGTGTACTGTGAGTCTTCGGGAAAGAGTAGTAGATGTATTGTCGATGTCACAGGTAGTTTTATTATTGGCTTTTGTGGTGATCATCAATGGTGAGCGGACGATTCCGGCAAACGACGTCGTCCTATTATTATATGGCTTTCCTTTTTCGTTTTATTTTTATGTTTGGGGGCTCAGTAGTTAACGACGCGGACTGACAACCTGGGTGTGCCAAGTTCGAATCCAGTTCGTTCCACTGAAACGTTTTCACTTAGGATGTTGTCAATCTTCATGTGATCCCTCCTGTGAGTACCTGATGTCTTTCTCAGAATAATTCTAACTAGGAAGATATCAAGGGAATCCAATACCAATTATATGATCATCTGATTAATACGAAATGAATGAATGAATTTGGTTCTTCAATTTTTATTCCTGTTTTCTGTTTTTCGTTTTCTTTTATTTTTCATTTCATTATTTTTTATTGTTTTTCATTTCGTTATTTTTTTGTTTCTTCTATATTTTTTATTTTTTCTTCTTTTATTTTCCTACGTTTTTTAACTTTCTAATAATTAATAAATTTTATCTAATTTTTCTTATATTTTTCTTGTTTTTCGTTTTTTACTTCTGTTTTTTTCATGTGCTTTTCCTAATTTTTCTTCGTCTTTTTTCTTTCGTTTTCTATTTCTATTTTTTCTTTTTTTTTCCTTTTATTTCCTAGTGGTTTCTTTTTCTCTTCTTTTGTTCATTTTTCTGGATGTTCTTCTTTTTCTTTCTTTTTCTTCGTTTTCGTTCTTTTTTCTTTCTTTTGTAATTTTTTTCTTCTTTTTCTTTTTTTTCTTCTTCGTTTTCGTTCTTTTTTCTTTCTTTTGTCATTTTTTTCTTCTTCTTTTTTTTTCTTCGTTTTCGTTCTTTTTTCTTTCTTTTGTGATTTTTTTCTTCTTTTTCTTTTTTTTTCTTCGTTTTCGTTCTTTTTTCTCTTCTTTTGTTCATTTTTCTGGATTTTCTTCTTTTTCTTTCTTTTTCTTCGTTTTCGTTCTTTTTTCTTTCCTTTGTCATTTTTCTTCTTCTTTTCTTCAGATTTTTTAAAGAATTACTTTTCCATTAACTTCTTCACGTTCCCTTCTCAACCCGCAGCGTTAATTCACACCCAATAGACGATTGATCAGTCAGAACGAGAATAAGAAAAATGAGGTTAATTATAGAGTATGAATATTATGGAAAGAAAGAAACGGGGTTTGTAGATAAACACCCACCGCTACCCTCTAAAAAAAGATTCAACTTTTGTTTGAAGCGATTACATGTGAACAACCTGAAAAACCCGGTGAATAAAAAGAACAATAAATATATATTTAAGAATTCAAAATAGAGGATCAGTTTTGTATATAAACCTAACGTAAAATTATCCTCAAGTCCGAGTCGCAAGGTCATAAAGAAAGTAGACGCTGAAAGAAATAATGATAATAGTGTTCTCACATCGAAATCTGTTAGCACTGTAAATGTTATTTACTTAATCCATAATTTATTAGCAAATAGCCTCACTTCCGGTTCCGTTTCCACACGACGGTTACAGTCAGACAAAAAACGGGTTATATTAATTACAGTTATGTTTTATGTGTATTTATTTATTTTGCCGCCGTAAACAGGTCCGCCCGAGTCTAACAGATCATACTTAAATCAAAATGCACTTTTCCCCTGTTTCTATGAATAAATTACTTTACCGTTTTTTTGTTTCCAAACTTTTATAATTACAGTCTGAGTTCTTCGTTTTTTTTCAACCGAGTCTCTTAAAAGTGTTTTGTTTGGCTAATTGTATTCTTAACGATTACGATGTGGTATCAAGTTACACTCGCTGTCTACAGAACTTAGGGGGAACGCCTCTTTGTTAAAAGAAACGCCGGTTCTAACATACAAAAAAGAGATTGTTTAAAACTCTCATTAACCTTTGTTGAAAAAAATGCCGGTTCTAACATACAATAAAGAGATGTTTAAACCTCTCATTAACCTTTGTTAAAAGAAACGCCGATTCTAACATACAAAAAAGAGATTGCTTAAAACTCCCATTAACCTTTTCTACTTCGGTTGTAAACAGAAGCGACCTAGTCTAAAAAGTCATACTTCAATTGCATTGCATGTCTTTTCTTCTTCCACACGTACGTTACCGATTATCGATTTGAAACATTCACATTCACAGTTTTAGTTCTCACTCCTTTTAAAACTATATTATTTTCTTTAAGAGAAAATAACCTCTAGTCTGTAGTAGAATGGGAGCAAAAAGTAACGGTTACATTTTTAAATTTTTTAACGTAGTTCACCCCAAACAAGGCAGGCCGCCACTGTAGACGTAAGGGGCTACTGAGAAGAAATAAAAGGGGAGAATGTTGAGGGGTCAACCTAAACTGGGATCTGCGCAGCGAGGTGTCTATTTAAGTATTGGCCGCGCGGTTAGCGACGTTGGATTTAAGTTGAAAAATACTTGTAATCCAGGGTTTCGAATCGTACGACCGGTAGTGAATAGTCATATCTCTATGCTGATAAGTCTCGATTGAAAAGGGACTAAACGTATACGTACATAGATAATAAACAATAACAAATATTATATATATATATATATATATATATATATATATATATATATAATATATACATATATATCTATGTATATAATATATATATATAATATATATATGTATATAATATATATATGTATATAATATATATATATATGTGTATATAATATATATATATATATATATATATATATATATATATATATATATATTAGTGAAAAAAAAAACAGAATTGTTTCTATATTTAGTTATTGGGGAAGTGGTCATTTGATCAGTACCAATGTTGAGCAATGAATTTCGGAACTGTTCTGGTTCAAAATCTCTGAGACTGTTACATGGTAAACAGCTGATAATCCCCGTTTAATATTTCACAATTTGAGTTAAAGTCCCCTGTTTTTATTTCACTGTTATATACTTAAATCTCCTTTTGTATTTGTAAAATTGCCAGCGGTAAGTCGGCTATTGCCATTGATGAGTCTGCAATATTTTGGATTTAGTTTATATCTCCGGGAATTTAAACTTCATTTTCTTTCTTTTAAAATGACACAAATCTTTTTTAGACTATATATATATATATATATATATATATATATATATATATATATATATAGTAAGCTATGAAAATATATTAATGGCAATTAAGCTACACAGAGGCTCCTGCGTTTCATCCCCAGGGGGAATCTTCATGCATGGAGTTATTGTTGCCGGGTGTTTTTATATACACGGCTAGCTAGTTAACCAATCAGATTCTTTGTTGTTCTCTCAGCCAATCGTTGGGCTTCCCACGAACAAAGGTGTGGTTAGTGTTACTTCCTATATTCTGTTCTATTGTTCTGTTATTTATAGATTAGCCTATATCCTGTTTCCTTTCTTGTATCAATATAATGGGTGAATTCATTTAAACACGTGTTTCCTTGTATTTCTATTTTAGGTTTTAATTATTAAATTGTTAGGTTTTTGTTTAGTTTTAGTTTTTTCTCATGGTTTTATTTATTTATGTATTTATGTATTTATGTAAGCCTCTGTAAAAATATTTTATAGCTTACTACATAGCTCTACTTACGTATCGAGCACTGTTGAAGTAAATACTGAAATTTGATACATACAAAATGATATCTCCTTATAAAATGTTATGTGGATACATGAAATAGTAATATATATATATATATATATATATATACAACATTATTATTATAAACACCTGTATAGTACAACCTTCCAAAAAGAACATGTACAATCCCATTATGTAACCATTTTATTGATATTAGGATATTTTGCATGGAAATACTCGACATAAAAACATATAATAATAAGCTAAGTTATTTCATGTCCGTACGTTATCACCTTTCACACATATTAAAGAAATGAGATCGTAGGCCCTCCGTTCAGTCTAGAAAGACTATGGATACCCCTATAAGGGGCTGGCTGCGCGTGTAATTATGAAGCAAGGGTTGCGCAATCCATAACAACACCTCTCCTGAGTCGGCACTGCTTGATTCCAATGGCAAGCAGTTCAAGACGACTGGAAACAATGCCGAGATAAACAGAGAGCACATACAGCACCTGGTAGTCCCAAATGGTCACCCATTTAATACTGGCCAGGCTCAACGTCGCTTAACTTCGGTGATCTAACGGGAACCGGTGTGTCAACGTGATTTGTACCGAAATGAGATCAAACTATCAGCAAAGATTGTTATTGGTGATTAATCTGATGCCGCTAAGGTGAACAATTCCGACTTTACCCATTTTAAAATGAATTGTTCTAAAACTAAATTAAGTCGTCCCGTTGAATAAAACAATACAATTTTAAATAAATACGTTAAAAAAGTAGCATTTCTGACTTGAAGAACATGTAGCTGCCAATCACTTTTACAGTTTAAAGACATAACCTATTCTTTCGGTTTAAAAGATATTCAATTGCTACAAATTTAAATCCATAAAGAAGTACATATTCGTTTTATTGATTCAAAGGTTGTTTAGCTGACAACAACAATTATATTTACGGAAGAGTAATTTCTTTCTAAATAGTATTCATCCTGACAGACTTTTATTATTTCAAAAGGAATTTTATTTTTAACAGTAAATAATATTGATTAGTATAGAAATCATTATATAGAAATCACTGTGGACTTTCCAGGGGGTTCCGCTATTTATATGATATCACCATGTAGATATGTTCGATTTCTGAGAGCGTCTCTGTCATACTACGTTTTGGAAGGCGACCAATTTAATCGAGTCTGCATTATGTAAAAGTTACTCGACAGAAAAATCTATGTAACATTCTCCGAGTCCTTCTATATCCCGAGGGTGTTTAAGTCGTATTGTATGGTGAAAACCGACTCCCAAATAATCTTTTTATGGCGATTTAATTTGAAGGTAAAGACGATTACATTATCTCGGAAACTCATTTTAGATTTATTTGAGAATGTCAAAGATTTTTATTACGACGTACGCGAACAAAATCTTCAAATCTGAAAAATTCACATCTTTTTTTTTTATCAGCTAGTGACATCCTTGGGGTGTTCAGAAATATACACTCACACATTAAGATCGACCGAGTGTTACAGCCAGCCCATGTGGAGAGGCAAAATATTAGGTTCTTTTTTTAGATTCTTTATTTACAGTTTTTATATTTCGGACTGTTTTAGATGAGGATTGCTGATTTTAATTATTGAAATCATCTGGACACAGAAAAGGCGGTAATAATCGGTTCAAAGTTACAGTCGTTTGGAGGTAAAAAGTTCAATGACACCAATGATATTAAGACTACAACTATGAATTACTTAAGACTTCTACTCAGTAATGGCTGACGGAACGAGAACAATCTACTCCTTGTTGATTAAATAAAGGCTTGCATTCGAAATTCGGTATATATTCCTGAGGTCACAATAAAGATTCCCGAGTTCGAAAAGACACAGCTGAAAAAGGGCATAGAATAAATCGGCCGAAGCGTTGTGAGAATAACATCCATAATGAGAACAGTAGTCCGAATAATCCAAATAACACAAATGATCAATCCTCATAAAAAAAATCGTAATATAATATCAAATAGGTAAAAGAAACACCTGAAGAAGGTCGGAGGTTACATCGGCTGAAACGTTGTGAGAATAACATCCAAGATGAGAACAGTAGTTCGAATAATCCAAATAATACAAACTATCAATCCTCATCTAAAAAAATCGTAATATAATATCAAATAGGTAAAAGAAACACCTGAAGAAGGTCGGAGGTTACATCGGCTGAAACGTTGTGAGAATAACATCCAAGATGAGAACAGTAGTCCGAATAATCCAAATAATCCAAATTATCAACCCTCATCTATAATATTCCGAAACACATCAATCATGTTTTCCATTTTTTCATTTCTCGTGATGTTTTCATGTAAAAAAGTAATAATCCTTACCGTTAACCATTCTAAATTTGAATTTTTAAATATGAATTCAGTTCCAACAGGTTTTTGTAATATTATTTTTGATATAAAGTTTTAGAGTTGTTTTCGTCGCAAGCTTAATTTATGAATTAGATGATGTAGACTATTGATAATATTAATTCACTAATTCAACAAACCAACGCCACCGGCCGGTTAGTTGCGTCATATAATCCTATGAATTTGCAGCTATCACATGCTAATAAAATAATATCACGTGCTAATAAAATAATATAAGACTTACCACATGTTTTTACGCTCTCATCACGTCCATCGCTGCACTCGCTGATACCATTGCATTTTAGGGCTTGCGGCATGCAATTCTGATTGTCGTCGTCACAGTGAAACACGTTGTCTGACTGACAAGGGACCGCAATATTAGCAAACACTAATGCTGAAAAAAAAGATAGAAAAAATATTAACCTCACATTTAAATATTAGTTTAAAATCGCATAAATATTTCCAATTTGTTTTAACTTTTACAATTATAAATAACTAACACGACCAGTTAACCACCGTAGCCCGGGAAAGTTGAACCCTAACCCTAACCCTAACGCTTACCCTAACCCTAACCCTCTAACCCTAACCCTAACCCTAACCCTAACGCTTACCCTAACCCTAACCCTAACCCTAACCCTCTAACCCTAACCCTAACCCTAACCCTAACGCTTACCCTAACCCTAACCTATCCCTTACCCTAACCCTAACCCTAACCTATCCCTAACCCTAACCCTAACCCTAACGCTTACCCTAACCCTAACCATAACCCTAATCCTAACCCTAACCCTAATGCTTACCCTAACCCTAACCCTAACCCTAACCCTAACCCTAACCCTAACGCTAACCCTAACCCTAACCCTTACTCTAACTCTAACCTAACCCTAACCCTAACCCTAACGCTTACCTTAACCCTAACCCTAATCCTAACCCTAACGCTTACCCTAACCCTAACCCTAATCCTAACCCTAACTCTTACCCTAACCCTAACCCTAACCCTAACCCTAACCCTAACCCTAACGCTTACCCTAACCCTAACGCTTACCCTAACCCTAACCCTAACTCTTACCCTAACCCCAACCCTAACGCTTACCCTAACCCTAACCCTAACGCTTACCCTAACCCTAACCCTAACCCTTACCCTAACCCTAACCCTAACCCTAACGCTAACCCTAACCCTAACCCTAACCCTAACTCTAACCCTTACCCTAACGCTTACCCAATACTTCCTGCTCCATTCATCAGCCCAACATAAGTATTTAAAATCGATTTTTTTACATATCTATAAGTATTAATTATTATGTTTTTCAATTATTAAATCTATAAATAATAATTGACAAATGGAAATATTTCATTACCAAGAACAACCATCTTCGCAACAATATACGTATGTACAAGCTAGGAATTAAAAAAATAATTTTGGATGAGTGAATTTAAATAAAAGCGTTTATACACAAACACTGGAAGCGGGGTACTATTTTATTTTATACTATTGTATTTGTTAATAATATAATTTACAAAGTATAATTATTTTAAGAAAATCAACGTTTAATTAGAAAATGAGCGAATAATTCTGCAAAAAATAAAACGGGATATAGATTTGTAAAAATAAGTAAATAATAAATAAAATTTAAATCAAAATGAACAAAAAATGAAATTAGCAATAAACATTGAAGCGTTCGTATTATTTGACAACTCATATTCTGAGATCTTTCACTGTCATCTACGCAAACGGCACACCTATATATGACATCACTGCAATCACAATCTTTCTGATACTCTCTCTTATGACCTGGAGCACGTGGTGCAATAAGGGAAACTGTGGTTTGTTAATTTGAATAGTTACCCCTAACCCTAAAACCAAGCTTATGTGCTTTTATCACGAATATTCCGACCATTGTTTGGCCTTAATCGGAATGAATGTTTCTATCGTTGAATAAGACCCGTGATTTAATAAGCTCCTCTGACGTATTTTCACTCCAAACCTTAAATAAAAGACTTACATCAACTCCATTGCGAAGGTCGATGGAAACATAGTCGAATGGTTTTATTGCCCCAGAAAGTACACCACTCTTGACGCTATCCTCTACCTGTATTGTGTTGTATTTATTTTCATTTAAACCCCAACCCTAACCCTAAAACCTACTCATAACCCTAACCCTAACCTGTATTTAGTTGAAGTTATTTTCATTTAAACCCTAACCCTCACCTTAAACCCTAAACCCTAACCCTAACCCTAACCCTAACCGAACCCTAACCCTTAACCCTAACCCTAACCCTAACCCTAACCCTAACCCTAACACTAACCCTTACCTTAACCCTAAACCCTAAATCCTAACCGCTAACCCTCACCTGTATTTAGTTGAAGTTATTTTCATTTAAACCCTAACCCTCACCTTAAACCCTAAACCCTAACTCTAACCCTAACCCTAAACCCTAACCCTAACCCTAACCCTAACCCTAACCCTAACCCTAAACCCTAAATCCAAACCGCTAACCCTAACCTGTATTTACTTGAAGTTATTTTCATTTAAACCCTAACCCTCACCTTAAACCCTAAACCCTAACCCTAACTCTAACCCTAAACCCTAACCCTAACCCTAACCCTAACCCTCACCGTAAACCCTAAATCCTAACCCTAACCCTCACCTGTATTTACTTGAAGTTATTTTCATTTAAACCCTAACCCTCACCTTAAACACTAAACCCTAACCCTAACCCTAAACCCTAAATCCTAACCGCTAACCCTAACCTGTATTTAGTTGAAGTAATTTTCATTCAAACCATTACCCTAACCCTAAACTCTAAACATAACCCTAACCTTAACCCCTAACCCTCACCTTAAACCCTTAACCTTAACCCTAACCCTTACCTGTATTTACGTGAAGTTATTTTCATTTAAACCATAACCCTTACCATTAACCCTACCCCTAAACCCAAATCTTAACCCTAACCTTAACCTGTATTTACTTGTATTTATTTTCACAACTGAGCTGCAATCTGTAGTTTCGTTTTGTAAAATATTCGCAAGACTTCCAGAGATGTTTCCAGCAGTGGATGAATCGGAGGACTAAATGTGTGCAAAGACAAGAAGCCTACTTTGAAGGGGATTAGGGTGCCAACCCCTTCACGTATTAGAAATGTTTTTTCTGGCCTAAAGTCGGATACTTTTCAGACAGGCTTGGTATATTTAAGCATTGCCATCCCATTTAGAAGCTTTATTTTGATATATTTGGCACAAAGCCCTCAACTGAACAGTTCACTTTCGGTCTCGTCCGGAAACATACTTTTACTTACCATCTATAATTCGGTTTCCTATTCGACGCTTTTTACTCTTTCTATATCACTGATTCCATTGATTGTCATGAGAAAAAAAAAAGATTTCATACTATTAAAATAAGTTATTTCCTCTGTCGCTGGTGGACGTGAAGGCGCCGTGCATGAATACAGTTGGCAGTCGAGATCGAAGCTCAATCGATGATTCACCCCTCCACATGCGTTTCCTGTGGCAACTCCATCGATTCCTTCTTTTCCAAGGACCCGCTAAGCTCACGCGAGGAGTTCGATTGGAGTTGAATGTAAACTTAGCTACGGTGATCCATACATGTACAACTATCTAAGAAGATCAGGGCGAGAGCATACATTTCATCGAACAGATATATAATGATGAGAATATATATATATATATATATATATATATATATATATATATATATATATATATATAAATTGACGCAGAAAAATCAGTACAACATTCGTACCGTCAGTTTCAAGCACAGAAGGACTTAGCCATCTGAAAAGCTGAAGAGAGCCGAATGGCTAAGCCCTTCTGTGCTTAGAACCGACGCTACAAATATTGTACTAATTTTTCTGTACCAAAATAAATAAATATTACGCTCTTAAATTTTAATTTTTACTTTAATTCTCAATTAATTGAGCACTCTGCTGGGATTTTTTTTGCTATATTACAAAGAAGTTATATATATATATATAGTATATTCTCCTGTGTTTTTTATGTTTGAATAGAGATTATACATATTCACTTTTTTGTTTCATTTTACTTCAGTCGAAGTTCTCGGAAATGAAGAGACCCCTTCCTAGAGCTAACACTACCTGCGTGTTCCAATAAAGTACTTATTTAGCTCTCAAACATTGAGTTAGTAAATAATTTAAGAACATTAATTTTCCTCACCCCAATTGACCAGTTGATTATAGTATATCTTTTTTTTTGGTTCTTCAGTTTTACCAGATTCCAGGACAATAATTCATCTAGTCTGGTGGAGTATCCAGCTAAGTGCTTTTACTTGAGGAAACATTACTTGGAAAAGATGCATCATTCATGATATAAGCTGGTGTATAGCCAAATCGAGGAGATCTTATTTGGGCTTCGAATACTATGTTATTTTGAATATTTGGTCAGTTTACTTGTAGGGTAAAGTATCCTCCAGATAAGTGTTCCTGACAAACCCTTTTACAGAGAGTACAAGGTAATTCAAACTGTGCATGTTTATCCCTCATCTTTCATTAATCTTTATATATATATATATATATATATATATATATATATATATATATATATATATATATATATATATATATATATGGTAAGTCAATGAAAATTGATTAGACCTGCAAATGGAAGCAAATACATATCTTCAGTTGTTCAAAACAAGGAGCAGTTTAGTTAATAAAAAACATTTATTTTTCTTCGCTTTCATTCCTTAAACCAGGTTTTTCAAAGATTAAAATCTTATCATCAGAGGAAAATTATGATTGATAAGTTGACAGAAGAGGACTGTCAAATTTCTAAATTTGAAAGAGTTTTTAAAATTGTTTAAAGTTCAAACAGGTATGAGAATCACCAATAAGGAAACCCAAAAAAAGCGTTGGGCTCAGAAATATTGGTAAATCCAGAGGAATCTGTATAAAAATCCAATGACAACGATTCCACCTAGGTCTGTAGTCCTCGGAGAAGGGATCAAATAATATTGGCCATGTTAAGGAAAACAATATTCTTCCTGTCATCAGTTAAGCTTATTCCAAGGCAAAAACAACGACAAAATCTCAATGGAGTCAAAGCGAACTGTTGCAATGTATAAAAATTACTTGGGAATTGTGGGATAGCATAAAGTAAGGGAAGATAAAAAAGAAAGGGAAGAGAAAAAAAACGCTAGACAAAATATAGAGACAGAAGAAAGGGTAAGAACCAAAGAAGAAAAGAGAAAAAAAATAAAAGCGAGAAAAATAAAAGCGAGTGAAAAAATAGTGCAATCCGACAGGTGGGGAGAGGGGTTAAGAGATTCCAATCAAAATGATATTTTGGCAGAAAAAGGGAGCGGAAGATAAAAGTAAAGATAAAAAATAATAAAAAAAATACCAAGGTTTCTGAATACAAAATGTCTGGTCAGCACAGTGAAATTATGTTCCCGTGGGGAATGTAAGTAGATTAAATACAGATAATAAACAAATCAGTTATAATTTACATATATATATATATATATATATATATATATATATATATATATATTCCATCCTTAAATCTTACTTCACCAGACATTTATTTATGCAAGAAGAATACCCTCCCAGGATGGGTAAAATTAACTCACCGAACAGAAGAGTTATGTCCCTTTACTAAGATAAATATAATGCAACTAAACCTTATGTCTAAAATCCTTACTCGTATTTTGATCAAAATTCATTAGATGCGTTTGATTCGAAAAATGTCTAAAATCTTAGGCTTTGGCTTAAGTGATCTTAAGAAAAAAATGAGAAATGTAAGAGAATTTTGCTTTATGATCGACCAAATTCAATGCATAGATTTTAATTCTCAAATAGGAGATCGTGTCTATATAATGTCCCCTAAAAACCCTTTAAAATACTTTAAAGAAACTGAAATTTGGTCAATATCAATTAATTGACGTCTAATATCTACTGTTAAAATTTTACAAACATCATAAGTAACTGAATTTTCACGAAGGACTACCAGCTCCCTTTAACCCTCTTTATATGAAACTAAATTTACTGGAAAAAAGTATTCCAACTTTGATGAAACTTTGTCCTTTGGTCATCACATTCTATGAGAGATGTTTCTGACAAAGGGAAAATAATTGCTGTTTTCTAGGTGGAAATCTATCCATAACACTTATCGCTAGGTTTTTTTTCCTTTAAGTAGTTTTTTTAGCTCCTTACATCAAGTGGCTTCATGCCTTGTCTGGAGCAACTTCAATAAAAAAAAAACAAAAAAAACAACAATTATTTCGCTCTTCTAGTAATGCTCTTGCAACGGGAAAAGCTAGTCTTCTTAAACTTTATTTTATTTCGTTTATTAATTTTTACTTTTTTTCTTAATTACAGAAAAATAACTAATCCATCATTTGTGAAATCTATACACAAAAGACAAACACATTGAAAAATTAATAGAAGAAAAAAGCAGATTTAGTTTTAAGAAGATTCATTTGTGACAGCCGTTTCTCCATCTGATCAAGCAAGTTTTTATATACTAATCTTGTAACTTCCGTGAAAAATGTTTCATCATAAAATCAGGAAAGTTTCTAAAAAATAATGGAAAAACTTTAGAAAACATTTTTAGATCGATTTTTCACTAAACTACACGTGTATTTATTCCCAAATCGAAGCAATATTCGATTCTACAAGAGTAGACGAAATAACAATGCATAATTGTCTCTTTTATCGCCATCTTTTTAAAATAGTACAGCAGAAGCATGACTCATCCTTTAAAAAAATCACAAAAAATGAATAAATAAAATACGAATGAAATATTTTGGTTTGTTAAAAAACAAAGCCACTCAAACCTAGTGAGAAAATTCAGAAAGTGAAATTAATTAAAAAGGAAAGAGAAAAACGTATACATTTATGTAGACATTAGTATTAAGATACTCATGAAAAATACAATTTGGAAGGTATCATCGGATAATAAGTTTTTAATTTTATTTTGTTCCAGCTGTAGATACATATTAGCTGACTTCTTTATATTTCCCTCCCCTTCTTTTTTTGATGATTTTAACTTAAGTGTGTTGCTTGTCCCCCTTTTTATCCCCCCCTCTCTCTCTGCATATACTATTTCTTTTTTGGCTGGTGAATATTTCTTTTCTCCGTCATTTCCACTATGTAGCTGTCCCGTTAGCATTCTGAAGTCGAAATAAATTATACATGCTGACAGTTGCAATGTGTATGTGAATTTTTTTCTTTCAATATTCTCTCTCTCTATCATATATATATATATATATAATATATATATATATATAGATATATATACATATATATATATATATATATATATATATATATATATATATATACATATATATATATATATGAAGAAGAATGGAAAGGAATTAGAGAAGCAAAAGCCAAATCATAATTCAATTCAATTGCTCAGAGCAAGGTATATTCCACAAAAAAGGCAATTTATTCAAGTTAAATTTTCCTTAAGCCAGGCTTTTCAAAGATCAAAATCTTATCATCAGAGGAAGTCGCTGGGATAGATAAGTTGGCAAAGGCCAAAATTTAAAATTTGAAAAAATAAAATAAAAGTTGTAGGGGAAGAAACACAGGGCAAAATTCTGCCCGAATGCAAGCAAATGTCCGATTGCTAAAAAGTCCGGTGTCGAAAAGTCCAGCGGAGAGAATGAGATGTAGATAGGTAGGTCGTTAAAATATATATATATATATATATATATATATATATATATATATATATATATATATATATGCATGTTTAATTAAACAAAAGTGCCAACTTCTGCTTATTCAGCTTTTGACAGTTTTTTTATAGTCTTCGTACGACGGATTTGATGTTATAATCTAAGGAGTGTAAAAAATCTCCGTATATATATATATATATATATATATATATATATATATATATATATATATATATATATATATATATATATATATATTTTCAATTTTGCTCTGCTTTTCTCGTTCTTACTTGTAGCTACAAAGTTTCCTTTTTTCTTCTTTTCTTTTCTTTTCCATTCTGTCGCACATTTCCTTACTTTCATTTCCCCCCGTCTCCCCTGTCTTGTGATTGTATTTCTTTTCTTTTATACTCGGTCTTTTTCCCTCCACTTTACTCCACTTTCTCCCTTCGCCCATTCCTTCCCAATACCCTTTCGTCTCCTTCTCCCCATATCTTCCTCCTTCCTCTTTAGTGTCATCACCTCCCTTTTCATCAAGTGAAACTGTTTCCATTTTAATCAATGAACTATGTTGTCTGCCTATAATCCGTGACCCGTATCTACCCTAGCCGGACCGTTCGCCAGAGGGCGCTTCTGAAATAACGCACGGGTCAACCACTTCGAAGTTGCTGATCTACATTTAGAAAGACAAGCATTTCTGATCGAAATAAAACCAATATGGTCTGAACTAAGTGACCAGCCACTGGAACAAGGCCACAATGAACGCGTGACTATAGACATATTAGCTAACTTACCCGGCATTTCCCGGGTTTAATTCTTACGAAGTTTGAATTACTTTTTAAACATTTCTGAAGTATGACAGGTATTATTTTAGATATAAAAAGCTTTCTGGAATTTTAATTTATTAATTAAAAAAAATATTACGTATTTTAATTCAATTTAAATTGAAATAAAAAGGTATTTAATAATTCAATAATATATTTAGTTTAAATAAACACAAGCATTCTATTTTATATTTTGGTTTTTATAGTTAAATACAAATTGAGTGCTTGTTTACTGTAGGGCTGAAAAATATTTGTTATCTTTAATTTTAGGAGAGTCAAATAAGAGGGAGATAACTCTAGTTTCCACCACGTTTTATCTTAAAATGGATTTAACTATTGTAATTAATCTAAAATAAAATTTAAACAATGTATATGTAAAAGCTAATTTAGGAATGAAACAATCACAACGCATTCGGCATCAATGAAACATAAAATGATTTATTAAAATAAATTATCACAGAAAAAGGAAAAAAAATAGAAAAATACGTAAATGGAATTAAACAAGGAAAATAAAGTTTTTGAAATGAAAGTTTTACACTGAGTAAAATTCGGCAATTTGTTTGAAAATAGTTCCCAGTGCAGTATCCTTTCGGAATATTTGTTTCTACATAAATTCAGCTAGGTACGATTCTACCCTTTGCGTGTGGGTGCCACATTCAACCTTGTTCCTGTTCTTCGCCTCATTCCACATTCGTTCTATGTGGTTGGTTGTGGCACCTGTTAGTGTGATTCACACGCAAATGATGGAATCCTTTCGGCATCTAGCCGATCGTATGCTCGCCAACAATCAAACACAATTGTCGCACCTGATCTCACATATTTTTTTATTAAAGGAATTAACGTTGCTGCATCTCTCCCCAGCACCGTTACCAAAAAAACGCACCTGAAATTAATCAAGGTGCTTGCAAAAAGTATATTAGTTTAGCATCATCTCTGGTTGGGTTTTTTAACCCGCCTAATAAACCGGTATTGTCCGGGCCTTCGGGTCTGGATTTACGCCGGTCTATCGGTTGTTCGTCCTGTACAGTTCTAAGAGGTGCACCTTCCCAGGCTTTGCCTTCTCACCCTTTGAGAAGAGGTTAGTTTATTGCTAATCGCCTGAGGCGCCCCTACCGGGGAATGCCGACGGGCCTGCCCAGGCAATTTTTAAATGGCCAGAGTGCTCAAATTCTTGAGTGCTGGTTTTTTCCCGACCTTGTGTCACATCTTACCTTGTGGGAAGATAAATAGAATCTCTGGTTAAATATTAAATATCTTGCAAGTTCAGAGTGTTAAAATCCATTTTAAGATAACGCGTGGTTCAAACCTGAAACGAGAGTTGTCTCCCCCTTATTTGACTCTCCTAAAATTAAAGGTTACATTTTTTTCGGCATTACAGTAAACAAGCACCAACAATTGTTTACAGTTTGAGAAATATCAGCCGTAAGAAATCCATTAATAAATTGACATTTTAATAAATAACAAATATAATTTAAATTAACATTTCAAAGTCTTCTTATTCTTGGGTTAATTAATCGTGAACCCGTTATTATGTTTTTTTTTTATTAAAGTTTATTGTACACGCGACACTCCAAATCTGCATTGGCGTTTATTGAACTGTATATAGCACTTGTTGGTATTCGCTTGTCTTACGTTTATTTACTTCGTTTCTGCATGTATATATATATATATATATATATATATATATATATATATATATATATATATATATATATTTATATATAGTCTTGGAAGTTTCTCAACCATTAAAACTATAGTAAAAAACAAAAAACAAACGTTAAGTCCCAAGTCGTTCAGTGGAAAATTACTCATGTAAGTCAATTTAACTTTTACAGTTATTATATTAGTTTGCTTCTAACATTATTTAAGGGACCATCAGTTGTTTACCATGAAAAACTGTTTCGGGAATATATATATATATATATATATATATATATATATATATATATATATATATATATATATATATATATATATAAGAAAGAAGAAAGAAGAGTGATGAACATGTACGAATGTCCAGATTTATTTCAAATTCGATTGTTCAAGGCAAGGTATATTCTGTAATAAAATTATGTTTATTATTCTTTCCTTAAGCCAAGGCTTTTCAAAGATCGAAATATTGTCATCAGAAGAATTATTCAGATAGACAAGTTTGCAGTGGAAAATTCAAAATTCAACATTTGAAAAAATATTATAAAGAAATGTAAAAAAGATATGGGGTTTGTCCAGATGGTAATTGTCCGTTGATAAGGTGTCCAATGAAAGGAGATTTAGATGGAGAAGAAAAGGTTTTCGTAGAGGCAGCATGGAAAAGCATTAAAAAATGAAGTAACTACAATAGTGAGATGTTGAGTTCAAATCGTAGATGGAGCGCACTTAAATAGAATTCATATGAGAAATTGGGCCATTTTAAAAATATTATATATATATATATATATATATATATATGATATAGAATGGTAGTTTGCTTGAAGCATTGCTACGAATTGTAGTAAATATGTTAAGAAGGATGCAGGATGCTAGATTGAATATAAGCTGGAAAGAACAAAAAAATAAATCGAAGGGGGGGGACTATTTATTTTTCTTAAAAATCTTACATAACAGCAAGTGTGCTGTCGGCTGTGTGTGTTGTCTGTGTGGAGAATTTTTCTTTTGGTGTCTAATTTTGAAAAAGGGAAGATTTTCCCAAAATATTTAATGATTTTGATAATCATCCGGACAACACACACAGCCGACACCACACTTGCTGTTATGTAAGATTCTGAAGAAAAATAAATAGTAAGTCTCCCCTTCGATTTATTATTTTTGTTCTTTCCAGCTAATATTCAATCCGGCATTCTGCATTGCCCACAGCCGTCTTAACATGTTTACTATATATATATATATATATATATATATATGGGAAGAGAAGGATGAAGGTAATCCGACGTGATGGGAAAATGAAAAAGGTAAACCAAAAAATGGATGTTTTTTTATGTGTACATCAAAGTTTCGTCTTTATTCATAAGACTTCATCAGGATGATAATATGGAGAAAAATGTCATGCAAGTACAAATATATATATATATATATATATATATATATATATATATATATATATAAACTATTCTTTTCTTTCACTTTTTATTTGTGATGGCCTTGAACCCTGAGTTTGTGTCGATTATTGATTATTGATTATCAAGCAAGCGGCCAAAGAACGTCTTCAACTTGAGAAACAGTTGGTCAAAGCCAAGATGGCGACTCAGGGTTCAAGGACACCACAAATATATTCTGCATTGCCCACAGCCGTCTTAACATGTTTACTATATATATATATATATATATATATATGGGAAGAGAAGGATGAAGGTAATCCGACGTGATGGGAAAATGAAAAAGGTAAACCAAAAAATGGATGTTTTTTATGTGTACATCAAAGTTTCGTCTTTATTCATAAGACTTCATCAGGATGATAATATGGAGAAAAATGTTATGCAAGTACAAATATATATATATATATATATATATATATATATATATATATATATATATATATATATATATATAAACTATTCTTTTCTTTCACTTTTTATTTGTGATGGCCTTGAACCCTGAGTTCGTGTCGATTATTGATTATTGATTATCAAGCAAGCGGCCAAAGAACGCCTTCAACTTGAGAAACAGTTGGTCAAAGCCAAGATGGCGACTCAGGGTTCTAGGACACCACAAATATAAAGTGAAAGAAAAGAATAGTTTATATATATATATATATATATTTGTACTTGCATGACATTTTTCTCCATATTATCATCCTGATGAAGTCTTATAAATAAAGACGAAACGTTGATGTACACATAAAAACATCCATTTTTTTGGTTTTCCTTTTTCATTTTCCCATATATATATATATATATATATATATATATATATATATATATATATATATACATATATATATATATATATATATATATATATGTATGTATATATATCAATTTTTCATTAACATATTTACTATATATATATCTATTTTTCATTCATTTAAACTTTACTCTATCTCGTTTTGTATTCAAAATATAAGAAATTCTTATTTTGTATACTTATTCATGTTATTTTACCATTTATTATTTCATAATATTTTCTGTTCTTATATAACATTATCTAGTTTTATTTTATTGTATCTTAACTTAATTATTATTATCCGTATTTTTCGCCTCATTATTAATAGTTTTTCATGTAACTATTGTTTATATTTCAATTTTTTTTCATTTACCGATGTAGTTGTTCTTTTATGTCATTTCTTCTCGATTCAACATATGTGATAAATTCTTCGAACGTTTTAAACGGTTGATTTGTTATTCAATTTACAGTCTTTTTGCAATTTCTAAAGTCTTTTCACTGGTTTTCTCTTTTAGTACTGAACTCTGATGTTTTTTCTCAGGAGACTTGTGTATGTGATGTTATAAAAGTCGCTAAAAAATACATTTTAGAATCATAAAAAATAATGAAATGTAAAATATTTCCAACACGATCTTGATCACAATCGTACGCTTAAAAATAGTTGGTTTTGAATTCGTTGGACAATGTTCAAATTTTATTGATCTGAACTAACTTAATATATATATATATATATATGTATATATATATGAATATAAAAAAATATATATATGAATACATATATATATATATATGAATGTAAATATATATATGAATACACATATATATGACTATACATATATATATATATGAATACATATATATATATATGATTATAAATAAATAAATATATATATACATATATGAATACATATATATATGACTATAAATATATATATATATGAACACATATATATATAAATATAAATAAATATATACATATATATGTATATATGAATATATATATGTATATATGAGTATATATATTAAAATTTTTAAATTAAAAAAATTTCAAATTCCAAAAATTAAGATTTTGAAATAGAAACAAGATATACTATCGTCGCTTTCGTCTCAACAGAAGAAACTGTCCGTGTTTCTGCTCTCTGCCAAAAGAGCTCATGATGATACTTACCAAATCCAGATTTTATCTCGCCTTTTACAAACATTTAGACGGTATATATATATATATATATATATATATATATATATATTTAATAATAATTTTCATATTTTTCAAATATTTGAACTTTGGTTTTTTCGAAAGCCAACTTATCCATCTGTATTTTCTCATCCGATGATAAGATTTCGATTTTTGAAAAGCCTTGGTTTAAGGAAAGAATAATAAACACTAGTTTATTACTGAATACACCTTGCATTGAACAATTGAAATTTGAAATAAATTTGGACAATCGTCGCATATTTATCACTCTTCTTTCTTCTCTCTCTCTCCTTCTCTTTCTATATATATATATATATATATATATATATATATATATATATATATATATAAGAGATTTATGTAGTTTGCTTGAAGCATTGTTTATTGGTATATAGAAATGTGATATTTAGAAGGCAATACATTGCAGAGGTGTGACGGATAGACACAAGTTGGAGAAATAAGACATATAATGGTGGAACAAATGAATTAGTTTCAACCTTAATACAATGTGTACATACACACATATATATATATATATTTATTATTATTTTTTTCCTTTCACAAACACATATATATCTGTCTATCTACACAATGTTACAATATTATGTAATACCTGTATCAAGATGGTCTGGTGGAAATTCCGTATGATATAATATTATATATATATATATATATATATATATATATATATATATATATATATATATATAATATTTTCTAAAAATTAAAAATTAACAAAAAATTACACGTCCGATTAAGTGCGACTAAATGCAATACTTTGCAAAGTCTTAACCGCTTAGAAAGTGGAATAATACTACGAAAAAACAATACTGTTCTGTCGCCAGTAAAATTTATAAGAAAACTGTGTAACTTGATAAGTAATAAAAAATCGTACACATTTCGAGCAAGGCGTCATAGGTGGAGGGTAAAGCATCAAAATTATATTTCAGTAAAGAAAATAGTAATTAACTCAGTCTTAATCTAATTATTATCAGTCGTTAGCCGTAATTACTATCGTCACTCTTCCTGAAACGAAACCCGATAGTTTCCGAAAACCATCATACGTAACACAATTTCTGTTTGACATCTATAATCACTGTAATCTTTAGACAACACAAACGATATCCTTGTTGGTGATATATTTAGCACGATATTCGCCAATGTCTGCATGACCCACACGACAGTTTAGCAATAAATAGTTCTACAAACTGAAATGTGATTTCATCATCTTGCCGAAATTTATTCAAGAACAATGGAATCGTTAATAAAATTCATAATTCTTTCTGTAATCCAACGAATAAACTTCAATCTATACTTGACTTGTCCGTCAAGGTTCAGGAATCAATACCCCCCAGTCTTTGTTTTAACGCCGTTCAATGATAAAAACACCTGGATATTAGTTGCAAAATTGCCAATAACTTGTACAATTTCTTCTCTTGGCACTGCACCGATTTGGGCTATGCTAACTATCTTCAGTTCAGAAATAGTTTCGCAATTGATTTGATGGACAATATCTTTGAGACTATCTGCCGGGACACGTTCTACTTGAAAAATTATATTCTGTTCTATTTTTAACCTTACGTGGAAAATAACCATACTATCGTGACGTATCTAAATATTATTACGAAGATGACTTTTAAAAATAGTAGTTATCATCATATCAAGATTATCAACATAATCTCAATACTTATAATAACAATAAGCAACACAATCTCAATACTTATAATAACAATAAGCAACACAATCTCAATACTTATAATAACAATAAGCAACACAATCTCAATACTTATAATAACAATAAGCAACACAATCTCAATACTTATAATAACAATAAGCAACACAATCTCAATACTTATAATAACAATAAACAACACAATCTCAATACTTATAATAACAATAAACAACACAATCTCAATACTTATAATAACAATAAGCAACACAATCTCAATACTTATAATAACAATAAGCAACACAATCTCAATACTTATAATAACAATAAGCAACACAATCTCAATACTTATAATAACAATAAACAACACAATCTCAATACTTATAATAACAATAAACAACACAATCTCAATACTTATAATAACAATAAGCAACACAATCTCAATACTTATAATAACAATAAGCAACACAATCTCAATACTTATAATAACAATAAGCAACACAATCTCAATACTTATAATAACAATAAGCAACACAATCTCAATACTTATAATAACAATAAGCAACACAATCTCAATACTTATAATAACAATAAGCAACACAATCTCAATACTTATAATAACAATAAGCAACACAATCTCAATACTTATAATAACAATAAGCAACACAATCTCAATACTTATAATAACAATAAGCAACACAATCTCAATACTTATAATAACAATAAACAACACAATCTCAATACTTATAATAACAATAAGCAACACAATCTCAATACTTATAATAACAATAAGCAACACAATCTCAATACTTATAATAACAATAAAAATAAAAGATAGTGACATACTATCTGGTTTATATCTTCCTATAACCAGTTGCTAAAAACTAAACTTGGCTAGAGATTCTTAAATCTCATCGAAAAACACTTTCCCGTAACAAACCCTGACCCATTCCGAAAACAGTTTTTGCGAAAACTTAGATATGATAATTTAAAAATAACTAAATACGCAACTAGGGTAGTAGAGAAAAGGATAAAAATAAAATGCGTAAAAATAAGAAAGTTAATAACGAAGAGAAACACTGTAACTGTAGAACTCGTTCACTTTGCCCACTACAAAATAACTGTCTAATCAAAGGCATTGTTTACCTGAAATTAAAATTTTCAAGATCTCCAAAACATACTAAACTAAAGAAGTGAAATAGCAATACATTGTAGGCATAGAATAAACTTTACTTTAGGATAACCACATACACTACAAAAATAAATAAATTAACTAAACTGAATTAAAAAAAACCTAGTCAACATCTAACGTAGTAATAAATAACAAAATAAATATGGGTTCTGTCTCCATAGCTCCCCCCCATAAGGCACTTAAAGAGTCGTGTATACTTCTATTGTCTCCCACGGAAAATTTTACATATACTTTTAGTTTTCATGTAAATGTTCTGATCATTCCATCTTTAGAAATAACACACTTATACAGACATTAACACATATATATATATATATATATATATATATATATATATATATATATATATATATATATAGTCATCCACATACAGACTGTTTCGCTGTTTCACAGCTCATCAGTGCGGCTATATATATATATATATATATATATATATATATATATATATATATATATATATATATATATATATATATAGATATATATAGTATTATATATTTTTTAAAACCATAACAATGGTGGTGTAAAATATATAAAATTTATTTTAATCTTAGCTTACGAGAATATACTTCTCCTTGTCAAAGAGTGTTTTTTTCCTATTCTCGAAAGCTAAGATTAAAATAAATTTTATATATTTTACACCATTATTGTTATTTAAAAAAAAATACTATTACGAAACAATGCTTTAAAAATATGTCTAAATACCCTTTCTTATATATATATATATATATATATATATATATATATATATATATATATATATATATATACACATATATATATATATATATATATACACACATATATATATATATATATATATATATATATATATATATATATATATATCGTCATCCACAGACATACTGTTTTGCTGTATCAAAGCTTTTCAGTACGGCTAGATTTGCATTTATCCAAGGCCAACAATCGAATATCCAAACACTTAGCTGATAGTCGGCAGCTCTTACCATTAAGTCACGTTACAGGCGCTGGTAAATGATATCTGCAATGTTTTTATATAAACATTGACTTTCACATTACCGTACTTAATTTGCTTATTTACAAAGAGCGTTGCATTACGCTTAGTGGTAACAGGCGATACTATTTAACAATAGTGTTGATTATATAGATATATAGATATACTGTTAGCTGATCGGTGCCGGCTTTGAAAACCGGCTCGATGTTATATTCAGTACTCGATGACTTCTCAGGCGAAGTGTTACAATAATTGAATGAAGCACCCGTTTTTTATGAGTCCTAGCAAGTAGCTTCAGGCTGCGAGCGATTCGTCAGATGAATCTAACACGTTTTATCGTGTTTTCTTTGCATATATGTAACACATATATCTTCTGATGGAAGGCCGATCTTAGACGCGACGTTTAACCTCACAAAACCTAAGAAAAAACGTAATCTTCTTTGACTTTCGTCCAATATTTTGAGGACATAAAAAGAATTCTAACCGCGTGTTCAAAAACCGAGAGACACGCAGTCGTAAGCCGATGAAAAACGAAATAAAAAAGTGGCGTATTCTATGCAGAGTAACTTTAAGAAACCCGTGGTTGTTTGTCGTAAGATTTCTGTCTTAATCCGGATCTTAATCCACATGGATTAGAGTAAACAGAAGTTGTCAGCTTACGATGGAAACAGAAAAGGGAAAACGAAAAGTTTTCGGATGAACTTGAATATAATATGTGTGTCGATTTTGACGATAATAAACGAAAACATTGTCAAAATCTGAAAATAAGACAGAAGGAGAATCTGCTTTCATAACTAACCAACATATGCACCTTATTACACAAATAATTTCTACTTGAATTTGTAACCGTCTACGAACGATTAATTGGTTTTCCATTGATAACTAAATTTCAAAATCCATGTCCAGCTGTTATATTTGTACATCTTAAGGTGATCATAAAAGCTTGGTTGTGTAGCAGGATTAGCCCTATTTCCTTGCTGAGTGTTAGGGTAGCATGATTAGCCCTATTTCCTTGCTGAGTGTTAGGGTCGTAGGATTAACCCTATTTCCTTGCTGAGTGTTAGGGTAGCAGGATTAGCCCTATTTCCTTGCTGAGTGTTAGGGTAGCATGATTAGCCCTATTTCCTTGCTGAGTGTTAGGGTAGCATGATTAGCCCTATTTCCTTGCTGAAGGGGTAGGGTTATGGTTAGGGTAGCATGATTAGCCTGATTTCCTTGCTGAGAGTAAGGGTTGCATGGTTAGCCCTATTTCTTTGCTGAGGGTTAAAGTAAGGGTAAGAGTAGCATGATTAGCCCTATTCTCTTGCTGAGGTTTAGGGTTAGGGGTAGGGAAGCATGATTATCCCTATTTCCTTGCTGAATGTTAGGGTTAGAGTAGCATGATCAACCCTTTTCCTCTTGCTGAGACCTAGGGTTAGGGTTGGAGTAGCATGCTGAGGCTTAGGGTTAGCGGTAGGGAAGCATGATTATCCCGATTTCCTTGCTGAATGTTATGGGTAGAGTAGCATGATTAGCCCTTTTCCTCTTGCTGAGACTTAGGGTTAGGGTTGGAGTAGCATGATTAGCCCTATTCTCTTGCTGAGGCTTAGGCTTAGGATTAGAGTTAGGGAAGCGTGATTAGCCCTATTTCCTTGCTAAGGGTTAGGGTTAGGGTAGCATGATTAGCCCTTTTTTCTTGCTGAGGCTTAGGGTTAGGGTTAGGGTAAGGGAAGCATGATTAGCCCGATTCTCTTTTCTGAGTGTTAGGGTAGCATGATAAACCCTTTTCCTCTTACCGAGGCGTAGGGTTAGGGTTATGGGAGCATGATTAGCCCGATTTATTTGCTTAGGGCTAGAGTACTTAAGACAAAATCGGAAACATTTATTTGTCCTTTTAGAATTCCTCTAGATTTTCTGGAAGCATCTTTCCCTCGTAAACTGGTTAACGATGTGTTATGGTGTGATGCTAATCTACCCTATTTCGTAACTATATGGACTCTTCTAAAAATTATGTATAGACGAACTTACGACAAAGGACAAGCAGTCTCTCTGCAACTTCTGTTGCTAAGAAACTCTTGACTTGAATTTACCAGTTGAAGATCCGTTCTCGACTATTAGCCCGGTACAAATTTGGCCATTTCGGTGACCTTTTATTTGTCGCACTGATATATTGGTCCTGGGTAGAGCTAACAGGTACACCCCTCAGGCTTTGTTTTCTCTTTTTGGGGTAGAGTTAATTATAGCTAACTACTGACCGTGGAATGTCGACGCAACTGCCCATACAATTTCTAATAGGCCAGAGTGATCCTTCGTAAGGGCGCTGGCTTGATTCACCATATCTTCCGGCCTTGTGCCACATCTTTCTGTGGTGGGAAGGAAGTAAATATCCAGATTCTCTGCAACATTGTTAAAGAGAGACGTTGGACCGGTATATACCAGTCTATGATCCGTCTTCAACAATCAGTCCGGCGATTTCGGTTACCCTCTATCTGTCGGGCTGAGGCATAAGGCCTGGTTAGTCCTAAGAGGACCATCCCACTAGGCCTTTCGTTTTATTATTGAGATGAGGTTAGATTATTGCTAACTGCTTGAGGCGCCCTGAACGGGGAATGTCGACGGGGCTGGCCAGGCTCTATTTAATAGGCCATATAGTGCCCATTTATATTCGCGCTAGATTGATTTTCCCCACATTGTGCTACATCGTACTTATGTGAGAAGTATGTAAGTATCCATTCTTTCTGTAACTTCGGTTGCTTAGAAATTCTTAACTTAAAGATACAAGTCGAGTACCCGTACTTGACAATCAGTCCGGGAGAAACTAGGTTATTTCGGTGGCTGTTTCGGGCTGAAGTATTGGTCCTGGGTAATCCTAGGAGGCGAACCCTCCAAGGCCTTACCTTCCCTCTTTGGAGAGGAGTTAATTTATTACTAACTACATGTTGCGCCTTGACCGGGAAATTACGACGGGGCTGCCCAGGCAATTTGTAAGACGCCACAGTGCCGATATTTTAAAGGCGCTGGCTTATTCTCCCCCACCTTCCGGCCTTGACACACGTATTTGTTCGATGGAATGGAAGTAAATACACTGTATTTCGATAACATTGTTGAAGAAAGACTTTGAACTGGTACATACCAGTCGAGGATCCATTCTTGACAATCAATAGGGCAGACACTGGGCCATTTTGGTGACGTTTTATTGGTAGGCCTACGGTATTAATCATGTGTAATCCTAGGAGGTCCATACTCCTAGGCCTTGACTTCCCCTTTGATGGGGAGTTAGTTAATGGTCACGGGTCTTTTTGGGAAAATTCTTTTACAGGCCAGAGTGCCCCTTTCTTTAGGGGTGCTGGTTTATACTCACCACTATCCGGCCTTATGCCACATCATACTTCTGTGGGAAACATGTAGATACCCACTCTTACTGTAATATACTATTCCGTATTTCTGTAAATACAGACTCTTATAAATATACCACTTTATTGTGTGATTTACTATCGGCCCTTCAAGGTCACAGCACCATAGAAGACTCGGAAAACAAAAAAGGAATTTTCATCGCTTATTTATTTTGGTGTTGCAGTGTTTTCTCACACCCTTCTATTTCATATAGCGTCAGGGGCCGATCCCTCATCCCTAGTTAAAGCCAGCGACGAAGATACATCTCCACTCCTCAGTCACAAAATTCACCTTGACCTTTTCCCATATCCTATTCAATTGTTTTGTTTATATCTATTTGATTGTTGTTTCCTCTGGATGCGAAGCCAGGAGTCACTTGTTTTTTTTTTTAATTTCACAATATTGTATTCGCCTTCCATCAACACTTTCTCCACTAAATTCTAAAACTTGACCTAACACACTATTCGTCAGAATTAGTATCATTACCCACACAATGTTAGTTGTTATTTTACGGCATTACATATCTTTTGTATACAATTGGTTGTAGATTTATTTGTTGTCTAGCTACATATTTCTGTAGAAAATATATGTAAACGATAGTTTCTATGTAAACCAAAGATGAGTCATTGACAGGTAACCCTCCTCAGGGTGAAAGGGGGTCTGTGGTGTGTGGCAAATAACAACACCGGATTAACCTTGAGGTAAACTCCAGACCAGATCATGTAGCGGTCCAGTTGCCTCCCTACTAGGCAGAGTTAGAAACAAGGTCAGTTTTTAATGTAAGAGAAATCCAGCTCCCCACATAGAAGCACTTAGGGTGTGGACAAAAATAGAAAATAGAAGAAAAAAACTGCGTTCGTCTTGAAAGACCGGTTATTTACCGAGCGAGGACAAGATAAAGCGCAGCATAGGAACAGATACCACACCCTGATCCAAGCAAAAGGGGAAATGGTTTCCGTTTTGAATATGAAAAGGGATTAAACGATAGAGCTGATTAGAATTCGTATTCTTACAGCAATGCATGGAAGCTTGATATAAAAGGCTAGAAACGTACGTTAGATTAAACAGATTTGACATAGTTATTTGGAATTAAATCAGTTTGGGCAGTCCCGGTACTTTGTAGACAAACCTCGTCTAGACCATAATACTGTTATACAGAGTGATCCCCCCTCCTAAATCGTTAATAAACTTCACACTCATTTCTGCAATGCAACAAAATTTGATTTAAAAAATAATTAGTTTATACCTGACGTATCCACGAAGTTTCATGGGGAATTTCGAACAGTCTTTCTTTTATCGCTGGCCTTACGAAATGTGAGGGCACTTTGGTGATCGTCTCATCAGTAGATTGTGTGATCTCGAATGGGCTTCGCACTCACTAGACCTTTACCACCCATATGTTTATCGGTGGGGTTATTTTAAAGGAAGTATCTATCAAAATAATCCCCAAGGTATTTCTGTAACAGAAAGGTGTGATGACAGCGATAATTAGGGCTGTGCAAAGAAAGGGGGTGTCAGAGTTATCCAGGTGTCTGTATCATTGAACGGCGATAAAACAAAGACTGTTGGATATTCATGACTGAAACTTGGCGGACAAGTCAGGCATTAAATCTAGTTTATATGTACTAAATATTGTTGCATTGCAGAAAGGATTGTGAATTTTTTTAACGATTCCATGTGTGGCATTTCTGGTATATCCCACCTAGCCCTTAATAACGGTTTTCATCCCGCCGCCATGTCAGTTTAAGGGGGTCACTTTTTACAATTTACAATTTACATTAAAATAGAACATTTATTTATTAGGCTCTATTCATATAAATCCTTTCTATCGATTATTACATAAAAACTGACTAAATCAAGATTTGTTTGCCCAAGGTTTTTTTCCTATATATTTTGTCACACAAAATACATGTTAAAATATTCTTTCGATTTGAGGTTAGGCTATATTTTAAAAAGTCCATTTTGCGTGTTCTAATTGGCTGTAATTTGTAATTAACTCACAAATCCCTTACTAAGCATCTCTTTCTTACTCTCACCCTCTTTCAATGTATGTCGTTAGTAGACTCTAGGCTTTCATTTTATGCGGTAGATATCATGTCCGACCCCTCTCTCTGTATTAACAGTCAGGTTTAATAAGACTTACAACTAAAGTCAAGACTGGAATATCTAATTATAAACAAAAGGAAATATCATCACGAGTATTAATATTATTTAATCCGAAACTATGGTGAAAGAAAAAAGACAAGTGAAAGAGAGAGAGGAGGAGCGAGAAAATAAATATGATATAGAGATATAGCGACAGAAAAGGACTAATTTTGGAATTTGTCGTTTTGTTATTTTAAATTTAACTGGCTTTGCAAACTCACTTAAATAGCCTTCAATACTTCAAATATTTCAATGCATGATTTGCTAAGAATTTTAAAGCCGAAACTGTTTTTCTATTCGACATTTTAATAATGGCGTACTAAACCTAAACTAATTCTGGTGAATTTAATTTTGTATTTAAAATATATTTTCAAATATTTTTTTTTAATCTATTTTTATTTTATGCTATTTCATTACTTATTTCAATACATATTGAATCAAGTGTTAAACGAGAACTAATAATGTATAAGTCCCGTAGAGGCGAGAAGCATACACATACACAGACACACGAGAAGTGGTCTCACAATTGTATTAATGTAGAGATCATTTGAGAGTTTTGCTCGTATATCTTGTCACTTGGTGTTCATAAATAGAACGGCTCTACGAATGTAACTGTCGACTAAACGGATGCCATTTTGACAGCAGCAACAGCAGCAACAGCAGCAGACGGAACGATGACAACTTGTTGGGTTTCATTTTCCGAATCCGAAGAGTCTGCTGCTACATCTATCAAAGATCCGCTTCTCGGGGTTGATTTGATCGAGAAAGTTCCGGGAAAATGGACAGATTTCAAGAAAGAAACATGAAATTTAAAAAGTTTTTTGGGAGGCGTGATTGTATCTATAGTTGAATATCTTATTTATAAAAATAGTATGTTCTTTCCGGTCTTCATATAATATATATATATATATATATATATATATATATATATATATATATATATATATAATAATTTTAAACTTTCCCAAATTTATACCTACCAGCGACCATGCGCGACTAAAGTTACCTTTAAAAGAGTGATTTATACCGTTAGTCCAAACAACATCGGACGTCACTTCTAGAAGACCAGGAAGGATTATTACGAAAATAAAAATAAGGTTAATACCTTTATTTGTCTAAAAAAAGAAAAAAGCTCTGACGAAGCCTGTTATATCAGGCAAAATTATTAGATAAAAAAGTCAAGATCAAAAAGAAGAAAAAATATATTTATATTTTTTATTTTTATTTTAATAAAAAATATCTACATCCAACAAATGTTTTTTTATGAAGGCATTTTACCTCTTTCTTTATGTTTATACATATATATATATATATATATATATATATATATATATATATATATATATATATATATATATAGAGAGAGAGAGAGAGAGAGAGAGGGAGAGAAATAAAAAACAGAAAATCAAAAAATATTATTCATATATTCATTAAAGTTTCGTCTTTATTTCAAGACTTTCTCAAGATGATTGTCTGAAGAAAAGCAATACACAAGTACCACATTTGTTAAACAAATAGATGGTGGCGGGTGTGGGCTTAAAATTTGCGAACGCCTATGAAAACAAAATAAATTATGAGATATACATAGACGGTGTCAGTGGAAAACGTTTGTTGCCCTAGGCTCCACTAAAGCATGAATAACTTTCTTGTTTTTGCTTACGTAAATCCTCAAGTAGATAATTGTTGTTGGTTATATTTTTGTATTAGTTCTTGTTTTATGAAGTCAATGCATGTATGTAAAATCATTATTTTTTATTGTTGTTCCATTATTTTATATCGGTGTGATGCATTGCATATACCTTCAATTAATCTTAAGTGAAGCAAGTCCACTTTAATTGTCTGTTCATTTTTCGTGTTAAAAGCAAGATTAAAGTTGTACGTGTTTTCTTTCTTTTGGTCGTGTAGCAACTATGAAAGTCAACGAATTAGTTCAACCAGAAACTATGAAGCAACAGCAGCAGCAACCAATCAGCAGCAGCAGCGAGCAGTAGCGAAACAAGCCAATTCACTAACAAACGGTGCAGATAACATTTCGCGGCGAACGGGCATAACAGGGGTATAAGCTGGCTTCCGGTGGAAAAGGGTTGAAGACAGTGTCTACGGATGCCTGAAAGTGATACAACAATTTTTTTTCAGATTAATTTCAGACTTTTCTAATAATTAACATAATACAGACTAATAATTTATTTGTTTTTATTCGATTGTTTTCAAAACATTTTTTAAAAATAATAGTGAAAACCTTTTTTCTTGGAAATGGAATTATTTCTGTGGCGCCGCCGAATGAAAACAAATTTCTTCGGCAATATACTGTATTGGATACGATATTATCATGACGTTTAATAAAATATTTGGCAAATAACATTATTTTCACTAAATATTTCAAAAACAGCATTGAAAAAAAAAATCACATTCCGTTGCTCAAAAACATTATTTCTTGAAAAAAAAAGATTATTCTATGTTATTTATTATTTTCAATCAAATAAATTATTTTTCAAATAGTCTGTATCATGTTAATTATTATAATATGATGAAAGAAAAGTCTGAAATTAATATGAAAAAAAGAAAAGTCTGAAATTAATATGAAAAAAAAATGTTGTAGCACTTTCAGGCATCCATAGACACTTTATTCAACCCTTTTCCACCGGAAGTCAGCTTATACCCCTGTTATCCCCATTCACCCATTTCGCAGTTTGTCACGAACATTATAAAGATTGCGCACGGTTATATACACCTGTATCATTAAAGAGCCCTGTTACATGTCAACGCTGATGGTAGTGGGTGTGGAAGTGGGGTACTAGCAACGACGATAAGCATCACGTGTTCGTATTCTGTCACTAATAACTTGTCGGATCCGTTTCACTAATACCTCGATGGAAGGATATTGATTAACGAAGCACCCAATCCCCGAGTCTATGTGAATGGAAACTCATATACAATCCTTTCGACATGCTGTAACATATTCACCTCTATTGCTGTAGGTAATAAATAATTAATATTTATTTATAAATATTATTAAATATATATATATAATTATTTCCACAATCAGACAACGCCGCAGCCCACAACCTATGAAAGAAACAAACCGGAAGTCCTAGACTCGAGTTTCGCCCTCCTTTGGGCTCATCAGTAGAACACATCCGAACTCAGGATTCGAAACCCGAGTCACTTGCATGGTAAGCGAGTACTCTGCCACATGCAAGTGACTCGGGTTTCGAATCCTGAGTTCGGATGTGTTCTACTGATGAGCCCAAAGGAGGGTGAAACTCAAGTCTAGGACTTCCGGTTTGTTTCTTTCATAGGTTGTGGGCTGCGGCGTTGTCTGATTGTGGAAATAATTTTATATATCATCTCACATTCAAGAAATCTAATATATATATATATATATATATATATATATATATATATATATATATATATATATATGAGTCAGGTTCAATTTATATTCCAACAACCATGTATTTTTATTTTTTATTTTTCACATTGTTTTGAAAATATAAAAAAAAATGAAAATATAAATAATAACAAAATAAAAACCATGGTTATTGGAATATAAATTGAACATGACTTATTTATTTTGACTTATATATGCTCTATTGTTACTGGTTAACAATCATCGAGCTGATTTTTTAAAGAGAGTTCATCCCTAACATATCCCAAAGCAAGTTAGTTCACAAATGAACAGACGAAAACAGAACAAGCATTTTTCATTGCTAACTTTTTACTATTGTTATATTGTGACATTATCTTTCTTACTCTCACACGCGCTTTATTTTGTACTGCAGGTGTTCCGCAGACCCCACCAGTAGAGCGAACACACTGGACATCATCGCCTTTGGTGACCATTTTCTTTTTCTCCGTTCTGTGATCACAGACAGTAATTTCTAAAGAAAATGTTTACATTTTTACGCATTCTCCTCCAAACCACAACTGTCAAATTGTTTAATTCAACTCATGATCTGTCATAATAACAGTAAAAATCCTAAAGCGCATTCCGAATCAAATTCCAAATTTAACCTATATTTTATCAGCAAATTTTGTAATGCAATTACTCATCATAGTACAGTGTAACCCGGATATAAGAGAGCTGTCTGGACCGGAGAATAAGTCTCTTATATACGGGTTCCTCTTATATCCGGGTATTGTCTATTTTGTTTATGTAAGTATGGAAACACCACATGTAACGCTTTTTACGCACAGAACACTAGTTTATTTAACAGTTATAGACATAAAAATACTTTTTAATCACTTTTCACAAATAATTCAGTCAAAAATTACTTTTTCTTAAAAAAGCAGTTATTTTTGATTGTACACAAATCTCTTTGTTAAACCCGGATATAAGAGAGCTGTTGGGACCGGATAATAAGTCTCTTATATCCGGGTTCGCCTTCTAACAACAACAGAAAAAGAAACCTTTTTTACGAATATTTTACGGATATGGCTATAGTGAAGGTCATAGAAAGACTCACCAATGAGGTGAGAAAATTTAGCAACGTCTTTTGACTGGTTTACGACATCACACTGTCACTCAAAACGAACTCTCTTATATTGGGGAGGGCGGAACCAGAGAAGAAGTCTCTCATAGCAGGGTTTCTCTTATATCCGGGTCTCTTATATCGGGGTCTAATTTATAGACATTCACACAGGCTTTAATTTGGGACCAGAGACAATGTCTCTTATATTCGGGTTTCTCTTATATCCGGTGCTCTTATATTCGGGTTACACTGTATTACGAATTATCTAACACCACAGGATTAATCTCATTACACAGCTAATGGTTACAACATTATCTTGTGGTCTGCGTTCGCGCTTGACATCTATAACGGTTTCGATAAACAGTTAAATTATAGAAAGAGTTGGTCGTGTTGTTTAACACGTAGTATCTATTTAAGCCGGATAACACGAATGGAGGTCATCTGATAGTTTCGATTTGTCATCTCAGCTATAAATGGAAAACAATATATATGTGCGCTGGGTTCAGGTGCGATGTGTGTATTTAGATTAAGATAACGAATCGGTGACATTTAAAATAATTATGGAATGCAGTTTCATTTACATTTAACGACCTTGTTAATGAAATGCTCGTATTTTATCACTGATTGGCTGCGAGTGAAATTAACTGCAAATGGATTAACTATCCAAGACTCATCTTCTTGCATTACGTGAAGGTTGTTTTATGTCGCAGGTTTAATTGCAATCCCTGTAGTCTTCATCAATAGGGCAATACTCTGTGCACACAACACGGTAATTTCATCACCTCGTCAATACATCGTGTGTCCGTTGGAGGCATCGAGTATAATGATTGGGTGGTATAAGTTTAAGAAAAAAAGTAAAATTAATCTTCATCTAACAGAGAATTTGCGTCTGTATGTTTCTAGCAAAAAATAGAAATCTTTAACAAAAAAGAACATTTGTTTTACAAATTAAAATTCATGACTTTTCGTTATCTTGACTTTTACCATCTAAGCGTTTCGACCATTTTGCTCTTCCGACTTTTACATGTATTACCCACACACATTTATTAGAGGCTGAAGAGTCTCCAATGTGTGTATCATGTCAATAATCTATCACGATGAAACATATATTAATAAACTGTCAGAATCTACAGCAAAGCCGAATTAAATAGTATAACTAAAAAATCTAAAGAACCTGTTTAAAGACACAAATTCCACTAAAATCTTAGATTTCATCAAAGAAGTCGGATTGTTCAAAAAAAATTTAATCATACATGTTTTTATTTTATTTTTAGTTTTTTTCAAAAGAATGTAAAATAATTATTTTATGTTGGGATTTCATTTGACAACTATTAAATAACGCATAGATGGTTGATGCGCCGTAGAACAAACCACTCTAAAAACACTATACTACAACTAATGTCTCGGCATTAAATGACCCATAAGAGAGTAATATGCTGTAAAATAACACAAATCAAACAAAACCATTGTGTCGGACTCGGACATTTTAAACCCAAATCTATACTGGATCCATTAGGATATATTCCTCGCATTCCATTCTCCGGACCTTTCAAAATTCCTTCTGTTTACTTGTTAAATCGCTTCTCCCGAAATTCTAAACAAGCCGCTCTCAGAAGGCCGAGACGAACACTGGCAGAATATAGTGGAACTGATATGGCCAATTAATTACTCATAACCCTCGATTATAATGGACACCTACCCCAGTAGAAGCGCCGCCAACTTGTATCCGTCTGATGTGGAAAGCGGACAGTGACTATTCCAAATCAGCAGATGTAAACAGCGAGCCAAAACCGGGACAACAAAGTGAGCCGTATCCGCTTATGCAAATAATTTGTTTTTGTGACAAATAAATAATATTTATGGGCTCAATATAAGCAGGCGTATTTCGCCTATACAGTTAGTTCGGCGACGACGGTGTTGACGAGTTTTCGTCGCTCTCCGTTGCGATCAGACTTGTAGACCTTGGGGAATTCATCTGTCGAAGATTAAGTCAGTTAATGGGTTAGTTGAGTTTCGGGTTTCTGTAAGTCTGTTTCATTGCTCCGTGGGAGTCAGGTTACTTTGTGATGCCAATAAGCAAGATGAGAAAACCATTATAAACATTCGAAATAAAAATGTACACTTTCACGCCCCACCCAAGAAAATACAAGAAAAATATAACCAGCCCTTATATCTGCACTAATGTTAGGTATTATTAACCAATTTATGTAACGGGAGGCTTAGGAATCACAAATTATTTTATTGGCCGAACAAGATCACCTATTTGTGCAACGTTACGCTGCCTAATGACTTATTTCATATCTTAAATGATTGCCGACAGAAAACGGCTGAAGTCCTGATAACACGCTGTATGTAGTCGGCTCAATGGATAGTGACGTCTCTGTGTAGACGTCGCAGGAGGCGTCGTAGTAGATATGTTTATATTTATCTTTTTTCTCTTTAGTTATTCTTGGCGGTCTATTATTTTGTCGTTGATTTCTCTTTTTACAGCAATGATAGCAAGCATAATTCTAGCCAAGAGACAGCATGTATCTCGCTTCTTTGTCACAGCGACTTCTTGTCATATCCTAACACGTAGATTCAATTCTAATTTGGGCTGTTTCCGCCTTTCTTACAATCATGTAGAAAATTCCGTATTTAACATTAATTTAATGCAGCCATGTCTACTATTGATACAATAGGGGAGAGGGGCATTTTGAAATAGTCTATAGTTAAGCGAAGGCTGCTAATAAGTAACAGAGGTGACATGCGAACGCCTACGTTCTGGCCTCTTTCCACAAAAAAACTGTTCAACAAAGAAACGTTAATTTAATATTCTTATGTATTTAAGACGCAACTAAACAACCCGACCAGAGATGATTGTTTTCCCAATTAAATAAATCAATATTACAGATATTCAAAGCTAAAACTAGGAGCCAGCTTTCAGCTATGAAGAGCAAAAAAACAAGATGTAACCATTGCGACGAAAACTAGGAAAATATCCCAACTCATTCTAATGTGTTTCTTTAACCAGTGTATCCAATATTTCAAGTAGGGTATGGAGATTTTTATCCCAGAAATAAAGATCAGTTATTGCGCAAGTAAAAATTAGAATTGAACTCAGAGATGAAATCAACAATTTTAATCGTAAGGACAGCTTTCGAAGAAAAGGAACAACAACCGTGTATATTAATCAACAATTTTATTTAGGCAAGTAATGAAGAATGATGTAAAATACTATAAAGTTGATATACAAAATGAGGTTTTGCGAGTACGGGCATTCGCGTGTTAACGAGTGACCATGACTCGGGCCTCTTGTCGGTTTTTGGCCTTTTCGGTTGTGAAAGGGGAGCTTCGCTTGCGACAATCGCCTGGGGTCTGTGACGAAGTGCAGTCAACGGTTAAGGGATGTTGACACTAGTATTGAAAATGGCAAAGGGGACAGCAGATTTAAGCGTTTGACTTTCTCAGTGAAATATGATTGACCAATCCACGCGACACTTAAACCGACAATCAAAAAAAACAAAACAAGCGCGCTTACCAATCTTTTGAATTCCAGTATAGAGACATATAGAGACCCGAACTCTTTATTATACTAAATTGCAATATATATATATATATATATATATATATATATATATATATATATATATATATATATATATATGAGAGATAATAATAATAATAATAATAATAATAATAATAATAATAATAATAATAATAATTAATCAAGGCAAGGTAAACATTCACAGGATAGTAATCCAAAGAATTTCAACGAGGCTTATAATAAGTGCTCAATATAGAATAGAGCTTTTATATATGATAATTTTTATTTACATAGACTTGTACAAAATCTGCGACACTGCGGTTCTTTCAAAATATGATCTAAAGATAATATCGGATTTTAACTCTGCCTGGTGAGATCTCAGTTTATAACAGCTGTTGATCGATAACCTCGACATTCCAGTGTCGCAGATTTTGTACATGTCTGTGTAAATAAAAATTATATATATATATATATATATATATATATATATATATATATATATATATATATATATATGATACACGTATTGTATTAGTTTCTGTAGATGTAAATCTGTTGAAAGTCCAGTGTTAATAAAAAGTGCTCAATAACAAGTAGAGCTGTTCTTAAGTATACAATTTTATTTGTACAAACATTATTGGTTACATATGTGCATACATGTTTCGGTTGTACTCTTCACAGAGAGTCAACCTCTTCAGACCAACGAAGACAGAGAAGTGAGATGAATTTGGAAAACTTTCTATTTCAATAAAAAAATTTTGGGATGAGATATTTTTGATAATTTAGTATTGGATTACATTCTTTACTTGTTAACTCTTTAAATTAGTTTCTATCTTTTTTATTCTTTTTTCATTACCTTCGTTCTAATTTTTTCCTTTTTCTATTTTTTATTACCCATTTAGCCTGGATTTCTTTCTTCTCTATTTAACACTTCAAAGTTTTAATCCATTTACAAACATATTCAAGCATACATATCTGATCTTTATATAAAATACACACGAGTGCACACATTATTAGATACACAAGTACATATATAAACAAACAATATGTATACATATATAAATAATAAATACAAGAAATAAAAAATAAAAAAACAAACATAATATATATATGCAAATAATCTATACACGGATATACACATATATACATATATATTCATTTTCAAGCATAAATATCTGGTCAATATATTAAATACACACGTGCGCACAAATTAAATATACACACGTACATACATAAACATATATATACATACATATATAAAATATAACAAGCAAATATATATATACGCATATATCCATAAACAGATATACATATATATACACATATACACATTTTCAAGCATAAATACCTGGTCTTAATATAAACTACGCATGTGCACACAAATTAATAGATACACAAGTAAACACATAACATATAAACATACACATATATATATATATATATATATATATATATATATATATATATATATATATATATATATAAATAACGAACACACATATATACGCATATATCTATACACGGATATACACATATATATCATATACATATGTTTATATAAAAGACCTACCCACACACATACATGGACATGTTCGTACAGTACATATATAAATAGAAACATATAAATATGTCCATTAACTTACGCATATGTACACACGAAATAAATATAAACATAAAATAAAACATACAACTTTTACACCTGTATAAACATACCTATACATATAAGATATTAGTTCAAGTATCTATATGCATACGTACACATATATCTGGATCCAAGTATACACATACACGCATGCATACATACATAAACATACGCATATA
>OY744531.1:2732500-2735000 GCA_963556195.1 Sepiola atlantica
AATATATTTGCTGACGACCCTACGCTCTACGTTTGTCATTTTAATAAAACGAGCGCGCACATATCCCAAGCAATGGATGAATCCTTAACAAGTGAACTCCAGTCTGTAGTAGAATGGGGTCATAAAACCATGGTACCATTTAATTCTGCTAAGGCACAACTGTTTTGCTTTCAACACTACAAGAAACCCCTTTAACCACTGATTGCCATGGAAAATAGCACATTACCTGAGAGTCTAACCTTCAAACTTCTCGGCTTAACATTAACCGGTAGTACGAATTGGAACACAGACATAGAAGACATTGCCAAGGCTGCTGCAAATAAAGTGGGCTGCATCTGCAGAGCTAGAAAACTTCTCACACCGGACAGTATTCTATCCTTACAAAGTTACCATACGTCCATGCATGGAGTATTGTTGTCACATCTGAGCTTGTGCACCATCCACTAGTTTCTCCCTCTGAGACTACATCCGCAATAGAATCGCTAATCTAATAGGAACATCACTATTAAACCAAGCTCAAGTACCTGTTCTATTTTTAAATTTTAAATTTAGTGTAATACAAATAAGAAAAGCGTAGAATAATAGCAATGATTTAGGGAAAATTCTCCCTATTTAGAAAATTCTCCCTATTAAGAAAATTCTCCCTATGAAGAAAATTTTCCCTATAAAGAAAATTCTCCCTATAAAGAAAATTTTCCTTATTAAGAAAATTTTCCCTATTAAGAAAATTCTCCCTATTAAGAAAATTCTCCCTATGAAGAAAATTTTCCCTATTAAAAAAATTCTCCCTATTAAGAAAATTCTCCCCATTAAGAAAATTTTCCTTATTAAGAAAATTTTCCCTATTAAGAAAATTCTCCCTATTAAGAAAATTCTCCTTATGAAGAAAATTTTCCCCATTAAGAAAATTCTCCCTATTAAGAAAATTCTCCCTATTAAGAAAATTTTCCAGTGAAAGTGAGCGACGTTGGAGTAGATATTATTCACAGTTGTATAAATGTATTCAACGTAGGGTGCTCTTGATGCGTAAATACAATATTTATAAAGCTAATAATCAATAAAATTACAATTAATTGATATTCGGTGTTTGCTAAAAGTTAAAAAATGAACAAATAAAGAAACTGTCAATGATTATTACATATTCGAGCTATTTTTTAAATACATCTAACAGAAAGAACTGGTAAATATAACACATACGCAGCAAATAAATGTTACCAAAAGCAAGATCTGTTACTCTTTTACATATCTGGATAAGATTAATTTGGTTTTAAATTAGTTTAAAGCGTTTTATTTACATTTTTTATTCTAGCATACTAAGTCTTAAAACACTACAAATTGCGCATAACCCCATTTATTTTCTCGATGTGAAGCCGTGATAATCACCATAACACGAAAATCAATGCAGCAAACCCAATTAATATTAAATAAATAATTAAAGTCTATTAATGTCTATAAAAGCGGACATATTCAGTAAGCGGTTACAAAAGTGTTCAACAATCTGATTGGATGGAATATCGCATTAAGCATTCATTTGGAAGCCTGACATTGCTTTTCTTCAAGTTCCATCCTACATTAAAGGGAATATATATATATATATATATATAGATAGATAGATAGATAGATAGATAGATAGATAGATAGATATATAGATAGATAGATAGATATAATAGTATGACAATATATGTATGGCAATTAAACTACACAGAAGCGTCTATGGTTCATCTCCGCAAGGAAACATTAGGCTAATTATATATATATATATATATATATATATATATATATATATATATATATATATATATATATATGAAGCAATCCAACAAAAGATATAAGCGTCAACTAATATCTTATAATTAGTAAAACATCCGGATAAAAAACTGAAGCTCAATATACTGGATAGAGCATTAATATTATAATATAAAATGAAGTAATAAAATAAGGTGTCAATCAAATTTTATTAGAATTCAAAGTTCATGCAAAGCATCCTTAAGTCCTTAGCTCATGAGTTTTCAAAGATAATTCTTCTCTTCAGAGGACCATTACCGCAGTTATACTACTACAGGCAATAAAATTACGCTTTGAAAATATATAAAATTATATACACAAATATATAAAAATACATAACATCAAACATATCAATCCAAAAACATACTTTTGTTGAATCCATACAGTCCATCCAGGTCATACAAGTTGAGAAGCATAATCAGGAAGGACATTACTCCAAGATACAAACAGCAGTCCAAATACGTGAAATTGAAGGGGCCGGCAAAGTTATCCAGTCGCGAAATGTGTCCATATTCAATGTTAATGAAAAATAAATCAATCAAAATAATACAAAAAGTCCAATCAATATATTTTTCGCTCTTCTGGCTAGATGTGATGGGAGTCCGTCTTATTTTGTTCAATTCGGATTTAGCGGGTTTTCTAATTAAACAACGAATTTGGATTTAACTTGAGTTCCACATGTTGGGATTTCGGAACTTTGATTGGACTTTTTAAA
>OY744531.1:2737500-2792500 GCA_963556195.1 Sepiola atlantica
GAAATATTTAATAATCTTTCTGTTGATCATTACAAATCTTTACATAACAACTAACAAACCTTTTCAATACTGAACAGACGGACTCTTTCGTGTCTATTAACCATTGTATTTTGTAGCAACTAAAAACCAACACTTATTTAAAGTATGATATATCAAAACGACAAGGGTTCAAATAAGAGTCACCCACTTGGGGTACATTTAAAGTTAATTTAATTTTTTTGTAAAATAAAAAGTATTATATTTGTTACTTTATCAAACAAGAGTCGAATTTAACTTATTTACTAGGTGAAATATAATTCTGATTCATAAATAATAGTTTAATTCTTAATTTAATCTTCTCGGTGTTATTCCAGACATTAAAAGCTCGGGTCAAAATACAGTATCTTACTGTGCTCAGACAGGCAAACACTGTTTTTTGGGGAGGGATGATTGTAGAGTAGTTTCTTAGAACACAGGTCAAGCATTTTTAAGACGCCATTTTGTAAAATAGAAATCATCTTTATAATTAATAATTTACTTTTATGATGAAATTGTAATCCATTCGAATGCAGTTCAGTTTCTTACAAAAATAATGATCCATTCATTTTACTAGTAAAGTCTGTGAAAAGGAAAAGATCGAATTATTAATAATAATATATTTCTAGAGTGATTCGTATCATATTGATCACAGACATTTTGGGTTTGGATAAAAGTATTGTTGATCTCCTGCCCTCAATCATAGAAAGGCGCAATCCTTGTTTTCATTGCATTGCTGCTTCTTAAAAAAACAAGTCAGCCATTTAAATAATTCATTTCGTGTAATAAAAATTTATTAGCAAAAATTAGTTACTGATAAAATTAAATCCACTCGAATGCATTTCATTATCATAGCAAACAAGTCAGATAATCCAATATGAAATAAAAATTCTAGTTATGACAAATATTTTATTGGCATAATATAATTATTCAACTCAATTCGTTCGGACGCATTTTCTGTTTTTTTTTAAGAAAACATATCAGGCATTTCAATCAACATTAACCAAACCTCATGCGTGAATGCAGGTGAATTTTTCTGGGGAGGTCAGTTTATTGGATTTCTGGCAGCTCACACGTCCCTTGAGCTCGTGTGATGTTCTTTTTATGTTTCGGTTCTTTTTCTATTTAAAATTATATATGCCAGGTGAGCGTTCGTTTGTTAATGTTTTTTGGGTTCCGCATTCTAAGATTTTTCTTATAAATGTCAGCAGTTTTCATAATTTCCGTTCATTGTATAATGTCAATCTTCATTTTGTTCCAATTTCCCATTGTTTTTTTCCAAGATTTGGCAGGTTTTTTTCTTTTTTGTGGATTATTATTATTATTAATATTATTATTATTATTATTATTATTATTATTATTATTATTATTATTATTATTATTATTATTATTATTTTAGCGGGACCCGTGTAAATTAAACGAAATGATGTTTTTAATACTAATTATCTTGTTCCTAACCTATACATGTTTGAATAAAATATAAGATTTGACTTGTATATTTATTTTTAAAAAATGAACAATACATGAAACAATTTACAAAACTTCTTTATATACAATATTTCTAGTGAAGGTAATATTTCGACGACTAAACCTTACTTTGTAAATGCTTTCGATTAAATTAAATTTGGCTCCAATTCATGAATATTGATTTACTCCTCTCCAGGAGTTAGGCACCAGGCCAGTTTTATCATACTCCCACAAGTAAGATGTAACCCAAGGTCGGGTCGAGAAAGTGGGGTTTGAAAAGCCAGCGCTCGAGAAGGTAAGCACTCTGGCCATTTAAAATTGCCTGGGCAGCCCCATTGGCATTCCCCGGCAGTAAGCAATACACTTTATCCTCCCCAAAGACGGGAGGCGAAGCCTGGGAGGGTGGACCTCCTAGAACTGCACAGGACTGACCCATAGACCGGCGTAAATCAAGACCCGAAAGCTAATACAACACCAGTATGGGGTGCAGTATCCATCGGAACAGATACTACACTTTGATCTTAGCCAAAAGGCGTTATTTAACCCCTACCCACAATAGGAATATGTGACACAAGGTCGGAAAGTGGGATTTGAAAAGCCAGCGCTCGAGAGGTGAGCACTCTGGCCATTAAAAATTGCCTGGGCAGCTCCGTCGGCATTTCCCGGTAGGGGCGCCTCAGGCAGTAAGCAATAAACTTACTCCTCCCCAAAGAGGGAAGGCAAAGCCTGGGAGGGTGCACCTCCTAGAACTGCACAGGACCGTCCCATAGACCGGCGTAAATCAAGCCCCGAAGGCCAAGACAATACCAGTCTATGGGGTGTAGTATCCATCGGAACATATGCTACACTTTGATCTTAGCCAAAAGGCCAAGTATGCATGAGTATTGATTTACTCCTCTCCAGGAGTAAGGCACAAGGCCAGTTTTATCCTACTCCCACAAGTAAGATGTGACCCAAGGTCGGGTCGGAAAGTGGGGGTTGAAAAGCCAGCGCCCAAGTATGCATGAGTATTATACACAGATTCGGAAGGTCATTGCTTTTGATGTAAGCATGACACACAAAATCATACACGCTATTGTATTAATATGTCTTCCCGGTCGTCCCCTCCCTACCTCTCTTCCCTGTCCCCGAAATATAGAAAAAAAAATCTTAGAGGTTGGTTGGGATCGAACTATAAACCAGTCGAGCCGAAGTCAAAAATATTACGTCGCTAACCGTTGCGCCAAAGAGAAAATTAGGCGCATTTCAAATGTTTTTCAAAATCTAGGTGCGGCACGCATGCGCAGAGCTTTTGCCGGAAGCGTAACACACGAACACACCCGCTATCGTATTAATATCTATCGGTGGTATTCCCTGGAGTCTGAGTGACAACAAGTCTCCCCAGATTTCCAGTATTCTCCATCCCTTTTCGATAGCCATCGCAAATAACTCTGCACTATCGCAAGAGCCGTTTACCATTGATTTCTCGCTGGTAATGACCATTGGTCTTCTCTGGGATTTTAGTGGAAATAAGACTCCTAAACGTCCCAGCACTATCTGCACTTCCAGTGGAGGTCTGCCTTGTGCTGTGCCCCCATCGGTCATCTCATCCTCCTTGACCCTATGCAAACATTTTGTGTGGTATCAGCTTAGGCTGGTACCCTCAATTTTTATTTAATTTTTTTAATTTAATTGTTTTATTTTTAAATATTTTTTTTGGGGGGGGAGCAGGGGAGCTTATGGTGTTTTTTGCTATTTCTGTTCATTGGTTCATTTTTGTGTCGTGTCAGCTGATTAGTATTATTATTATTATTTACTCACTTGGAGTTATCACACTGGTCATCGTCAGTGATCACCCACTGCCGACAACCTGTGGTATTCCCTGGAGTCTGAGTGACAACAAGTCTCCTCAGACTTCCAGTATGCTCCACTTTTCTTTTATCACCACTGATGACCTTGTGGTATCGCAACAGCCACCTACCATCGATTTCCCGCTGATAAGGGCCATTGGTCCCCTCTGGGGCCCGAGTGGCAACAAGCCTCCCCAAGGTTCCAGAGCTGTCCGCGCTCTTCCAGTGGAGGTCTAGTTTGCGCTTTCCCTCCTCGGCCCTCTGTCCATGATTTTCGTGGTGTCAGCCTATGCTTGCGCCTCTCTCGTGCGGTTGTATTTTCCCCGGTTCTGTTTTCTTGTGCTTCCATGTGTTGTTTCTCCATTCGTTGCTTATGTGGGTTGGTTTCCGCATTCGAGGACATTTCTCAGGATTGTAGCTGTTTTGATCATTACTGTCCTTTGTATGGTCTCAGTTATCCCTTTGATTCCTATTTCTCCTAGTCTTTTCTCCATGTTTTTGGGGACTGTTCCTAGTGCTCCTATGATTATTGGTGTTATACTGACTTTCTTCATGTTCCATATTCCTTTCAATTCTCTGGCAAGTTTAGTATATTTGCTTCTTTTTTCCGTCTCTTTGATCTTCACTCTGTGGTCCGCTGGAACGGCAAAGTCCACGATTTTGCAGGATTTTTCTTTCTTGTTGATTATTATCATATCCGGTCTCCTTGCTGTTATGGGTTTGTCTGTTTGTACATTCATATCCCATATGATTTTGTGTTTTTCGTTTTCTAGTACAGTTTCTGGTTTGTGTTTGTACCGTTTTTTTGCATATTCGAAATTCAGTTGTTTGCACATTTCCCGGTGTACTTCTTTCCCCATGCTGTCATGTCTGTTCTTGTATTCCCTTTGTGCTAGCTTGCTGCATTCACTTATTATATGATTTATCGTTTCGTCTCTTTGTCCACACAATCAGCATTTGCTGTTTTCCTGGGTTTTTATCTATCTTTGCTTTAATAAAGTTTGTCCTAATCGCATTGTTCTGTGCGGCCGTCAGTAGAGATTCCGTTTCTCTGTTCAGGTGTCCTTTTCTTAGCCATGCCCAGCTGTTTTCATTGGCTTCATCGCTTGTGAGTCTTATAAAGCGTCCATGTAGTTGTTTTTCTTCCCACTTTTCCTTTCTTGTCTTTTTGTTTCTGGGTTCAGTGCTTCCGGGGTTGTTTGTTGGGCTGGTGTCTCTTGCTGTGGTGATCAGTCTTTCCGTGCTCTTTTTTGGTCTCTTCCACACAGTCTTCTATACTTACCAGTCCTCTCCCTCTTTCATTTCTTTTCACGTAGAGTCTGTCCGTGTCGTCTTTTGGGTGCAATGCATTGTGCATAGTCATTAGTTTTCTAGTTCTTTGGTCAAGATGCCTGAGTTCTTCTTTGGTCCAGCCTATGAATGGTCCAGAGTATCTTATTAGTGATACAGCCCATGTGTTTATCCCTTTTACTAGGTTTTTGCTACATAGTTTAGTTTCTAAGAATTTCCTTGTTCTTCGTAGATATTCTTTTCCAATCTTCTCTTTCATTTCTGTATATTTGATTGTGTCTGCTTCCAGAACTCCCAGGTATTTGTAACTCTCTTGTTCTCCTAGCGCCCTCATCTCCTCTTGGTTGGGGAGTTCTATACCTTCTGTCGTCTCCAGTTTTCCTCTTTTGATTTCTAGCAGTGCACATTTTTCTATTCCAAACTCCATTATTATTATTATTATTATTATTATTATTATTATTATTATTATTATTATTATTATTATTATTATTATTATTATTATTAATATTAGTTGACATGACCTTTCATTAAGCGGTTAATATTATTTCGTTCATCTCATAATAACTATGTACAACTTCTGACAAGAACAATTTAAAAAACAGATCTTTTATTTTCGATTGGATGACCTTGTATACGGCATCGTGTTGAACCCGTTCTTTTCAAATCTTAAGACAATTAGAAAATGCTGAAAATACACTCTTTTGATTATCCAACAATTTAGAAACGCAAAAACAAAAATAAATATACTTTATTACATGAGAATTTTTATTACATTGGCTATTTAAAATACCTACTTACTCTATCACGTTCACCCTCTCTGTCTCCCACACTCTCTCTATCCCAGTTTCTATTTCTATCTATCTTGCTGCCATATAGTTGTAATTGGCTTGTCGAACTAATGACAGGCTATGCATCTTAATTGCTGTGCCTTTCACGACCTGATGAACCATGAAAGGTTTTGCGTCCATCATTGTCAGCGACGCTGTCAGGTGAATGGGACAGGTTCTTTGCAGGGCACTAATTGCAACAGATGTGTGAATTGCGTTTTGGCTGCTGTAGACTCTATCATGAGATATTATTGCGTGGGCTTTGGTGAAAACCGGCACAAAAGAAAAGGACCACATTAGCACGCACGAGCAATGTAGATAATATTTGCAGAATTATTGAAGCTGGGATAATCATTTATAGCACGGTTGATTTGAACACTTCCGCTACCGTCCACATCTTTTCATAAAACACCATGGAAATTGCATCGTGCATCACGGATAGCGTTAAATAAATCGAGTTAGTATACGCCTAACTAAAATAAATATGTGTGATTGCGTCACTTGCTTTTTAAAATTTAAAGTCCAATTCATTTAGAAGCAATAATACGAATTTTTTTCATATTTAAAAACAAAATATTTTCAATTTATATTTATTTTATACTTTTTTCGGCTGTTTAAAAACACTCTTTCTTCTAATTAAATAAAATTAATTAAGCGATCTATACTTTCATTCTGCATATTCTTTAAACTGAACACAGAATGGTAAGCTATCATTCTAGTGTGTTTTGAAAAGAACGGCCTTTATTATAATTATGCATAACATCAGTACAAACATCCGGATTTTGTATTAACTGTTCAACCCTTGACCTATAACCTCTGACTTGAATCCAGTATATGACCTGGGTCGTTCAGTTATTTCCTCGTTTTTATTAGCCGTTATATATATATATTAAAATTAACATTGTTTGAGTATCCGACAATTATTTAAGACTGTTTATTTTAATATAAAAAGCTCTAATATATATTGAGTACTTTTGAAAAGTATTGGTTTTATTCATTTGTTAATATTTTAACTTAATTAATTAATATATATATATATATATATATATATATATATATATATATATATATATATATATATATATATATATATATGCCTTTTTGCGGAATATACCTTGCTCTGAGCAACTGAATAGAAATACGATTCGACTTTTGCTTTTCTAATTCCTTTTCATCCTTCTATATATCTATCTGCTCTATTCTGGATATTGAGCTGTATACTTTTCACAATAGGTTTTACCTTTCCTACAAGTTCGCTTTTAGTTCACCACTTTATATATATATATATATATATATATATATATATATATATATATATATATATATATATATATATATATTAGTTTCTGTAGATGTTAAACTGTTGAAATCCGGTGTTTAACAAAAGTGCTCAATAACAAGTATAGCTGTTCTTACGTATAAACGTTTTGGTCTGAAGAGGTTGACTCTTATGAAGAGTACATGAAGTGTATGGATATATGTAACCAACAATGTTTGTATACATACACAATTTATACTATATATATATATATATATATATATATATATATATATATATATATATATATATATATATATATAAATCGTGAAACGTAAAATGATAACTATACTCAGTCAATATGTCGCTATTTAATTTAATTATAAATATAATTGGCAAAGATTTGTGGGATGGTGAAAGTTCCAGAGGGTGACATTGAAAGGTCCGAAGAGGCCCAGGAAATTCTGTCTCAGATCGATTTTTCATTTAGCTAATTATTCACCTTCGAAGTTAATTCAATTATTCGATGACTTTTTTTTGGGATTTGATTAGTTGCAACATCTGACAAATCTAAAAGTCGATTAATTATTTCGTAGTCTGACGCTTAACGGTTATTTGAGATATAAAAAAATAACAGGTGCTTTTTTACAGTAACTTGTTCCCACTTATGAAGGCACAAAGGCCACTCGAGGACAGCAGTGAATTAGTGTGTCAGTTCGACAAGGAACAACACCCTTAGATGGCTGGAAATCAATGGACTGAATTTGATTATTTAAGAAAACAGATCAACAGGAATTTGTTTATATTGGACTTGAAAAATACTATGTTGTAGTCGACTGGCAAGCAGTGCAGCATATGAGGATAAATATGAATAGAAATGATTTTGCGGGTACGCATACGAACTCACACACACATGGGAGTTTGCATTACCTACAGGGGAGTTTGAATTACCTACTAGACACCATCCTCTAGTGCCTTCAGTCTCTCTGTAAAATGGTTTGTCAGGACAACTTGATATAAGCATACTTCACCCTACAAGCTAACCCTGACTAAATATTCAAAATAACATAGTATTCAAAGCACAAATAAGATACCTTCGACACGGATATACTGTGGTTTATACGAGAAATAGTGCACCTTCTACAAGTTATGTTACCTCAAGTAAAAAACAGTTAGCTGGATATTCCACCAGACTAGATTAATTCTTGTCCTAGAATCCGGTAAAACTAAGAGATCAAAAAACAGATATACTATAACATAATCAACTGGGGAGAAGGAAAATTAATGTTCTGAACTTCTTTACTAACGTTTCAGATGTAAAAGAGGACTTTAATAGGATATTTGAATATCTAAGTATCTCATATAGAGATGAAGTGTTAGCCCCAGGTATGGGCCCCTTGATTTCCGAGAACTTCGAGTGAAGTAATATAGAAACAGAAAAAGTCAAGAATATATATTCTTACAAATAACACTATACATTAATGCGATCGACCATCGATACCTGCCGTTATACTGAAATACTGGAAATCCAGTTCGTTACGATAAATGACTCCGTTCGTTAGCCCATGCTCTGAAAATAAGAATATAGAAAGAAACAGAAGAGAGAAAGGAAGATAGATAAATGTTAAGGAGAGGGGGAAAATCGGAGAAGAGAAAGAAAGCGACATATACAGGGGAGTGAGATGTAGGGAGACGATTGAAGAGAAAGAAAGTGGGGAAAAAGAAACTGTTTCTTTTGTGGAGTGATCCGGATTAGGATGGATTCGTCAGGCCACTATGAAGTCGACACCTTTTCCCTTACCAAGAAGAACCGCTTAGCGAACCGCTTAGCATGTTTGTCTAGAGCCGGTAATGGCGACCAATTTATTGTAATTAAGTATTCTTAAAACAATTCCTATTCCGTTCAATTCTTGGGTTTCTTATTTACTTATTGTTATTCTTACGATGTAACCGTTTAATGAAAATGTCATAACATTACAATGGAGGTTAATGAACATTTGTGCCTTATTTGTTTTAAATTTATTTTAAAAAATATTTTCTTCAAATAAATTATTCAAAGTGTAGTATATGTTCTTAACTTCCCGGAGACATCAGGCGTTTTACTATAGGCGAAACGCTTGCGTATATATTAACACAATAATACAATGCAATTTATATATGTATATACAGAATATTAATTTATTAGAAACTGTTTTAAAATTAAATATGAAAATTAGGAATTCCTAAAAATGTTGGTGGTCGTTGTCAGATTACTATATATACGGTATAACAATTACTACGTTGTATCACAGACATAACCCGTTTTGATGGTAACATATTTCGGATACGTGGAAAAATCTTTGGCATTTTTGCATTTCGATACAGAGAGATATACATTGGCTACACTCTCTAATTATATATAAATTTAGGTACGTATATATGTTTAGATATTTGCCTGTACAGGATTCACTCCTAAACTAATCAATTTTGAAACACACTTGCTAGGCGTAAAGGTGGCTAATGTAGGCTATATTTAGTTTAACTTTGTTTCGTGGAAAGAGGGTAGAAAGGGGGTAGAAAATTCAGATACCTCCGATTCTTGTTTGAAAACTCAAATATATGAGATGCCCATTACATGTCGTCCATAGTCATTAATTAAGAAATATTCCCTTAATTTCAATTTCGGTTTAAGACTCTTTAAGCTTAAGCTTAAAAATTTAGACATTTTCTACAATCAAAATCATTTAATGGATTCTGATAAAAATAAGAATAAGGATTCTAGACGTAAGGTTTAGGATCATTATATATTGATTGAAACTTAGTAAGTGGACATAAAGATAGTGCGAGACTATTCTCTCTGTGGACGGGTATTTTTATTGTTTTATTGTCTATTTTACTTCAGATGAAGTTCTCAGAAATAAAAGGGCCCCTTCCTGGGGCTAACACTTGATCTCCATATGAGATACATAGATATTCGAGTGGTTTATTAAAATTCTTCTTTATCTCTCAAACGTTGAGTTAGTAAAGAATTGAAGAACATTAATCTTTTCTCTCCTTAATTGACGAGTAAACCTTTTTATAGTATATATTTCTTTTGGTCTCTTGGTCTTACCGAATTCAAGGACAATAATTAATCTGGTCTGGTGGAGTATCCAGCTAAGAGCTGTTACTTGAAGTAACGTCACTAAAATAAGATGTATCATTCCTCGTATGAGCCAGTGTATAGCTGAGGGGGTCTTATTTGTGTTTCGAATATAATGTTGTTTTGAATATTTGGTCAGGGTTCACTTGTAAGGTGAAGTATCCTCATGTCAAGTGGTCCTGACAAACCTCTCTAGAGAGACTGGAGACACTGGATGGTGGTGTCTAGTGGGCAATTTAAACTCTCCAGTAGGTAATTCAAAATATCTAATTTGAAAAGTGAGTTCAAAAATATTTTACGAAATAGACTCAAAAATGTTTATGTGAATTCATCATTTTTGGAAAAGATTGTCATGCATGTAAAAAAAAAATTACGCAAGAAACATGAAATAACTGAAAAAATAAAACTAATATTTTAATCTGCATTCAGAAAATATGAAATATTTGTCATCGGATGACGCATGTGTTTGCTGAGAATGTTAACATACGTTAATTCGAAATCGCTGGTTTCTGGAGTCGAATTGTCTGATTCGGCAGAGTTTTCCGGATCTTGTCTTAAGGACTCCAATCCTGTTCGTAGACTCCGAGTCTCAACGCTTCAAATTCAATATTTGACGTGTTCTTTGTTTGTTGTTTAAATTCTGTTAAAGATCACATTAGCCCTTTATGTTACGCATTACAAAAAAATCGATACTAAAATACACAAGTGAATCCGTCTCATATTCGTGAACGTTTCCTGCAAACAAAATATCTTTATTTGTTTCGTCATAACTTCTCGGATTTCTTCAGCGGGATTAGAATCGACTTTGCGGATGTCTTTTCCCTCTTTTCTCCTCTTTCATTCCACTCTTCGCGCGTTTCTTTTTCTTTTTTATCACCTACGTTTTTTGCTTCTTTTTTCTTCTTCTTCTTTTTGCTTCTTTTTTCTTCTTCTTTTCCGTCTTCTTTTACGTCTTTTTTCTTCTTATATCTCTTATTTTTCTTCTTTTTTTTCGTCTCATTACTATCAATACTATTATCATCATTGTTATTATGGTTACGTATATATTAATTATTATTATGGTTACGTACATATTAATTATTATTATGGTTACGTATATATTAATTATTATTATGGTTACGTATATATTAATTATTATTATGGTTACGTACATATTAATTATTATTATGGTTACGTATATATTAATTATTATTATGGTTACGTATATATTAATTATTATTATGGTTACGTATATATTAATTATTATTATGGTTACGTATATATTAATTATTATTATGGTTACGTACATATTAATTATTATTATGGTGACGTACATATTAATTATTATTATGGTTACGTATATATTAATTATTATTATGGTTACGTACATATTAATTATTATTATGGTTACGTATATATTTATTATTATTATGGTTACGTATATATTAATTATTATTATTATGTTTTACTCACTAGGAGTTCTCACACCAATCATTATAAATGATTGTTGACTAACAATACAAAATGGCGTTCCCTGGAGTCTGAATAAAAAGTTCCTGTCCACTCCGCGTCATTCCATAAGCGTTGATAATCATTTGCGTTATCGCAACAGCTGTCTATCATTGATTTTCAGCTGATAACGGCTATTGCTTTTCTCTGGTGAAACAACGTTTTTTAGGGGCCGGCGTGTCATATTGTGTTTACATTTCTTCTTTTATCATTGTTATTGTTGTTGTTGTTGTTATTATTATTATTATTATTATTATTATTATTATTATTATTATTATTATTATTATTATTATTATTATTATTATTATTATTATTATTATTATTTACACTCGTAAGAGTTATCAGACAAATCATCGTCAGTGATTGCTCACTAATAATACCCGGTGGTATTCACTGGAGTCTGAGTGACAAGAAGCTTCTCCAGAATTCCAGTGCATTTTTTTTCGATCAACACCGTAAATAACCTTGCGGTATCGCAACAGCCACTTACCATTGATTTCTCGCTGGTAATGACCATTGGTTTCTCCTGGGATTTTGGTGGCAATAAGCCTCCCCAAGGCCCAAACACTCTCCGCCCTCATACAGTGGAGGTCTGCATAGTGTTGTCCCTCCTCGATCTTCGCATCCGACTATTTTGTGTGGTGTCAGCCGAAACAGGTGCCATTTTTGTTTGGGGTGGGGCAGCTTATGATATTTCTTGCAGTTTCTGTTCCTTGGTTCGTGCTGTGGTGTTCTTACTGTGATTTTCTTTTATGCGGTATGATAGCTTATTATTATTATTATTATTATTATTATTATTATTATTATTATTATTATTATTATGTACTCACTAGGAGTTCTCACACAGGTCATCAGTGATTGCTCACCGACAACCGGTGGTATTCACTGGAGTCTGAGTGACAACAAGTCTCCCCAGATTTCCAGTATTCTCCACCTTTTTTCGATAGCCACCACAAATAAACTTGTAGTATCACAACAGCCATTTACCATTGATTTCTCGCTGATAAGGACTATTGGTCTTTTCTTGGATTTGGGTGGCAATAAGCCTCCCCAATGTCCCAGCCGTCTCTGCATTTCCAGCGGAGGTCTGGTTTGTGCTGTTCCTCCTCGTTCTACTCATCCTCCTTGACCCTATGCAAATATTGTGTGTGGTGTCAGCCTAGGCTGGTACAATTTCCTTATTTTTATTTTTTAAAAATTATTATTATTATTATTATTATTATTATTATTATTATTATTATTATTATTATTATTATTATCATATATACATATACTACTACTACTACTACTACTACTACTACTACTACTAATAATAATAATAATAATAATAATAATAATAATAATAATAACAAATGTTTTTTCCATCAGGACTGAATGTATATTTCGCTTCGTTTGATAATATTAGCAAATCATTTTTCGTTCTCACAACAGCTGTTTATCAATGATTTCAGTCTTATGATGACCGTTGGCCTTTCCTGGAATGTTCATGGCAAATAGCAGGATTCCATTATTCCAGCATTAGCCGTGCCCTTTCAGTGGAGCTCTGAATAACGCTCCCTCTCCTCGGTCTTTCCATCACCCATGACTCTTCATGTTCATTTGGCTTGGTGCCAACCGATGCTGGTTCTACCATATGTTTATCGGAGGTGCTAGCAGATTATGAGATTTTTATTTTTAGATTTCTTCTTCTTCTTCTTTTTTTCCTTTTTTTTTCTTCTTTTTCTTCTTCTTCTTCTTCTTTTTTTTCTTCTTTTTTCTTTCTTCTTCTTTTTTTTCTTCTTTTTTCTTTCTTCTTCTTCTTCTTCTTCTTTTTTTTCTTCTTTTTTCTTCCTTTTTTTTCTTCTTCTTTTTCTTTCTTCTTCTTCTTCTTCTTCTTCTTCTTCTTCTTCTCTTTTTCCTTCTTTTTTCATTCTTCTTCTTCTTCTTCTTTTTTTCCTCTTCTTTTTTCTTTCTTCTTCTTCTTCTTCTTCTTATTCTTCTTTTTCTTCTTTTTTTTCTTCTTTTTTCTTTCTTCTTCTTCTTCTTTTCTTCTTCTTTTTTCTTTCTTCTTCTTCTTCTTCTTCTTCTTGTTATTGTTATTATTATCATCATTATTATTATTATTATTAGTAGTAGTAGTAGTAGTATTACTACTATTATTAATATTAGTAGTAGTAGTATTACTATTATTATTAATATTACTAATATTATTATTACTATTACTATTACTATTATTATTATTACTATTATTATTACTATTAATATTATTATTATTAATATTACAATTATTATTAATATTATAATTATTATTATTAATGTTACCGCTGATAACCTTGCGGTAATCGCAACAGCCACCTACCAACGATTTCCCGCTGATAAGGGCCATTGGTCCCCTCTGGGGCCCGAGTGGCAACAAGCCTCCCCAAGGTCCCAGAGCTGTCCGCGCTCTTCCAGTGGAGGTCTATCATCATCATCATTATTATTATTATTATTATTATTATTATTATTATTATTATTATAATTATTATTATTATTATTATTATTATTATTATTACAAATACTATCATTATTTTTATTATTATTATTATTATTACAAATACTATTATTATTTTTTTTATTATTTTGATTATTACTATTACTATTATTATTACTACTATTATTATTATTGTTATTATTTTTATTATTGTTATTATTATTTACTCACTCTGAGTTTAAACACGCGTCATTATCAGTGATTTCTCACGGACAATAATCAGTGGGTTTCCCTGGAGTCCGAGTGACAAAATGTCTCTCCAGATTTACAGCACTGTCCGGCTATTTCGGTAACAGCTGCCAGTCATTTTGTGTTATCTCAATAGTATGTTGCCATTGACTAAGGGGATAACAGATACTACACCTCGATCTCAGCTAATATACCGATTAGTCCTTACCGATGAGTTCTCACGTGTAAGAACGTAGTTTTTTGTAATCTAAGTGACAGCAAGTCACTCCATATTTCGAGTAATCTGGGTTCCTTTCTATAACAATATATTTAGTGTTTTCGTACCATCCGTTAACCAGTTATTTCTCGAGGATATTCCCTGGAACTGCGGTAATATCAATGCTGCAACATAGGCAGCTAAATTAGTAGATGGGTTGTCTGCGATGAGCTTAGGGTTTCGCCATTAAATGATGGAAAGAGAGTTGATATGCCGTAAACTACACGCACTAAATCATCTCAGGGCAAAGCAATTAAAAACAAGACAGAAAAATGCCCTAGATTTTTTTTCATATCAATCAATGGACTCATTTCGTTTATTTCATCCTTTTCAAATAATCTTCTGGAAAAAGTTTAAAACAAAAATGAAGGAACGGAAGAAACGGAAGAAGGCCATAAAAGAAGATGACAACAGACCGGAAAAAATAAAATAAATCTTGCATGGAGTCAGAAGAAGACGACATCCACTCGTTGCTATGTCAACGTGTCGAAAGTAAACATGGCGACCGTCCCCTTCCTTGGGAGAGCCATTGAATGCACAGATTATCTCGTTTTGCAAAGAAAGAACGCTGGCTGTAACTGATATTTTAATGTGATTGCAAAGACGGCTTGGCATCGTTCGAAAAGAAGATGTGTTCGCCTCTTCTTCTTTTTCTGTTTCTATTTTACTTTGGTGGCATTCAAATTAAAGTACATGCGAATTCGGTCCGGCGGCGAAAAGCCGTAGGTTTAATAAGCAGATATATTTTCTCAAAGGGTGACCATTATAAATACCTAGGAATTCTGTAAGCGGACATCATCAAATCAATAGCGATGAAATACGATTAAAAGAGAATACTTGAAGACTACAAAAGCGACTTCGCAATCTAGTGGGACTTATCTCTTCCCTAAAACTTTTTTTTTCACAGAAGAGACGTTACTAGTCTCTCCCAATTCTATTCTTATTTCTATAGAAGGTGCTCGAATAAGCTTGACTCTTTGGTTTCATCTTGTAACATTTTCAACTGCAAGTAGTCGGCTCTCTACCACAGGGGCGGGCAACCTCCGGCCCGCGGGCCACATTAGGCCCACGAAGGCTTAGCATCCGGCCCGCCGCCCTGCTATGCTTTATTATTGCAATCCGGCCCGCGGATCTCCCTATAAAACTCATATCCCTTTGTGACATAGACGTAAAAGTTGGTTTCAATTAAGACTTACAGTTGGATAAAATGTATGAATATCAGCGAGCGATGATTAATGCATATTTCATTTTCCTTTAACTATTAATTTCAAATCGTTGGCCTGAGATAAAAATAGAAAACGAGAAAGAGAGAGGCAAAGAGGAAACGTGAGACGAGGAAAGGGCATAAAACAGAGAACCTATGTGAGGTGTGTCAAAACGAATACTGGATCAACTTGCTACTTCCCCCGTCATTATTTTTTTTATGATTCCAAAATAGCTCTTCGTCGGCGCCTTTTATAACATCACATACAAAAGTCTCTTGAGAAAAAATATCACATTTGTAGTGTTCAATGCAATTTTCGTACAATTTATTCATGTAAACAAAATATAGTAATTCTGAGATTTCGTTTTTCACTCCGGCCCGCGATCCCCTTCTAAAAGTGTCATCTGCTCCTCACTCTGAAAAACTTGCCCGCCCCTGCACCACAACAGAAAATGACTTTATTTTCTTCTTTCTATGTTTTTTTTTAATATTTTAACATAGTTCACCCCAAACAAGGCAGGCCGCCACTGTAGACGTAAGGGGCTACTGAGAAAAAAAGAAAAGAGGAGAAGGTTGGGGGTCAACCTAAATTGGGATGTGCGCAGCGAGATTTCTGTTTACATTTGTTTTAAATATCTGCATGTCAGTACAGAGGGCAGGGAGGGAGTTCCAGAGGCCGGCAGTACGAGGAAAGAAGCTATTTGAGTAGAATTCTCTCCGGCATCTGGGGACCTCCAGAGTGAATGAATGACATTTAGTTGATTGTCGAGTTGGTCTAGTGAATTTACGTCGAGGAGGCACCAGAGTAGCTAATTCATCGGAGCATAATCCATTGAAGTATTTGTAAAACAAGCATAAGGATGCTACATTGCGGCGATGGGACAGGGATTGGAGCTTGGTTGACAGTGAGGGACCTATTAGGTTGGCGACTCTTTTTTGGACCTTGTCAAGGAGGGAGAGACAAGTAGATGATGCAACAATACTCCATGCATGGGCGGATGGTGGCTTTGTAGAGATACAGGATAATGGCAGGTGTGAGGAGTTTACTAGCACGGTAGAGGGAGCCAACCTTCTTTGGCAATGTCTTCAATGTATTTGTTCCAATTCATGTTATCTGTGGCTAGCATCAGGCGGAACTTCCATGGGCATATCTTATTTGCAACGACTTCCTGCCTGTGGAACACATTACCGGGGAAATGCTTCCCTGTGATTACAACGTGGTCGTTTTCAAATCTAATGTTAACAAATTACTGTCATAAACCGATCCATAGATAATCAAACCTTATCCTCTAGTATATCTAGGCCTTGCTAAACGGTGACCCAATTGTAAATAAAAAAATAAATAAACTCCATGAAACTAAATTATATCGTATACACCTAATATTATAAATAACGACTTTGAACTATCTTTAGTAATATTGTATGGACCCCCTTCATTAACTAGAAAAAAAGAACGCAGGAAACTTGATCGACAATACATTAAACTAATAAAGCGCCAATCTGCGCATAACATCGCAAGGACTGCACTTATCCTAACGTCTTTAAGAACTTGACATCTCTTTCTGCTCATATCGTGATTCGACCCCTCGGGGTTAATCCCATCAAAATGAAGAGAAAGAAAAGAAGAAAAAAACTATAAGACAGTCTCGCCTGACAAAGTTGTTCTACAACGACAGCTTGCAAAAAAAAATTAAATAAATGAATTTTTCATTTAAATTGCTAGATTGTTGATTTTCAAAATATTTCACTTTAATAATTCTAATCCGTACTTCAAAGATGTTGTCAATTTCCTTAATTAAACTAATAATTATGTGACTGACTAGGTTAGTAAGAAAGAAAAGGTAGGACGACTGGTAAGTGTTCAATATTACGTAGACGTTGCGAGTAAATGACAAGGGAAATATATTTTTAAAATACTGACAGTCTGATTAACACTGCCAAAAGCAGCACCTAAGTGAACAATACGGAGAGCAGCTCAACGCACGATAACACTAAATGTAGACTCTGGGGAGAAAGAGACGGAGCAGTAAACAACATTATGAAGTAGATGCCATGCAGCAAGCTCGACCGACATACATATTAAGCAGACATAACTGAATTGCAAAGGTAGTGCCCTGTAAACTATGCAAACGTGCACACGTTAAACATTCAGACAAATGGTAAAGGCATCTACTGGCACCACTTTAAAAGTCTTGGAAATACAAATATGGAAATGCAAGAATTCAACTTTTTTTCCAACCTAACACTAAATATTATATTCGGCCTACCATCAACGTCTCTCCGAAAAACCAACTCCATATAGGTGGTAGCAAAGACTTTTCACCCTAACATTTGTGTACTGTGACTACACTCATCAACACCGGGAAGTAATAACACAGTTTACTTTTCACAAAACAGTCCGTCCTTATTTATTATTTGCCTGGTATTAATTTACTACATAATATAAAGCAATACGCAAACAAATAATGACCGCTCCCGTTGAATCCTATGATATTCCGCGAATATCAGATTACGTTTTTCCAATTTCTAACTATGATTTCCACATTTACATTCATTCCGGAATTAAGCGAATGACATTAACGAACACAGTACCTGCAACATTCATTCTTCAAACATGACGGCTAAAATTCCTTCATTAAATCGACTTCCTACTTAATTCAATAGCCGCCAAGATGCTGTTAGAACCCGACACATTTATATTTTCAAAATCATATACCTTTATCCCTTCCCAAATAAATTACCTAAACCGTGTCATTGTTGAACTTTAATTTTCGTCGCCAGAAGCTGCCAGTAAACAAGCCTAGCTTAAGTGGCCTATTTTAACATGAATTTATCAAGTTGTACTTGTGGCGCAATGGTTAAGAAGACCGAATCTTATGATAGAGAAACACTTATGAAAAATAATAAATTCCGACATTCACGCTGACACAGAGTGAAGCAGAATAAGTTAAGTGGTCGACCGTAGTCGAGGGAAACCCGAAGGCTCCCTTTTTATTACCGACTTTACCGAGGTGTAGAAGAGGGTGCAACTTTTTTTTAAGGATTACTCCACTTACCCTTGATTCTCACATCATAATGCTGAATGTTTAGAAAATGGGCATCAAGTTCCATTTTTAAGTCCTTGGTATAACTCGAGCGAGGATCGAACCCAGGTTTCTTGACCCATTAGCGAACACTCTTATCATTGTGAACAAGTGGGTCAGAATAAAGCAGGATAAACAAGCCGTGCGTGCCTGGTCCCCCTCTGTATGTGACTCGATGTGACGAGTGTAAAATGCAATAAATTTGGGCAATTTGGGGCATTTTTTACCCCCCTTTGACCCCCCGGGGGCGCGAAACAGAATATTTCTGAGGTCAAGGATGCTCATTTCATATCTAGAACAAATGCCTCTACATTTTGGCCAGGTTTCAGAAAAATTGAATGGATGGATCAAACGTTATGGGAGAAAAGGGTCATTTTTTGCTATTTTAGGGGGCTTTTGACCCCCTGGAGCGCGAACCAGATTTTTTCCAAGGTCAGCGATACTTATTTTCTATTAGAAACCATGACCGCCCCATTTTGACCAAGTTTCAGAGAAATTGAATGGATACATGAAAAGTTATGAGGCAAAAAATGTCATTCTTTGCCATTTCGGGGCCTTTTGACCCCCTGGGGGGCTAACCAGATGTTTTTTTCTAAAAATCGGAGAATGTCACTTTCTAACCTGACAAAAGTTACAACTTCATGCAACATTTCAGAGAAATTCAATGGATGGTTGCGGAGAAAAATCAGGACGGACGGACGAACGGACGGACGGACGGACGGACGGACGGACGGACGGACGGACATGCTTCATAACATAAGTCCCACGATTTTATAAATCGGGGGACCAAAATGAAGGAAATGCCTGGACTTTGTCGAAAAGCTTTATGGAACATGGGACGCGAAGAAAACCTCCGTAATGCCAATGATTGTATAGACACTAAAAACAGTTCTGTAAGACTAAGATATATCTTATTGACATCATGAACACAAGGATACCAATGAACACAGCTGAAATATGAAGAGAACTCCAACAGTTCTGTAACCAAGGTAAATCGCATGGTAACACCGAAGAACAACGTGAACATTTCTAATACGAACCTAAGGATAGATATTTGAAGACGAACTCAAATTCCAGAAAACATAATCAGCCATTATAAGTAAAAAGTCAATAGTAAACAGTTAGTATTAAAACACCAAGTAAATTAAAATAAGGATTAAAAGTGAAGAAACCATACTGAGAATCTGGAAGAACTCCTCAATCGGATTTCAAAGAAACTAACGTCATTACTAACAACACGTGTGCTATCTATGCAAACGACTGCATGTTGAACACACACACAAATAGCACAGACACAAACCGGAGAAAGTATCGGAAAATGAAAATCATCAAAATCGTCTGGTACATTGAGGTTCAAACAGATAAACTCATCCGAGCAAGTAGACCGGACGTCATAATTATCAATAAGAATGAAATAAAACCGCCAAATTATAGATTTCGCCGTCTCAGCAGACAAGAGATTAAAGATAAATACGATGCGAAAACGAAGACAATACATGTTACTTGCCATAGAACTATGGAGATATAGAAACATAAAGAAATACAATGTAATACCAATAATCGTAGGAGCACTAGGAACAGTCCCGACATAACTGGAAAAACGGACTAGAAGATATTTGAATCAAAGAGAATATTGAGACTATACAGCGGAAAAAATAATGAAAACACCTTAAATCTGAACGTAAATCCTCGAATGCAGAAACCAATCCATATAAACTACAAACACTTACCAACAACATAGAAGTTGTAACAACAACAAAAAAACACGAAAGGAGAACCACGTGAAGCCGAAGGTACTTAAACTGCAAGAAATCTTGTAAACTGTCCCCCTTCCCTGAAAGATTTGCTTAATGGCATAAGCTTGGGCTGGTACCATACAAAATAGTTGTGAAGAACAAAGAAGGATGGAAATACCGAGGTAGGAGAGCACTAACCAGACCTCCACTGAAAAAGTGCGGAGAGTACTGGGATGTTGGGGAGGCTTACTGTCATCCACATCCAAGAGAAGACCAATGGTCGTTGTCAGAAATAAATCTATGGTAACTGGCTTTTGCGATAACACAAAGTGATTTGCAATGGTTTTCAAAATCTGGGGAGACTTGTTTCACCGAGACTCCGGGGAACACTACCGGTTATTATCAGTGAGGAATAACTGATCTTGACAAGTGTGAGAACTCCTAGTGTGTAAATAATAATAATAATAATAATAATAATAATAATAATAATAATAATAATAATAATAATAATAATAATAATAATAATAATAATAATAATAATAATTTGTAAACATATTTGAAGAGGGTCGAGGAGGATGAGAAGACCGGGGAGGGACAGCACAAACCAGACCTCCACTGGAAAAGTGCAGAGAGTGCTGAGATCTTGAGGAGGCTTGTTGCCACCCAAATCCCAGAGAAGACCAATTGTCCTTACGGGCGAGAAATCAATGGTAAGAGACTGTTGCGATACCGCATCGTTATTGAAAAGAGGTGAATAACACTGGAAGTCTGGGGAGACTTGTTGTCACTCAGACTCCAGGAAATACCACTGGTTGTTGTCGGTGAGCAATCACTGACGATGATCTGTGTGAGAACTCCTAGTGAGTACAAATAATAATAAGAAGAAGAAGAAGAAGAAGAAGAGGAAGAAGAAGAAAAAGAAGAAGAACCATGTAATGAATACTCGACCAGATTAGTAATGTTATGAATGAAACAAATAGAAACATGAACACTGAAACTAACAACCGAATGCCAACACGTGACTAAGATATGAATTTAGAAAGGCGTTTTAAAGTGAGGCTCTGCCATCGCTGCTATTAGTCATCGCCATGATGCCAGTCAATAACCAGGAAGTGTAATACGGGATACAACTTTACAGACACAGAAGAAAAAAATAATCATCTCATGCATATAGACAAGCTGAATTTACTTGCAAAAAAAACACGCAACTGGAAAGTCTGATGAACACAACTAGAATCCCAAGCCAGGACATTCGAATGTAATACGAAATAGAGAAGTGGGCACTAATAGAGATAAAAGTGGGAAAGCTCAAAACAGCAAAAGGCATAGACCTACCTAACCAAGAGATGATGGCACTTTTAAAACATGATACCTATACATATTTGAAAGTTCTGTAAGCAGACACCATGAACTCAATAAAAATGAAAGAGAAGGTTGAAAAAGAAATCCGAGAAGAACAAACACTCTTAGAAACTAAATTATATAGTATAAACCTGATAAAAGTAACATACACCTGGGAAGTGTCTCTAGTAAAATGTATCGACCTTTCATAGGTTGAAAAGAAAAGAACTCACACAGCTAAACCAGCAGACTAGGACATTAATGCAATACACTCTTAAATATGATGTTTGGGTTAGAGTTAGGTTAGCGTTACACCCTTAAAGATGATGTTTTTATACTCCAGGTAAACAGGATAGAAGGTGGAATAGGACTGGTAAGTATAGAAAATTGTGTGGATAACACACAATAGAGAAATGAAAAAATACATTACCAAGAACACAGAAAGGCTGATAAACTCAGCAGGAGACACCGTCAAAAATAAACAATAAAATTAACAGCGAAACTTGAAACAAAAGTCGAGAAAACAAAAGTGGGAGGAGAAACAACTACAATGATGATTTATGAGACTTTTCACAAAATAACCTGCTCATAACTACAAAAAGTAAACTTTAACAGAGAAATAGCAATTGCTGCTAACAGCTGTACAGAACAACACGATCTGAACAAACTATATGAAAGCTAAAATCGACAAAACTAAGAAAAAACTATAAATTTAAACTGCAGACACGAAGTAATTTATCACATAAGTAAATTCACCAACTATCTTCAAAAGAATAGAAACACAGACACGATGTGTGGGAAAGGCATCCACTGTGAACATTGCAAACGGCTGCATTTTGGTTGCAAACAAATGGTACAGATACAAATCGAAGACAGAATTGGAAAACGAAAAGCACAAAATCCTCTAGAACATGAAGGTACAAACAAGCAAACTCACCCAAGCAAGGAAACTAGATGTCATAATAGTTAATAAGAAGGGAATAATCTGCCAAATGATCGAGTTCGCCGTCCCAACAGGTTACATGGTGAAGATGAAGAAGACAGCAACACGAGAAAAATACATGGAACTTTCCAGAGAAGAAAAAGGTATATCAACCATATAGGAATTCAACAGAATACAAGAAATTATAGAACCAATAAGAACAATCCCGAAAAAACTGGAAAATAGACGAGGAGAAATTGGAATCAAGGAGACGATTGAGAGCATGAAATGGACGAAACTTATAAAAAACAGCAGAAATGTTAAGGAAATTTTCGAATGCGAAAACCAACTCACAAAAAAGACAATTGTAAGTTGAACTGAGAATAAAACAAAAACATGGAAAGAACATCACATGAGCACAAGAGAACTGAAACTGTCAGAAATTTCATGAAATACCTTTACCAAACCACACATAAACACATACACACATATAGTGGAACACGCGTCGACGAGTACCACACAAAATGATCATGAAGGATCAAGGAGGATGAAAAGATAAAGGAGGAAAGCACTAAGCAGACTTCGACTGAAGAAGTGTATTGCCACGCAAATCACAGAAAAGTCGAACGGTTGATGCCAGCGAGATCTATTAGAAACAGCTTTTGCGATAGAGTAAATATTTTTGCAACAGTTAGTGCTGACATCTGGGTAGACTTGTTGTCATTCAGACTCCAGGAAACACACCTGGTTATTGTCAATGATTAATCACTGATACTCACTTGTGTGAAAACACCTTATGAAAAAACATAATAGAAAGCATGTAAAAATATAAAATCACTAAATTGTCTGAGACGTAAAGGTAAACACAGAAAACTCATCCAAGGAAAGAGACTCAACGTGGTAATAGTTTGTCGGTGATATTAACAAGGTTGAAAAGGTCCACCAAATTGTGCCCTACACTTGTGGACCTGCCATACGAAGGTAGGCTGAGACACATGAAGCTCCCGTCCATGTACTATAGAAGGGAACGTGGAGATATGATGCAGACGTTCAAGATCCTCACAGGCAAAGACAACATGGACCAGGAGAGACGGTTACCCTCAGCAAGATCACCGGAACAAGAGGTCACAACCTAAAACTGGAAAAGAAGCATGGTAGGCTAAACATCAGAAAGTATTCCTTTGGGATACGGGTTGTGAACAATTGGAATTCTCTGCCAGACTGGGTCATCGACGCAACAGACATACACGACTTTAAGTTCAAGTTGGACAAACATTGGCTTCACAGATAATATTCAGTCAGACCTGTGAACGAACTGGTATAATGGACAAGAGAGAAAGAAACGGGAGTTACAGGCACACGCCTTTTTCCCAAGTATATGTTATGTTATGTTAAAACATATATAAGATTTAGAAAAGTCCTCGAACGCTGAAACAAAATCACATAGCACAACAAACGTCAACCAGCGATAATTACATTGAAATGGAAATATACCAAAAATAGAAGAATCACGCAACACGAATTGAAGTGAAACCATGAGAACACCCCCGAAACTGATATTTCCCTCCGAGGAAAACACACGCATATATGCGCTACAAAGAATGGTCGTCAATGAAAGAGTATTGGACATTTCTGAGAAGACCAACGGTCGTTACTAGCGAGAAATCAATGGGAAACGGACGGTAATTGTGATGATGCATTATAATTTGCAGTGCTTATCAAAAGTGGCGGAGATTTACGCAGATTCCAGGGAAGATTGCTCGTTATTTTTTAGTTTGTAATCATTGATAATGACCTGTTCGAAAACTCCTAGTGAGTAAACTATTGTGGTCTGCTGGGAGCGAAATAGTACTACTAATAATCATAATAATACTTCCATAAATAATAATAGGCATACGGACAACTGACAAATTTAACATATTTTTGCATGTAACATTGTTGCCACATATAGGATGGTACACCATCCATTAGTTTCTTCCTCTTAGACAAGGTTAAAAAAGAGACACTAATCTATGATATCCCTCACTATCCACCAAGCTCTAGCCCCTGTCCCATCGCTGCAATGTTTCATCATTGAGCTTGTTTTACGAGTACTTCAATGGATTGTGCTCCGATGAACTTGCTGCTCTGCTGCCCCCTCGACGTAAATACACTCGACCAACTCGGCAATCAGCTAAATCCCATCCATTCACTGTGGAGGTCTACAGATGCCGGATAGTCTTCCACTTCAATAGCTTATTTCCTCGCCATGCCGACCTTTGAAACTCCCTTCCTGCTCCTTGTTTCCCTCGACTGTACTGACATGCAAAAATTTAAAACCAATTTTAACAGGCATCTCCCTGCACAGCTGCCAATTTAGAATGACCCCCAACACTTTCACCCGAATCCTCAGTAGCCCTTTACGTCTACAGTGGCAACTTACCTTGTTTGGGGTAAACTAAGTTAATATACAGGGTGTTTCAAAAGTCTTGGGAACATAACGTTGTATAACGCATTTATAATGTTCCCAAGACTTTTGAAACACCCTGTATATATATATATATATATATCATGCCGCATCCACGACAAATTTTGAATGTGTTGGAGCAAGGAAATTCTAAGTCAAGAAATTATTTGGCGTAGGTATGAAATATTTATCCAACGGAACTTACAGGCCACATAGACAGGCTAGGGATTTAGAATACCTAATTATGTTATTTACTCAAGGCTAATAGAATGTTCTCGTCATATATTAAAAGTCCTATGTAAGAACACACAAACACGTATTCACTTATAAAACGTTGCATGTAAGAAAACCCAACACTATCCATTAAAATCACATTGTACGCCCATCGTAAATGTTTGAACTAAAGAACAAACTGTTCTTCACCAATAATGCGCCATTTCTGTAGGTTTTCCAGAACTTCTTTCACTTACAAGAAATATACACATCTTCCACGCAATCAGCCTTGGTATCTTTCAGTGACGCATGCGCATTTCAGTCTTTTGACGATGTTGGTATTGGCTGTCGTCTGCGCGCTCTACCACAGAACACAAATGCTATCTTCGTTCTTTCTTTTATATTACTGCTCGGGGGTCGCCATTGCATATACACATAAGCAAGGTCAGATTAATAGCCACTTTAAGTAGGAACCTCAAGGACAAGAATATATCGGCTCTGGTCGCTGGCAGACCCGCAAGAAAGAGAGGAGAACATGGAGACGGGTGGTTCTATCAGATAAGATGGATGATTCGCCATTGCAGAATTATTTTCATTTCTTTGAATTATGTTGAGTGATCCTTGACTGTGCATGCTTTTCTTTCCTACGTAATTGCATTTACCTTTGATTTTAACGTTACATCACAAAGTTATGTCGAGTCGAAAGATGTGAGCAGTTTTTTTCTCAGTTGAAGATTAAAGAATAGCAATATAGAATTAAAATGTTCAGCAGTGTAATCATTATTTTTAAAAACATGTGGTTGATAACGACCTGTCACATTTGGAGTTGACAATATGCGGCTGTGGTGGGGAGAGGCTCTATCAGTTTCGTTTTCTTTATCAACTACTAGCTGGTTTTGCTGGCTCGCTTTCGCTTCGCAAGTTTCGCTACTTTAACTATTTTAAATATTGATTGTAAATAATAAATATTTCATTCATGCGTTTGTTGTAAACACGAAACAAAATCGTTCTTATTTATTCATAGAGAGAAACATTAAATGTTTTGTCATTTTGATGCAAATTTATTTATTTCTTAAGTGTGACCGTAAACAGAAATATGGAAATCAATGTGCTTTTTCACTTACAATTTAGAAATAGATTGCAACTTGTTGAAAACAGGTTTTTTACTCTAAACAAAAGAACATTTGAACAAAAATACAAAATTTTTGTGTATAAAAAACAATATTGCGAATCAGAACTATTTGTTTTATGAAAATCAAAAAAATTATTGAATTAAAAAAAATATTGTGAATCGGAACTATTTGTTTAATTCAAATCAAAAAAATCATTGAATTAAAAAAAGAAATATTGCGAATCAGAACTATTTGTTTTATTAAAATCAAAAAATTATTGTATTAAAAAAAATATTGCGAATCAGAACTATTGGTTTTATTAAAATAAAATAATCATTGATTTAAAAAGAAATATTGCGAATCAGAACTATTGGTTTTATTGAAATCAAAAAAATCATTGAATTAAAAAAAATATTGCAAATCAGAACTATTGGTTTTATTAAAATCCAAAAAATCATTGAATTAAATAAAATATTGCAAATCAGAACTATTGGTTTTATTAAAATCAAAAAAATCATTGAATTAAAAACAATATTGCGAATCAGAACTATTTGTTTTATTAAAATCAAAAAATCATTGAATTAAAAAAAATATTGCGAATCAGAACTATTTGTTTCATTAAAATCAAAAAAATCATTGAATTAAAAAAAATATTGCAAATCAGAACTATTTGTTTGATTAAAATCAAAAAAATTACTGAATTAAAAAAACTATTGCGAATCAGAACTATTTGTTTTATTAAAATCAAAACAATAATTGAATTGAAAAAAAAAACAATATTGCGAATCAGAACTATTTGTTTTATTAAAATAAAAAAATCATTGAATTAAAAAAACAATATTTCAAATCAGAACTATTTATTTTATTAAAATAAATAAATCATTGAATTAAAAAAAACAATATTGCGAATCAGAACTATTTGTTTTATTAAAATCAAACCAATCATTGAATTACAAAAAACAATAACCAATAATAGTTCATTAATAAAATGTCCTTTTTCAAAACGAATATGCAAATTAGTTCATCTTACGACTGATATCGCATATACATAAGCAGTATATAAAAAGATGCTGCCTCGAATGTGTAATGTTGAATTAACTATAAGGAAGGCGTTTTTGACTTTAGCGTTCCTGCGAGAAATAAGCTACATTTTCACATTTATTCATTTAGATTATAACAATTTCTCTATCGCGTTTATTTTTTTCTAGCAATGATCATAGAGTGTCGAGAGGAAACGTTCGTGGACGTTTGACTTCTTTAAGGAGCAAAACAGATGATCAAATAGGTCACGAGATTTACGATTGAGAAACAAAAGTTTGAAACAAACGTTTTCGTTTGATCAGCGAAATCGAGCGATGATTAGCCTCGCCAGTACGAGATAGGTACCAGATGTGTGACTATTTTGACCAGGGCGCTGTATGTGAAAGTACGTCGACACCTCAATTCTAAGAACTCGAAAACCTAACGTCGCCATCTTTTGTGACTGGTATCTACATGCGACTGAGGCCCGCTTGTAAATGTAATACTCCCTAGAATGGAAAGAGGAAACCGGCTAAGCCCGCTTAGGGTGAATGCGGATTCGTTTTGTTTTTCGTTTCAAAAAATTTAAGGGATACCTAAATGAAAAGTTTATTTTTCGACATTGTACTTGAACCTCTTAGGATTTGATGGAAACGATCAGCGACTATATAATGTAATTCCACCAAAAATGACAGGGAATGAAAGAGAACTTCCGGGAAAGACGCCATCAATGTATTGTCACTATTCGTCGCTGTTTGCTGTATCCTGTTTAGACATTAAATCAGTTAAATGTGAAAGGGAGAACCAGCTTCCACGAGGGTAGACTCTGAAAAGGTACGGAAATGGTCAAGAACGGACCTGCCGGCATTCCCCTATACGGGCGCATCAGGCGACCGGCAATAAACAATAACCTACCAAAGAAGAACGTAATACTTGAGTTGCGGCACTTCTTAAGACCGAGCCGTAACATATGTTCTTTCCTTCGTATAAGAGGGTGATGGTTCGAGACTAGCTGTCGGTTGTCACAGTGATGCCAACTATAACCTCCGCTTATTGGATAACTGGCTGTCAACAGAAGTCGTCATTTCTCAAACATAATTGGAAGAACCCATTATAAAAATAGTGTTATTTACATTTAAAACATATGATACTTTTTTGCTGAAATGTAGAAACACTTTACGCAACTCTGTGTATTTTACGGTCTGATGATTTCCCCCGGGAATGAAACAAAAAACGTTCCCGTGTAGATTAGTTGCAATACAAACATTTTCCTACGAAATATAATCTCTATTCATGTATTGACCACTGTTTAAGTAAATACTAAACAATATATATGTGATATTTTTGCTTATAATATATGTGTATATACATGCAATCGTAATCTATCTATAATATTATATAGTATATTAATACGATAGCGTGTGTGTTCGTGTGTTACGCTTACATCAAAAGCTCTGCGCATGCGTGCCGCACCTAGATTTGGAAACGCATTCAAGTCAGCTAAATTTCGTCATATTTCAAGTATTTCCCTTTGGCGCAATGGTTAGCGACGTAGGATTTTGTCGTCGGTTTTTGACGTCGGCCCGACTAGTACAGAGTTCGATCCCAGCCAACCTCTAAGATTCTTTTCTACATCGAAGGGGGTAGATAAGTAGGGAGAGGACGACCGGGAAGACACACATTAATACAATAGCGTGTGTGTTATTTTGTGTGTCACGCTTACATCAAAAGCAACGAGCTTCCGAATTCTTGTATGCTACTCATGAATTGGAGCTAAATTTCATTTAATCTAAATCATTTACAAAGTAAGATTTAGTCGTCGAAATCGGAAATAGTCGATCGATCAAATCGAGATAAACGTCCGACGGACGGACGGGCACGAAACCGCTTTTATTTATTAGACCAGATCTACTGGAAATTTTTATTCAAACATGTATATGTTAGGAACAAGATAATTAGTATTGAAAACAACATTTCGTGTAATTTACACGGGTCCCGCTAGTATATATATAATTTTATTACTATTTTTATATATAAACACTTATAGTATAAAATATGTTGTCTCTCTCTATTCATATATAAGTATTTTTTTTACTAAGTAGTCATCACTTAGCAAGGCCTCAATTCTATTCGAGGATAAGTCTTAATTAGTTTGTAAGATTGACGGTGAGAATACACCGTGGTGATTGAAAAGAATGGTGTAAATTGGAAAGAATTTGACTATTTAAAAGGACGACTCAAGAATAGTGTGTTTACATTGGACTTAAAAACGACTGTGTTGTAGTCAGCTGGGAGAAGTTCCTCGGTATTTAGTTCCATAGTTGTTTAGTTCTAAGAAATAAACTCTGCTCATAGAAGAGCTGATGCTGTCCCAGTCAGCTATAGAATATCGATACAGTATCCGATGAAGAGATGTTTGAGGTTTTGTTGCACTTAAAAAAATACTTAATTGAGACAAGTGAGTGATTGGAATATCCCAGCGAAAGTAGAGCAGTAGATTAGGACAGTTCAGGACAACTTGTCAGAAAAAGATACAAAATGTTCGTCAGCATCGGATACCCGAGAAGGTTTATCAGCAATCTGTCTTAGAACATAAGGTAAGAGAACAATTCTAACAAAACCTTCCTTCATCATCAGTCTTGTTTGGGTAGACTATCAATTCAACATTGTGAACATTACCCCAAACCCTAACCCTTACCCTAACCCTAAGTCAACACAGAAATGAATGCTAGGAAAAGGAAAGCAGACATGATCTTGTACATTTTGTCAGAGATTTCCTCAATGAGAATAAACCACGCGGTGAGGGGAGGATAGAGAGCAACGATGAAACCGGTGCTGCCCACAAGTGCAACACGGAAACACATATGTCAGATTGAGGTCTTTATATGAAATGTCCCTGTCACATTAAAACACCGCCACTGATGTAGACACAGCTTCCGTGAACATGGCGGTGTCGGGAGTTGGTGTTTTGAGGTCATGTGTTAAATAACTGGTGATCATAAACTCATTTATAGGAACTGACCGGCCAATATTAGGGAAAGGGTTAGGGTTAGCTTCGCACAGAAATAAAAAGGTCCGATTTGGTCTACAGTAAATGGATTTAAACTTCTGAAAGGTTGGAAATTAGAGACCTGATGTTGAAAAAGGAGAACCTGATTGTAAGGATCTACGTTAGAAGTTAGTGTCCTGGTTTGTGTTTATGTTTTGATTTTTGATTTGGTATGTTGGGATTGAAGGTTGTTGGAAGGCGTCAGCAGACGAACATGGGGCAGAACACATCAAGAATGGATAAGGAAAGATTATCATTGAAGAAAGAAGGGTCGTATCAGGTCTCATGCATCTGACATCGAGAGGCCCTCACCAGAAACTACTGCATGCCCCAGATTCCATTCGCTAAATTGTAATACAACAGGCTTAGTATTTTACACCATCTGATAGAACAGAATCTTTGGCTGTAACTCAAAGGTTCGGTTCCTGGTCTTTCAGGCGGATAACGTCCGCCAAGCTAAAACGTTCTTTACTATTACTTATTCGTGACATGGCAACAAGATAAGAAAAAGAGAATTAGACAAGTCATCCCCAATTACTGTTCATACTAAACTGCCACCCAAGTGGACAACGTTTTATTCCCCCTTGGTCAGAAACATCGCTCATATAAAATGACGACTAAGTGGCAAATAAGGGGAAACGAGAGGTACAGGGCTGCCAAAAGTATATACACAATGCACTTTCTACTCTTCGTGGGTCTGGGCGAACACAAAGCGATATTCTGACAAAAAAAACACTCAAAGCATGTATTGAATATAAGTTTTCTTGACTAATCCAACAATAAACAAAAATTGAAGATAAGTCCCCCTTCCATATTTCGTTATATTTTCTAAAACAACCAAAACTCTTAGAGAACAGAACCAAGGAAACTGTGGGTAAAATTTCATGTTTAGTTTGAGAAATTTGAAAAAAATATCAAAGCAAGATAGTAAAAAAAATTACAGACAAAAATAATAATGATGAATTAATAAAACTAAATCAATTCAATTTAAATATTACTTTATTAGAGCCCAGCACATGTGTAGAGCTTCCAAAAAACTTATCAAATATATTCCTGACAAATAGGCTACACAGAAATAGTTGCGTTTCCTTCCCGGGGAAAATCAGCAGCTTAATTATAATTAACTTCATGATTTTATGCTCTTTTTCGCCCTCTGCCTGTATGTATGTGTGTGTCTTTCTCTCTTTCTCCTTCGCTTTCTCTCTCTTATATATATATATATATATATATATATATATATATATATATATATATATATATATATATATATATATATATATATGGGAAATGAAAAAGGAAAAACAAAAATATATTTTGTTATGTATTCATCAACGTTTCGTCTTTATTTGTAAGACTTATTTAGGATGATAATTTTAAGAAAAATGTCATGCAAGTACACATAAATATTGGGTTGACATTATGAGTTAATGAGAAGAAGTAGTAGCCACTACGTGGAGCGCAGGACCAAGGTCCGGGTTGAGAGAAGTCGGTGACAGGGAGTGAAATGAATGTGGATGGCTGTGAGTGAAAAAGGAGAGGCGTGGGAGTGTTAGTGAATTTGTCTTAGGATGGGAGATAGGGGAGTGGGGGTGCTGATGTTTTTGTTGTGGTGAGGTGTAGCATGGATTTTGAGGGGCTGGGGAAAGAGTAGGGGAGTGTTTTTAGAATAACTAATTATGTCAATTACTAAATAACTAATTATGTCAATTACTAATTTACTAATTATATCAATTACTAAATTACTAATTATGTCAATTACTAAATTACTAATTATGTCAATTACTAAATAACTAATTATGTCAATTACTAATTTACTAATTATATCAATTACTAAATTACTAATTATGTCAATTACTGAATTACTAATTATGTGAATTACTAAGTTTATGGTACTGGTAATCGATAACGCTTTATTCATTTAACAGAAGAGTATTGCATTATGAGAAGTGGAAACCATAATTTACTGTATTATATATACATATATAGTAAAATGTTTCATCATTTGTATGACTGGGATAGCTTTATATACAAAAACTATAACAACTATATAGGCATTATTTTTGTCTGTGTTCTGGAAAAAATTTATTTCAACTTTATTTTAACATTTTTATATTTAATACAATCCTGTATTTTGTTTTCAATTAGGAATTTTACCATAAGGTCGAGGAGAAATTATCCTTACACTTGCATCTACTACGCCTTCTACCCTTTACACCCGTAACACATTTTATAACATACCCTTTTTCTATATTTCACTGCCTTCAGTTATTATTTTTCCTTAATATCTAATCCTTACTCTTTAATGTAACACATCAAAATACTTGGTTCTCTTACCTCGTAAGTACCTGTGCATTTTTATCAGCCAATGAGTGTCACTCCCTTTGTTTGAAACAGATTTTGATACTTCCCACTTTAAAGTGGACCAAATAAACAAAAATGACTTTACTCTGGTGCGGAAAATCTAAGTCAATTTATCTATCACCATCTTAAATTTATTTTTGAAATTTTAATTTCATGGCGATAAAGGCTTTTCGTTTTATTTATTTATTGATTTTAATTTTTTCACTTACCTGTATTCGTTTTATTTCTAATTTTATTTTTAATAAAAATAAAAAGTAAATAAAAAATAAAAATTAACGTATTTAAATAATCAATCGTAAAGTATACAGCGACGCAATTAACCTGATGATCTCCCTGTGAATGAAACACACATTTCCGTAATTTGCCATAACTATATTTTCTTATTACTAAACATATGATGTAAAAATGATTAGAAAAAGTATTTTATATAATTTAGTTGCAAAAACACCCCGTAATTTATTGCAATAATTTTTTAAAACCAAAACTAAGTATAAATTTGTGTCAGTACATTTCAAATTTAATCAATACTTTAAGAATATGTTCACGGATAAGTGAAGATAACCTCGTGAGTTTTCTTTTTAATTGGTGTTGGAAATTTAAAATTAAAATTCGATTGTGGCTAGTGTGAGTCCGCATTTAATTGTATACAGACATATGTGATTAGAATATATTTCAATCGCACAAAATACATGCTAAAATATTCCTGGATTTATGCATGTGAGTTGACCTTTTGTACTTTTATATCTCTTGCTCTTACTTTTGTGTCTGTCTCTCTCTCCCTCTGTTTATTAACATACAAGGGTAGCCAATATTCCTCAATCGATGCTTTTTTTAATCTTACTCCTCTTTCTCTCTTTTGCTATATTGACGGGGAGAAACAGCAAGAATAGAGTAGTAATATGATTATTTAGCCCGTAGCTGGAGAGAGAATACAGCAGAGATAAATGGGGCGAAAAAGACAGATAGAGAGAGAGAGGGGGAGAGAGTGAGAGAGTAAGGATGAGAAAGTTTTTATATAGTGATAAAACGGCTAATTTTGGAATGTGTCTTTTAGTTTAAAAAATTGAACTAGTCTCCCTGATTCAAAGAATATTACTCGCGATCAATGGCTGACCGAGCGTGTTGCATATATTTCTAGGTTAAATATCTAATTATATGAAGCGATTACGTAATTTGTTGTGTTCACATGTAACTATTCATAGTTGAAAATGGACTCGCAATAATTGGCACCGCTCCAATAAAAGCTATTGATAAAGTTTTGGGATCAGCGATAAGGTATCTAAAGATAGCAACCATTGAAATGACTAAAAGAAAATGCTGACTGTTTTTTTTGCCGCGAAAAGAAAATAGATGAAAAAATCTTTCCGCTAAAGATTCCTTTCCAGCTAGGAAAATGATCGCTTTCGTGTTTTTGAGAGTAAATGAGGTATTTGACTAGTTTTTGTTTTTTTAATCTTCGCTGAGAAAAAAACATTTTTAAAAAAGCAAATACGAAAGGAAAACAATAAACTATTCCATGATTTCTAAGGCGAATATACGTATGGTCCTCCATAGTTCAATAAGTGAACTTCTACCAACTATGGATGACCATAAGCCACTTTTAATGTGTGTTTGTAGTGTGCTAAATGATGAGCTGTGTCACATAAAAGTTCTTCTCGAGAAAGCATACGGATGAACATCAATTACCTCTACCAAGATAGATAGATATACAGATAGATAGACAGACAGATATATATATATATATATATATATATATATATATATATATATATATATATATATATATATAGAGAGAGAGAGAGAGAGAGAGATAGATAGATAGATAGATAGTCCAATAAATAGATAGATAGACAGATAGATATACAGATAGATATATAGATAGATATTAAAAGATATATATATATATATATATATATATATATATATATATATATAGATAGATAGATAGATAGATAGATAGATAGATAGATAGATAGATAGATAAATTGCGAGAAAATAAGTAGGAGTTAAGAGATTTGTCGACCACATTACGTGCTTCAACACTTTGAACTCTCATCAATCGGCAAGCTTTAATAGATTTCCTGCGGCGACTTTCTATCTAGAATGGCCTTGAAGACATCACACAAATACTAAATGTTTCCCCACTGTCACCCCCCCCCCCCTCCTGCTGATCCGGTGATGAACGCTTAACACTACCGTTTTCCGAAATACCATGTTGGTTGGAAATTTCGCCTTTGGCAGCACGATTTTCATACTGCCCTGACAGAGTTTCAGTGACCTCCCCTAACAACCTGTCATTATTTGCGCAATAAGAATGTCACGGGTTGCTCTAAATTCGGTAAATAAGGAAACAGAAATAAATGACACTGCTGTGATGAGTCAAATGCAGAAAAATAATCGGAGTATTCAGGTGCGGCAATCATACACTCGTTTTTTCCTCATGTACGGTCGGAAATAAATTATACTAAAAAGTCATCATTTATGAAGGCCAAAAGGCCACTCGAGGATCAGGGTCAATGAGTCTGTAAAGTCGATAGTGAGATAACACTGCGATGATTTGTCACAATGGTTGAAGTTGGGCAACGTTTGATTATTTAAGTGGACGGTTCAACAAGAACATTGGAGTTAAGGGCGACTATGTTTAGTAAACTGGGAAGCAGCTCCTCAGCATTGTGTTCCACAGACGTGTAGTCCTATGGAAACAAACTCTGCTTATGGAAGTCCAGTTTAGTTTTAGGCACACGGCAGGAGAAAGATAAATTATTGACAGTGGTTTTAGCTTGAAGAGTTTTTGTTGTTAATTCTTTACAGAGGGGAACCATAGATTGGAGCTCAGTCGAGCAGCTACAGTGAAAATAACGATAGAGCAGAGAAAGACCAGCAACCTCTTTCCTGTGAGAAAATGGGAAGAGGACATCGCCCACTAGATTTCGATATCGGTTTTGTACTTTGTAAGGGAAAGAAAATGTGTGATCTGAGCGGCACCTCCCGAGATGTGGCAACAATGCTTCATCTTAGTATGTATTTACATTGGAATAGGGTTCGACAGGGTTCGTACATACGTCTATACAACTTAATAAGAGTAATTGAATATTATAAGGAATAAAAGTTTGCAGAGGGGAATACCTTTCCGAGTTTGCTTCCATGGGTGTCCTTAATTGGTCTCCATGAATGTCAGCACTATGTGATGCGCAGTATTTAACCTCTTCATAGTTAATGACAGTCCGTGCAGGGTGAATAGCCACACCTTTCACGAGGTTGCACTGTTAATTTTAATGGACATAGACAGAACACGGCTGATCTAGGGGAGTAAACCTTGACCGCAAATCTTGCTATTCAACAGATAGCAGATGTTCCAATTCCACTTACAAACAAACTGATGATCTGATTCTGAGAACAGTATTGCTTCGCTAATTATCACATATATTTGATGATAAGAAAGACGTAACTGCTCTAGTTAGTGGAATACCATGGGGGATATGCAGTTGTTGCGTGTCGCATATACAATCCGACATTAGATAATAAAAAATAATGAAGTTTCAGCGTCACTTGATGTATGACTCAAGTCAAGAGATTTTCAGATCGTTTTTTAGGGGGTAAATCCATTTAGCACGAAATATCCAGTTCTTTTCGACGTGGATTTATGTCACGAGTGTTCTGCCGATACGTTTTTCTCTGTTTAATAGTCCGCTTTCTATAGAGGGAATCTTTTGAATATTCTTAAACTAGGAATTTTTAGCTCCGCATGGCGGTTGGTCAATATATGCGTAGGCGTTCGTGTGTGCATGCGTATTGTTTAAATAATTTGTGGTGTCAAAGTAAAAAACATCCAATTGCACTGACGTAACGAGAGCAATATACATTTCTAAATAAAAAAAAGGGTTCAGTTTAAGATTTTGCACAAGTTCCTAAGATCGACATAATAATTCCTAAGTTTAAAATACCGAACTTGAAGAAGGTTGAAGGTTACATCGGCCGAAACGTTGTAAAAATAACATCCAAGATGAGAAAAGTAGTTCGAATAATCCAAATAATCGAAAATCTGTCTCCAGGTGTTTATTTATCGTACAACTGAGAAACTTATTAACCTTTTCCCTCGAGTGACCATTTGACATTGATTATCCGTGACACAATTACCTAAAATAAGGTATTGGATACACGATGCGTTGTGTTCCGGTCTATATTCGTAAGGTTTTACTGGTGATCGACAGCCGGTTTAGACCCATTACAACTCCAGAGAGGAGCAGTATACGGAACTTGATATTTCCAAATAGTCACCCATCTTGTATTGAACAGCTTCAACGACGCTTAACTCTGTGATCTAATGGAAGCGGGTGTGTAAATGTGACGTTCAGGTTTATTGGATGCTGTGTAGTTTTGTGCAGGATGCGGTGGAAATCTTTCACGGTGATTGTGCGAAGAACAGTTTGTTACGAGAGAAAGGGAGAGAGAGAGAGAGAGAGAGAGACACACACACACAAGAGAGATAGTGTAAGAGAGAGATAGTGTAAGAGAGAGAGAGAGAGAAACGAGAGAGAGAGAGAGAGAGAAAAAAAAGAGAGAGGAATAAAGAGATAGGGGAAAGAGAGAGGGTGGAAAAGAGAGGAAAAGAGAGCGAAAGAAAGAGAGAGAGAGGGGAAGAGGTGGGGAGGGCGAGAGAGAGAGAGGGAGGAAAGAGAGAGGTAGAGAGAGCAAGGGCGAGAGGGATGGAGAGAGGGAGATAGAGAGAGAAAAAGAGAAGGAGAGAGACGGAGAGAGAGTAAGAAAAAAATTAAGAGAGAGAGAGTAAGAGAGAGAAAGAGAGAGAGATGGAGAGAGAAAGAGAGAGTTAGAGAAAGAAAGAAAGAGAGAGAGACAGAGAGAGTAAGAGAAAGAAAGAGTAAGAGAAAGGGAGTGAGAAAGAGAAAGAGTAAGAAAGAGAGAGAGAGAGAGAGAAAGAGAGGGAATGAGAGGGAGAGAAACGCAAAGATTTACCAGAAAAAAAGAAAAAAAAAATTTAAGTTCGCTGTCTTCTCGAGAACCCGACATCAACAATTTAACTGATAGGACAGACTGTACAGGTCAATGCCAAGTAGGTACGTATGATATATTATTTATTTTTCATCCTTCAGTGAATTGTCTTCAGATGATAGGGATACAAACAACCGTGGGATGAAGTATCAGTGAATCAATCAATTATTTTCATAACAACACCCGGCAACGGAAAAACAACATTCCGATTGGTTTGACAAAAAACCCCTGTATTCTATACCTTCATTCATCTCTATCCCCCCCTTTCTCTCTATCACTCTTTGTCTCCATCTCTATTTGTACCTCTCTCTTTCTTTCTCTCTATTTATATATATATATATATATATATATATATATATATATATATATATATACACATATATATATATATTTGCTTGAAAGTGAATCTGTTTGTGTGTCCATGTGTAGATGTGTATGTATATTTATGTCTGTTTATTTATTTGTACTTGTGTATCTATTAAATTTGTTTTCATGTGTGTATTTTTTATATATAGATCAGATAGTTATACCTAAATAGGTTTGTAAAACTTGGAAGGTTAAATAGAATTGAAAGGAATCCAAGCTAAGTAGGTGATAAAACAAAGACAAAGGGGATAGGCAGGTCATAAAAAGAATAAAAAAGATAGGAACTAACTGTAAGAGTCAACAAGTAAAATCGGTAATCCGATACTAATTCATAAGAAATAGAAAACAACCAATCCCAAACAAAGATTTATTTAGAGGAGAAAGGTCTCCAAATCCATCCCACTTCTCTGAAATCCTTGGTCTGATGAGGTTGACTTTCTCTGAAAAGTGCAACCGAAACATGTTTGCACATATGTAACCAATAATGTTTGTATGAATAAAAAATATACTTATGAACAGCTCTACTTGTTATTGAGCACTTTTTATAAACACTTGAGTTTTACCGGATTTACATCTACAGAAACTAATACAATACATGTACAATATATATATATATATATATATATATATATATATATATATATATATATATATATATATATATATATATAGCGAGAGAGAGAGAGAGAGAGAGAAAGAGTAAGATGATACTTTAAAGATATAAATAATATTGTTAACCAGTAGTCGATAAGGATAAAAACAAAGCTCAATATAGTGTATAGAGCAATAATATTAATTGAATGACATAATAAAATGAGAAATGAATCAACTATTATAAAAAGCCAATAACAAGGAGTGAACTGCATGCTTAACCCATGAGTTTTCAAAGGAAATCTTTTCGTCAGAGGACCATTACTGCATTGACATTACTGCAGGTAATACTATTAAGCTTTGTAAAATATGTAAAAAATATTTTAAAAATACATAAAAATATATAAAAAATCTAATATATTGGCCCAAAACACACTTTTTCGTTAAACTTATACAGTTCATCCAAGTCATAAAGTTGAAAACAGCTTCAAAAAAAATGCCAAAGAAGTCAATTAAAAAATAATCCAGGTGGTGAATGGTAGTCCAAAAACGAAAAAGTTACTCAGGCGGGAAATTTGCTTGCTATCAATGCAGTAGATGACAGTGAAGAGTGTATTCAGGGTGTATTCAGGGTGTATTCAGGGTGTATGCAAATTAATAATAAAACCATAGAAAAAGTCAAATCATACAAAAAAATTCAGAAGACTCACTCGGTGTTGAACATCATAATTTCCAATTAAGGTTTCTTAGGAGCTGATAGTAGGAGTGTTGCAACCATAACTTCCTGGTCTGATGTATATATATATAGAAAAATGTGATGGAGTAGAAATATGTAGTAAGATCCGATCAAAAAACAATTGTTAATAAGATAGGGATAAGAAAATTATATATATATATATATATATATATATATATATATATATATATATATATATATATATATATATATATAAATCGATAGATAGATAGATAGATAGATAGATAGATAGATAGATAGATAGATAGATAGATAGAGAGAAAGAGAGAGAGGGAGAGAGAGAAAGAGAAGGAGTAGACATAAATACCTTTACATTATTTATTACATACGGTTCCAAGTTTGGAACTGTAAGTTTTTCATCGGTAGTAAAACGTCTGATGTCAATGACTTGCTGCGAACAGATACTACACTTTGACATATTTATTTGAAGACAATATGAAAAGAATTTCATTGTAAACAAAGTAGGCACAAGGCCATCAATTTTTTGGGGATTTACTGCTCGTTTGTCATCTTTCAAAAAATATACAGAATAACTTCATATATAAGTTATCTATAGCCACACTGATGAGTCGGAGAAAAAAAAACTCCCTGGCAGAAAAATGCTTACAGTCAGACATTTTAAAATTACCTCATCATAATTTGGTTATAAATACATTTCTTGTATATTATATTACATTTTGAAATAAGTTTTAGGTCCATTTTTATTTAAACTTTTTTAAATTTTAAATATACATTTATTCTTTTCGTTTGTTTCTTGATTCTATTTAATGAATTTACAAATGGAAACGAAATTCCAATAAAACAATAGAGAGAAGATTTATTTTTTATATTTATCCATATTTTAAATTTTGTATTCCTACAATGGCACGAAGAAAAATAAATGAATGCAATTTTGTTTTCTCGTTTCTTTATTGTATATTTTCAGGAATAGAAACGGAAATGTTAAGAGTCAGCGAATATTTCATAACTTCGTGCTATTCATGCTATCACTTAAATCAGGGGCGGGCAACCTCCGGCCTGCGGGCCACATCCGGCCCGCGAAGGCTTAGCGTCCGACCCGCCACCCTGCTATGCTTTATTATTGCAATCCGGCCCGCGGACTTCTCAGTAAAACTCATATCATTTTGTGACAGACGTAAAAGTAGGTTTCAATTAAAATTCACAGTTTGATAAAAATCTATGAATATCAGCGAGCGATTATGCATGTATATTTCATTTTTCTTTAATTATTAATTTCAAATCCTTGGCCTGGGATAAAAAAAAATAGAAAACGAGAAAGAGAGAGGCAAAGAGGAAACGAGAGACGAAGAAAGGGCATAAAATAGAGAACTTATGTAGGGTGTGTCAAAACCAATGCTGGATCAATTTGCTACTTCCCCCGTCATTATTTTTTATGATTCCAAAATGGCTCTTCGTTGGCGCCTTTTATAACATCAGACACAGAAGACTCTTGAATATCAGATTTGTCTAGTGTCCAATGCACATTTTGTACAATTTATTCATGTAAACAAAATATAGTAATTGTATGATTTCGTTTTTCACTCCGGCCCGCGATCTCCTTCCAAAAGTCTCATCTGACCCTCACTCTGAAACGGTTGCCCGCCCCTGACTTAAATTATCAAATCTCCGAATCAGAATCTTCGTACGTAATTTCATCTGCACAGTTAAAGTTTGATTGCTGAAAGACAAAATAAAACATTTTGAGTTTTAGATAAGAATCAGTAGGCGTAGTAGTCGTTGACCGCTAATGAATACGAGGCCTATCTAAAACGTATCCGACCATAGGCGAGAAAAAATATTTCAAATACATGATAGGGTTAAGACCCTAATCCCCTTCTAAAGTAGACCTCTTCTGCTTGCACACACTAAACCCACCGATCCATCCACTGCCGGAAACACCTCTAGAAGTCTTCTTTGTTTGGGAATTGTGTTCATCTCCGCCGTCGCGTTCCACATTATCTCTTTTCTCGCACCCTCTCAACAACAGTTGCACACCAAGCAGTTCGGAGCCTGTCAAAACGCTGGTCACTCTCCGCTGATGTGCGGCCATTTTTGAATCGGTTGAACCACTCCTTAATTTGTGTTACACCCATCGTATCTTCTCCACACACCTGCTGAATCAAACGATACGGCAGAGATGAACACCATTCCGAAAGAAGACTATCAGAGGAGTTTCCGGCAGTGGATGGATCGGTGGACAAGCGCAAGTAAACTACTTTGAAAGGTATTAGGGTCTCAATCCCGTCACGTATTTGAAATATTTTTTATCTTGCCTAAGGTCGAATACTTTTTAGACAACCCTCGTACATTACAATTTTTCATATTTTTTATATATTTTTTGTTTTCTTCTTAATTTACGTCAGTTATTTATTTGCTACATTCTCTTACTCTCATTCTCTTAAGCTGCTACTGTTTCCTTTTTCTTTGTTATTTACTTTTTACAACATTCTATCACGCACATTCTCTCACACGTATACTCTTATCACATCTACTTCAGTGTTTTCATTTTCATCTTTATTTACGCCATCTATTTATGTACGTCATCATCTTACTCTCTTTCTCTCATATTGCTGCTGCTGCTACTAAGTTTAGCTTCTTTCTTTTCTTGTTATTTGCGTCATTCATTTGCAGCTTATAGTACTTTAACTCATTCCAGTTCTCTCTTCACACGACTTTTGATATCCTTCGATTTTTCTTCTATTGTTTAAAGAATTTGATATGAGAACAAGAAAGCACGATTAGTATTACAAACACACGGAGAATAGTTTAGGAATCTAATGAAATTAACATAACATATAATTTTAGAATTTAGTTCGGATTAAAATATGTAGAGCTTCAACATACGCAGTTAGAAATGATTTTTACAAAGGATTACCAAAGGTTATACACAGCTTCGTGTACCATAGATCGACGATTATCGATTCTGTTTCTACCGATGCCGACCCCCCCCCCCCAAAAAAAAAAATGTATTTGTAAACCGGCTACTATCTTTTTGAAAAAAGGAGTATATTCGAAAAAAGCGCTTACGTGACATACCAAGATACTGATCTTGAACACATTACCGAAAAAAAAGAAGTATGGAACTCTCGCACACTCAAGCGTTCAGTTTTTACTTACTAGTGAGGGTATGAACTCGTTGTCGGGAGGCCAGGTTCTGCATCGTTTGTTGACAAAATCACCCAGACGCTGATGTTAATTTATTAAAAAAATATAGTAAACAGAAGAGAACAGTCGTAGAAAAATGCAGACTGGCGGGTTGCTTGCGCACGCGCGGGAGAGAAACACATACAGATAGATAGACGGATATATTCTCTTGCTACACATAGTTATATAGTACGCGCCCACACCCATTGAGGAAGGTTCTTTTGACACGTCTCCTCTGCTTGAAGTAACCATAAAAAATATCCGTCCGGAAGTCACCTGCTTTCGTCGACTTCTGTTCTGGAGTCTCATCTGACCCTGAGGTGTCGCTCAAAATTTTCCATTCAAACCATTTCCATTTCGTTATGTTACATAATGAATGCAAGCTGAGCAATTTCCATATGTCTCGGTCGTATCATTAACATCGCCTGACAAGATGAATTATCTAACAATGCAGTTTCATAGAGATGCCATCTCTATCACATGAGGCTACTGAAATAGAGACGCCTGTGCTGGATTGGGCATTTGCTAAATTCATTAAGATCTTCCTGACGGCCAATTGGAATATATAAAGTTCCTCGTATACATACCTCAGCTGCACTTCTGTTATTTTTGAAAAAAAAAAGTCTGAAAACATTGACTTTTTACAGGTGGGAAAAGTTGACATATAGTTGTCATGCTTAAAGTTAGAGTATACAGCGTGTCATTTCATAAAAAAAATCAAATCCACGGAAGAAAACTTCGAACACCAGGAATAGTAATGGACGATTGGGTGTCAGACTATACTCACCTTAAGTGAGGCTGCCAATAGTTTATAATTAAACATAGTGACATGGAATAATAATTTTTAAGATTTGAAAATAAATAAACGGGATAGTATCCGGGTGTTATATATATATATATATATATATATATATATATATATATATATATATATATATATATATATATATATATACAGAGAGAGAGAGAGAGAGAGAGAGAGAGAGAGAAGTGAGATAGCAAACAGCTGCCTGCACTAAATTACATTTACCTTAGGCTAACAATACACAAATAGATAAACAAAAAAATAAGTAAAATAAAATAAATTAAACTAAAACATAATAATTTAAAAATTAAAACCTAAAATAGCAATACAAGAAACTACGTATAAAAATAAGTTCACCCATTATATTGACACAACAAAGAAACAAGATATAGGTAACTCTATAAAAAAACAGAACAATAGAACAGGATATAGGAAGTAAAACTAACCGGACCGTTGTTCGTGGGAAACCCAACGATTAGACAAGAGAACAATAAAGAATCTGATTGGTTACGTAGCTAGCCCTGTATATAAAAAGACCCGGCAAAACTAACTCCATGCATTTTAGCCTGAAGATTTCTCCCGGGAATGAAACGCGCGAGCCTCTGTGTAGCTTAATTGCAATAAATATGTTTTCATAGCTTACTATATATATATATATATATATATATGTATATATATATATATATATATATATATATATATGCTCTGTGTAGCTTAATTGCCATAAATATATTTTCCTAGCTTACTACCTAGCTCTACTTACGTATCGAGCACTGTTGAAGTAAATACTGAAAATTGATACATAAAAAAAATATATCTCCTTATAAAATGTTATGCAGATACATAAAAAATATATATGTATATATATATATATATATATATGTATATATATATATATATATATATATATATATATATATATATATAAACATTGTTAAAAATAACAGAATTTGTCTGCCTAATCATACCTCTTTTATTTTATTCAATTTTTCTGATGGCCTTTCTATGCGCGTTTCTCTGCTGTCTTTTTATAATTCTCTTCTTTTCTCCAGCTTTTTCGTTCATTTGGTGTTGAGGATAATTCGACAAAGAATCGAAAACGTTGCCTATGGAATATTTATTCATTTTGGTTATTTTATTACAAAAAGTCCATCAGAAAAATTGAAAAAAATAAAAAATGGTATAATTACACATACGAATTCTGTTATTTTTAACAATGTTTGCATGAATTAGAAAATGCCGCTTAAATACACACACAATATATATATATATATATTTTTTTTTGCTGCGGTCTATATCTGGCAGCCATTTTGTTTTGTATTATTCTCTACACAGTTGGAGAAGAATAAAATATTATTATTCTTCTGGTCTAATTATTTTTGAAAAAGGGATGTCTTTTCCCGAAATATCAAATAGTGATTTTTAATCACCCGGACATCACACGAACAGCTAAAACACTCTTGCTGTTATGTAAGAAAAAAAAAAAAAAAAAGGAAAAAAAAGGAAAAATAAATAGTAAGTCTTATATCGTATTCGATTTATTTTTATTGTTTTTGTTCCTTTCCTTTCAACTTGCATCTTACCCGGAATTGCATTGCCCACAGCCTTTCAAAAACTTATTACTATATATATATATATATATATATATATATATATATATATATATATATATATATATATATATATATATATATATATATATATATATAATTTCTTCGGGGAGGGTAGAATCTTGGATCCTATCAGCTAGAATCTCATTGGCTGTTTTGCTCCACTTTTTAAACTTTGAGTAGTGGTAGCAAAACAATAGCACCTTCTTTTGTGCAACAGTCCATGGTTGGGCTTTTAAGCCTCATATGTTTCTTTTTTGTTGTTGCTGAATTTGATGGAAATTGGTGACAGGACCTTTTGTCTCACTCCTGATGGCTGACCCTGGTTGGCCTCTGTATTAGCTGGAGCACCATTTCCAGAGGCAGAAAGTTTTACAACATTGCTTACATCTTCCAGTCTTGTGTATGAACGGGTTGATGGGCCCTTTTTATCCTGGGTGCCGGCCTGCCAGTATTAATGTTTGTTTTTATTTATATTTTTTATTATTCATTTCCTCCTTGTCAACGGCTTCTAATTGCTTTTTCGAAACTGCCCTCTATGAATAGAGGAGTTGCCCCCGTCCGCAAGATATATGTGTGTGTGTGTACTCAGAAATGAGAATATAAAATTATATATGAAAAATTAAATAACTGGGGTAATTATCTGATTATATAAAAATGTAAGTTCAAACATTGGCGAAGCATAATTTTTTCCGTAACTTGTGACGGAAAGTGCACACTAGTCCTGCCCATTACGTAGAATTTTTCCAGCAGAAGATTATTTCTGACACGTTTCGAATACTGTTTCACGTTCGTTTCTGATTCGGTTATTATTATCATATGTTTATTTACCAACTTGCAGGATGTTAGACACAAGGTCAGGTGAGGCTTTGTAAAACCAGCGCACTGAGTAAAGTCAATTCTAGCCTACAAAAAATGTTTCAGCAGCCTGGTCGGCATTTATCGATAAGGGCGCCTCAGGCGATTAGCTATAAAGAAACCCCTTATTAGAGAGAAGATAACGCCTTGAAGTATTAACCTCTAAAAACTAAACATAACCATATCTTAGTCATACAACAACAAATCAACTGCTGAACTGATTGTCGATGACGTATCCCCGACTGTTACGAACAACACTTACTTATGCTGTTCGTGTGGCTTCTAGAAAAAAATTGTATGTTATTAGGTTTTCGTGAAAATAATGTTTGTGTGTATAATTCAAGATTCCCCTTAAATTGCGAATAAATAAACGCGATCGTAATCAGTGGTAGCACCCTCCTATGATGAATAAGTCTAGATTAGTTCAGTGGGGTTGATTTCTTAACGTCCACTTTCCAACCAAAATACATGGTCCCTAAACTAAGTAAACAACAGACGGACATCCAAACAACTTCCGAGATGAAACTTTCTCTTTTCTGTTTCGCTCTCTTTTCTTTCTGTTTCTCTTTCCGGTCTTTGAATATTGGTTTCACGTTTAGAATCAAAGAATAACTCCAAGTTTACATTACGAAAATAAACTGATATCGTTTTATTGTTACCTTAAGTTTTTCTGTATATGTTTCTATTCGACGAACAGTTTATGCGAACTTATTTACATAATCAATTTGCGTTCGAAGAATTTCACAAAACAACAGATTATGTTAGATTGAGCAGGTGTTTGGATTAAATTAAGGAGTAGTTCAACCGATTCAAAAATAGCTGCACATCAGCGGAGAGTGACCAGCGTTCTGACAGTTTGCAGCTACTGTTGAGGGGGTGCGAGAAAAGAGATAATGCAGAACGCGACGGCGGAGATTAACACCATTTCAAAATAAAGACTTCTAGAGGTGTTTTCTGGCAGTGGGTGGACTGGTGGACTAAGTGTGTGCAACGACAAAGGGGCCTACTTTAAAGGGGATCAAGGTCCCAACCCCGTCACGTATTTGAAATATTTTTCTGGCCTTAGGTCGGATACGTTTTAGACAGACTTTGTATGATGACTTATGAGTATTGATTTACTCCTCTCCAGGAGTTAGGCACAAGGCCAATTTTTATCTTACTCCCACAAGTAAGATGTGACCTAAGGTCGGGTCGGGAAAGTGGGGTTTAAAAATTGCCTGGGCAGCCCCGTCAGCATTACCCGGTAGGGGTGCCTCAGGCAGTAAGCAATAACTTACTCCTCCCCAAAGAGGGGAGGCAAAGCCTGGGAGGGTGGACCTCCTAGAACTGCACAGGACAGACCCATAGACCGGCGTAAATCAAGCCCCGAAGGCCAAGACAATACCAGTCTATGGGGTGCAGTATCCATCGGAACAGATACTACACTTTGATCTTAGCCAAAAGGCCAAGTAGCGAAGAAAAAAGTGTCATTGTTGGACACTATGGAAAAGCAAGAAGTAGAAAAACTACGAGTATATCTTAGATTTGGTCGTGTTTGGATGGAGAGAATAAAATCAATAACATATTTCACGGTTCATTGAACTTGTTTCGATTCAGCGCGATTGTCGAGAATGATGGATGAGTTTAATGAAAGCAGGGATCGATTCTCGTAATCTCCGAACTAAATATCGGACAACACAAACTTGGGGCTGGGGAAACATATCGGTAAAGGAAAGAATTGTTGTTATCAGTCAAATATCGTGCTGACTAGTATCGTTTACTATATAATAAAAACCAATGTGTATTCATTCGTATATAAGTAAACATAAATCTGTCCCGTTAAAAAGTAAGCGAGTAAAATAGGTGCCTTTTTCTACCCTTCCTCAGACGAAAGCATTTCATATGGTGACGAGAAGCGAAAAAGTAAATAGCAAGTTATGCATACCCCGCTGCCTAAAATGATTTTTGAACGCAATCCTACCCTTTAAATCGACGTAAATTCACTAGACTAACTCGACAATCAACTAAATCTCATGCATTCACTGTGGAGGTCCCCAGATGCCGGAGAGCCTTCTACTCAAATAGCTTTTTTCCTCGGGCTGCTGATCTCTGGAACTCCCTCCCTGCCTCCTGTTTCCCCGACAATACTGACATGCAGAAATTTAAAACTACTGTAAACAGATATCTCGCTGCGCAGATCCCAATTTAAGCTGACGCCCCCAACCTTCTCTCCTTTCTTTTTTTCTCGGTAGCCCCTTACGTCTACAGTGGCGGCCTGCCTTGTTTGGGGTGAACCATATAAAAAAAATTTTTTTAAAAGAGTCAACCGTGTTTTCAGATTTTTTTTTATATTAAAGTCATCAGAAATGATAATAATAATTTCGATATGAAATATTTATTTACTGACGTATTCCTATGATTTTATGAGAATTTTAGAGAGAGAGAGAGAGATTGATTGATAGATAGATAGAAAGAAAGAAAAGTAAAGGGTTTGAGATAGATAGATAGATAGAAAGAAAGATAGAAAGATAGAGATAGAAAAATAGATAGATAAATGGTCTGAGGTAGATAGATAGATCGATATATAGATAAATGGTCTAAAATAGATAGTTAGATCAGTAGATAGATAGATAGATAGATAGATAGATAGATAGATAGATAGATAGATAGATAGATTGACGTACAGCTACACTGTAAAGACACTGTGGCCATTGGAGAAAGCAGATTGAAAATGTATTTGCTCCTTAGAAATCTCGCAAGCTAAGAGACAGAAACTTCCCAAACGGAAATCCCGTGGTTTCATCGACTTCCGCCGAGGTGACCTCGGACATTTAAGATCTCACTCAAACTGTTCTATTCGAACAGGTATCTTATTGTGTTACACAAAGGCGATGCTGTTTTAAATTCAAGTGTAAGATACCAACGCTAAATGCTATTTGACACTTAATCACTTCGCCAAATTGAAATGAATTGCTCTCTCCTTGAGAAAGACTCCTGCTTTGATAAGCTCTTGAACTGACCTTCAATCCAGATTTGAAAAAGATAACTAACATAGAAATTGTTGCTAAGCTCGTTAGAAAAATGGTTATATAATTTTACCGCTCCATAACGTATATCACTCCTAACGCTGGTTACTTTTAATGCGTCTAAATTCAAGCTTCTCTTCTTTCACCGCCAATGCTCAGACCCTCACTTAACCTCAATTGAAAGAAATGCCCCCTTCCTAGAAGACGCCTCTTGTTTTAATAAACTTCTGGGACTGACCTTCAATTCAAACTTGAAATGGAAGACTTAGATCAGATATGTTGTTCTGGTCGCTGGAAAAATGGTTAGGTCATTCTACCGCTCCATAAGGTAGCTCACACCTGAAGCAATCCTCTACGTGTATAAGAGTCCAATACGTCCTAAGATGGAATACTTTTGCCACATCTGCAGAGGTGCCGCTGAGAGCATTTTCCTGCATTGACAAACTACAAAACTAAATATGAAATCTAGTAAGTGATGTTCTTTTCTCTTCCCTACAACTTTTTTGTCAAAGAAGAATGGTTGTTAGTCTTTCTTTAATCTATCGTCATTTTCATGGTAGGTGCTCGCCTGCGATCTGATCTATGGTTGCCTTCCTGTAAAATATTCGGAAAAAAACTCGTCTAGCTACAACCATTGTAACAAAATCCTTTTTACCTTAGTGTATCTAAAACTAGACAGAACTTGAGTGAGTGAGCGAGCATCGTGGTGCACGAACTTCGTGACTGTTCCACCGTCAATTGATGGACAAGACAAAATAAGGTTCCTAAAAAATAAATTCAGAGTTGAATTTTTTTTATAGAGAAGTTAATCTTTATTTGCGGTAATTTTTTGAAAATTCTTTCACGTCTTTAACATCACCTTAAAAAAATGGATCTCAGCGTTTTTCGGATTAAAAGATTGATCATTGACTTAATAATTTTAATCCCTCTAATCGTGGCAACGTATTTAAAGAATTTGTTTTTCCATCTGTAACATGTTATGTTTAAATCTGCCCTCAGTTGTGTCTATTGTTTCTTTGTTTCGAATATTTTACTAGACGTTTTTTTCTCCGATATCTTTGGACCGAATCTTAGGAGATTTTATTAAGTAACATATGCTCTCTCTCTCTCTCTCTCTCTCTCTCTCTCTCTCTCTCTCTATATATATATATATATATATATATATATATATATATATATATATTAATTGATCAAGTTCAAATGTGTTAATAAAATGAACATAAAACCAAGTTTTTCAAGAGTGCTCAATACCAAGTAGAGCATTTATAAAATTACACGTGGGGTTGTGTAATGTAGGTGTTGATGACTTTTTTTAAAGAGACTCCATTTCACCACAGGTATGATATTTTCATCTTTTAGGCATTTAATGTAGTTGGATAGCGAAAAATTAATGACCGGAGAACTCTGCGCTCCATACTCACCCACATGCTTGTCCGGCCTACCAGGCGTTGAGCTGGTGATCAAGTGCAAACTGATGACTTACAGTTAACCAAAGTTGAATGTTATCGGCTTGTCGATCCTAACATTGCGGATGATTTCAGGATTTCTCCTAATTGCTACCTCACACTCAAATTACTTACATTTAAATAACGATAAATCTAAGTCATCCTTTATGGTGTAGACTTGTGTTGTCAGAATTATAAATGCGCAGTAACGTTTTGAATTTGGCTATGATGACTTTTTTTTACCTGCTTACGTGTTATTTTATGCACGCCATTTTTCGTCATTCGAATAACACAGTATTTTTTCTAATACTAATTCGGCTCATTCCTTCTTGTCTCAACCCGTAATGTTTGCCATTCACATTAGCTTTTGCCCTACCCTTTCCCCCTTTAAAATCTGGCCTCGGTTTGAAAACTTCCAAAGCGAGACTACGAATTTCTCACTTTTGATTTTGAATTTATTTTGCGCTGCCTTTGACAAGATGCGGTAATACGCATTGAAACGTTGTTTGGCTATAAGTAAGGCTATAATATTGTTCATGTCATTTTATATATATATATTAACTGAATGACATAATAAAATGGGAAATGAATCAGATTATATTAAAGTTCAAAAACAAGAATAATATTGCGTTTTTAACTCGTAGCTTTTCTAAATGTCATTCAATTAATATTATTGCTCTATACACTATATTGAGCTTTGTTTTTATTCTGATAGTCTTCTGATTAAATATATTATTAATATCTTTAAAGTATTATCTTTCTCTCTATCTCTCACTCTCTCTCTCTCTATATATATATATATATGTATATATATATATATATATATATATATATATATGTGTATATATAAAACAACATACTTTATATGTGTGTACGTATGTACGTGTGTGTGTGTTTCGAGGCATCACAGTTGAACTGTTGATTTAAGAGCCGAACTAAACGCAGATCTGGGATCAGCACCTTCGATTCCAGGTCCTTATCGATGTAACTTTTTAAAAACTCATTATGCAAAATTAAATGTACGTACAAACACGCATTAGAAACAAATGTTCCGGCATTTTTAGCATTTTCCTTTCCAAGCCGACCGAACAACATACTCTTAGCGTTTCCACTTTGAGTCAGAAAAACAATTAAATGAACATTAACATCGTTTTATTAAGTGAAATCATCCAACGTATTTGACGTATTTTTTTATGAAAAATGAAATTTTTCTTTGTGTTAATTTATTGATCTTAGATAATCGAAATATGTAAAAATCAATGATAAGTGTGTATCCTGACGCCAAACGTATCAACAGTTTAAGTAAGTACTAAACAGACACTATTTTCGTTTGATCAGTGGATAAGCGTTCGCCTTTAGCTTCAATATGTTATGCCCTCATTCAAGATTCAAATCTCACAGTTGATTTTTTAAGACTTTTCTATAACGTTCCAAGTGTTTCCATGCAAATAGCAATTATCATAATAATCAACATCAAAACTGCGCTTGTTTATTTCTTCCAATTATTTTATTGTGTTTAAAAACTTAAAACAATTTTTTTATTTGAACTAATATGCAAAAGAGAAAGTGTTTAGACACCCATGTACATCGGCTAATGTATACACACATATATATATATATATATATATGCATATATATATATATATATATATATATATATATATGCATATATATATATATATATATATATATATATATATATATATATATATATATATATATATATATATATATGTATTTACCTCTACTGCAGGAGGTCAAGTAAGGTTTTGAAAGGTCAGCGCACTTGATTCTGACCTACAAACAATGTCTATACAGCCTCGTCGGCATTCATCAATAGATGCCCCTCAGCCGATTAGCAATAAAGAAACCCCTTATTAGAGAGAAGATAACGCCTAGGAGGATTAATCTCCTAAAACTGAACATCACCATATCTTAGTCATACAGCAACACATCAACTGCAGAATCGATTGTCGATGACGTATCCCTGACTGTTACGAACAACACTTACTCATGCTGTTTCCAGGTCGTGTGGCTTCTAGACAAATTTGTATGTTATTAGGTTTTCGTGAAAATAATGTTTGTGTGTATAATTCAAAATTCCCCTTAAATTGCGAATAAATAAACGCGATCGTAACCAATAGCATGATGAATAAGTCTAGATTAGTTCAATGGGGTTGATTTTTTTACGTCCACTTTCCAACCAAAATACACACGAATTACAAATATATATATTGACATTGTAACATTCAACACTGAGTGAGTCTTCTGAACTTTTTGTATGATGTTGTTTTTTCTATCGTTTCATTAATTTGCATACCCTCCCTGAATACACTTTTCACTGTCATCTACTGCATCGATAGCAAGCACATTTTCCGCCTGGATAACTTTTTCGTTTTTGGACTATTATTTACCACCTGGATTGTTTTTTAATCGACTTCTTTGTCATCTTTCTTGACATTGTTTTAAACTTTATGACTTTGGATGAACTGTATAAGTTTTATATATTTTATATACTTTTATGTATATTTATATATTTTTATATATTTTTATAACTTAATGTTATTACCTGCATTAATGTCGTTGCGTTAATGGTCCTCTGAGTAGAAGAGTTTCTTAAAAAACTCATGAGTTAAGGAAGCAATATCATTCCTTGTTTTTGAACTTTAATAAAATCATTTTATTATGTCATTCAATTAATATTATTGCTCTATACACTATATTGAGGTTCGTTTTCATCTTGATAGTCTACTGGTTAAATATATTATTAACATTTTTAAAGTATTATCTTACTCTCACTCTATATATATATAGTCTTAGAAGTTTTTCAACCATTTAAACTATATATCAAAAATGGGGCACAAAGGAAGCAAGTTCGTCGGAGCACATTCTATTTAAGTAGATGAAGAACAAACACAGGGATGCAGAATTGCGGCGATGGGACACGGGATGGAACTTGGTGGACAGTGAGGAACCTATTAGATCATAGACTCTTTTTGAACCCTGTCTAAGAGAGAGAGAGAGAGAGAGAGAGAGAGAGAGAGAGAGAGAGAGAGAAAGAGAGAGATGGAGGGAGAAATTAGTTTTTTGTGAATCAGCCGAGATGTGACAACAATACTTCATGCATGAACGGATGGTGACTTTGTGAAGACATAGGACACTGACAGGTGGGAGTAGTTTTCTAGCACGGTAGAAGAAGCCCACTTCAGTTTTCTTGCTGAAGGATTGGCAATATCTCCGATGTTCCAATTCATGTTACCAGTGAATGTTAGGCCGAGGAGTTCAAATGTTAGACTCTCGGATAAGATGCTATTAGACATTGCAATCAGTGATTGAAAAGTGTGTTTTTATATAATTGTTTAAAAGAAAGGAGCTTTGTTTTAGCATTAATGGTAACCATCTTTTTATATCCCATTCATCAACTACAGCCTAGGGGTCATTTTATAAGGATTTAGTCATGGCCTAGAATATGTTCGGGTTCGTTTTATTCACATGTTTCATCAGAGAGCACGTTTAAGAAAATCATGAAAAATAAAGGACCACTGGGATAAACCGGCATTAATGTTAAATTGTTTGGATCTTCGGCCATCGATAACAACCTAGATCTTGCATTTTGGCTGATAATGGTCTAATTATATTAAATTTTCATCCAGTCATAGGATACGGATTAATTTTCCCGAGAAGACTAGTTTTCCAGTCCTTGATTCACTTCTCCAATGTATGGGGATGACCGTTAAGATATCCGCAGTAGAACGTGATTTCCTTTTTTTTTCTTTTCTTTTTTTTTCTTTTTTTCTTTTCTTTTCTTTTTTTTAAACGATTGTAATAATAATAAGATGAGAGCACGAATTATAAATGTAGAATATGGTGTAGTGGGGCATAATGCGTCGATTTTGAAGGAAAAAGAAAAAAACATATTAATACATATAAAAAACAACTGTTCTTTGGCGGGAGTAAATGTGCAGCACATTTATAATGTGTCGATTTTTGGTTTGTTTTTCTGTAATCTTATTACATTTTGCAAAAATGTAGTGCATGAAAATTAATAATTTTTTTTAGATGGTGGAGCATAATATTTCACCATTGTGTCTAAATTTTTTTTTCAAAAATCCAAGGTTAAGCAGTTGCAACATAACAGCACTAGGTACTTGGAGATGGTAAGAAAGAAGTTTAAAATTTACGAGGTAGCGGACTCTTTAATTATTCAGTTAAAATAATACCTGGATATCGGGATAAGGGTAGTGCCATGTCGCGCAAGAAATGGGAACCTGCACATATCTCCGGTGGGCTTCCCCTTAGTCTACTGTAATAGCGTTTTACTTGTACTTCTATCCTTTGGAATTACTTCCGTGCCTCCTGTTTTCCTAACCGTACTAACATACAGACATTTAAATGTAATCTAAACAAGCATCTCCCTTCGAAACTTCCATAAGGTTCCCCTAATTCAGAGTAACACCTCCTATGTCTCGGTTGCCTAGTGCCTTGTTTGGGGTGAATTTAATTAAAATAAAATAAAATTTACTTCAGTGTATCTGGCTATAGTTTGAAAAATAATTTTCATCTTTAATATCGAAGATTGGGTGGACGTATATTAAGGATTTCAATTCCCGCTGGTATTTAATTTCAATCATCTTGAATCTATGAACAATTTGCATGAAATTATCAAGAAA
>OY744531.1:2797500-2825000 GCA_963556195.1 Sepiola atlantica
TCCAATTGGAATTTTCACGAACCTTTATGCTCGAGTGTATTTTGGCCTTGGTAAGTGATGAAACATTAGTATATATATATATATATATATATATATATATATATATATATATATATATGATTATTTTTATTTAACCTTTCCAAATATGATCTACGGTTAAGATCGGATTCTTGCTCTGCCGGATGAGATCTCAGTTTATAATAGCTGTTGATTGATAACATCAACATGCCAGTGTCTCAAATTTTCTACATGTTTATGCAAATAAAGATAATTATATATAAAAACTATATTTGATATTGAGCATTTTTTACAAACCCGGTTGAAATTCTTTAGATTACTACCCTGTTTTTCTAACCTGGAATATTATATATATATACATATATATATATATATATATATATATATATATATATATATATATATATATATATATATATATATATAAATGATGATTTGCTAAATAATTATGAAGTGAGGAATAACATCGTTGTCAAGACTTTAAAATTTCGAAGTTATTATTTTTTTCATTTCAACTATAAATAACAAAAAATATAAATGATGACTCTTTTAGAAAGTAAACGAAATTCATTCTGTCGTTGACACGTTTTGAGTCGTTGCTTAATCAGAAATCACGTATACCTTTTAAAGATAGTTGTAGTGGCGATGAAGTAACTGAGGTTTCTATATCTTTCTCGCGTTCCTTGTAGCTAGAATTATTTACCAAACAACGAGGAACAATAATTTACTTTATTATTTTCTTTAGGAATTGGTTTATTCGTTATGTCAATTCTATACGTTTATTTCTAGATAAATTATATCTTCGTGGTCAACCACTATTGAGGTGTAATGGCAGCGCCTCGCAAACAAACATCCGTCTAACACCAAAAGAGGGAGAACAAATCTCGCGTATCTGCCACGTACTTCCTCCCATGACATTACTTCTTGTACACGTAAGTCTAATTCTCTAACTTAACGTTTAATGGAAATTTGTTCGTTTTTACTTATTTTAACCGTACATAAAAATGTTACTTTTTAACGCAATTTTTACACATTCGCGTCCGATATCGCTACAAAAAATATTTCATATTGCTTGTGATGTGTCGAAGAAGAAAACAATCTAAACTTTGGAATATGTATATGCTGACAGTAACATATAAAAGCCTAGTACTATAAAAAATAAATATTGGTTGGCTAAAGAAATATAATCTAATATAAAAAAGAAAAAATTATATCATGAACGGAAAATCATCACTTGACCACATGACGGGACATACACAAGAATACTACAGGTTGCCTCAGACATGAACTGGAGGAAACACCCAACGAAGAAACGCCTATATAGACACATTCCTCATATCTCAGTCTTCGCCCTAACCCTCACCCTAACCCCAAACGTCTATATAGACACATTCCTCTTATCTCAGTCTTCGCCCTAACTCTTACCCTAACCCCAAACGCCTATATAGACACATTCCTCATATCTCAGTATTCGCCCTAACTCTTACCCTAACCCCAAACGCCTATATAGACACATTCCTCTAATCCCAGTCTTCGTCTGGTCACTTCTAGATACAATTCAATAGCAGTATATTAGAGAAATAAGTCATAAAGGATGAGTGATATCCTCCGATGGAACCTATTACACGAAATAGATTGGTTAGAAGACCTTATCACAATTATATTGACAAACGTATACAAGACTTTAAATGCGATCTAGAAGACCCATTGACAGTGATGTCTGACAGGAATGGTTGTAAGAAATGAGTCAGGAGAAGCCGAGAAAAATTCTTGACCTGATTGATTGAGAGATGATATTGTATGAATTGTATACATTTCTATTGAGAAAAATTAAAGGATTTATTTGAGACAGTCAAAAAGGAGATTCCAAAAGAGACATAATAAGCTGAATAAAAATCATCAGGTATCTATGTAATGGATATTACATAGATAATATACACGTAATAAGCCATTTATATGTTCCATTTTCAAAGAAAACGAAACCAAGTCTGAGCCATAATTGCTCGATATATTTAATTGGTGATATTAAGTTTCACAGAGGTGGCGTGGTTACATTCAATACGATACAATTCAATAGCAGAATTGGGGAAAACCGAGATCAAAGTAAGTGAAATCAATTGAAAAAGCGAGTCAATGTACCGATAAATCGATAAATGATTTTGCCAGTAGAACATGTGTCTTAACTTAAAACAATGGCGACTCGAGATCAGAAGTAACACAACACGTGACTTCATAATAATGCATGTTAAGTTCATAATAATCGATTAGTTTTGTTTTAGTTTCTTGCCAATGTGAACTAAAGGCGCATGTTGAATCAATGTTTATACAATTTCCACGGCTACACATCTATCTATCTATCTATCTATCTATCTATCTATCTATCGTCTCGGGAGTTTTTCAACCATTAAAACTATATATAAAAACACTTTCGTACCAAGTACTTTGGTGGAAAATTACTTCCCCGACTTTACCGATATGCAGAGGTTTAAAACTAATGTAAAGAGACATCTCGCTGCACAGCTCCCAACTTAGGATGACACCCTAAACCTACTCTCTAATTCTCAGTAGCCTATTACGTCTACAGTGGCGCCCTGCCTTGTTTGGTGTGAAATATCTTAAAAATAGAAAAGTCAATTTACTTTTTACAGTCACTATATTAGTTTCTTCCATGAATTTACGCTAGTCTTAACATTATTTAAGCAGTCATCAGTTGTTTACCATGAAACACTGTTTCGAGAATTTGAATAAAAAAACAGTATTATATCTCATGGCTTCCTAGCAGAGTTGATCAGAGCCCACTTCCCTTAAAAGACCAGAATAAAAACGTTCCGTATATTAGATCTAAGTTTTTTTGCAGATTAATGTTTTGATAACTTATTTTCTTATTACAAACTGTCCTCTTTGCCTGTATTGTTCGTCTGTGTCTAAGAAAATGTATCTGTTATGTGTTAAAAAAAAAGGATGAAGAGAGTATGTTAAACAGGCCTATTATAGTTCCTCTTTTCAGGGTTTGAAATTGACGGTACTGATGTTTTTTTATCTTCTGTAATACATATATTAATAAATATTACGCTATTATGTTTGATCTAAAAAAATAATCAAGCACCTGCTGGGGTTTCTCTGCCACTAACCTTACACACACTCATATATATATATATATATATATATATATATATATATATATATATTGAAGTTTGAATTACATACTAAGGAGTTTGAATTGTTTACTGGGGAGTTTGAATTACTAAGGAGTTTGAATTACCTACCAGACACCATTCTCCAGTGTATTCGGTCTCTCTGTACAAGAGTTTGTCAGGATAGCTTGCCATGTGGATATTTCTCCTTAAAGTAAACTCTGACCAAATATAAAAAAATAACATAGTATTCTAAGACCAAGTAATGCTAATACAAGTAACAACAGCCAGCTGCATACTCCACCAGACTAGATCAATTCTTGTCCTGGTATCCAGTAAGACCAAGAGACCACGAGAAATATATACTATAACATAGTTAACTGGTTAATTGGGGAGAGGGAAATTAGTATTCTTAACTTCTTTACTAATACACGTTTGAGAGGTAAATGGAGAATTTTAATGGAATTTTCGAATATCTATGCATATTGAAATCAGGTGTTAGGCACAGGAAAGGACCGTTTGATTTCTGAAGTAAAATAAAACAATATATATATATATATATATATATATATATATATATATATATATATATATAATTTATTTAGATACTGTATATTACATATTTCAGCAATGTACCACGGTTTCATCCAAAAAGGCAGATTTGGACATCTTTAGTAAATCACTGACGGGACATGTCAACGAAACCCCGTTTTTTTAAATATACGGCTTTCCCCCCATTAAGATCAAGAAAATACGAAAACACCAATTCAATAAACACAAATTAACAAACACGTTAAGTCCATAAAATATTATTGCATCATCTTTAAAGCACTATATCGAACATAAATTTATTCCCAAAAACGACAACAAAAAGGCACCCTAATTTCACAAACTCAAACGACAAACTTCATAGCCCCCCTCCTTTCGTATTTTTTCAGACTAGGTAAAACAATAACATTACAAATCCAAAAAAAGAATAGATAAATAAATAAATAGATAAATAAATAAAACTTGCTAGGGAATAAAATGAAGACCTTTCATACACGAACTAACATCGATCTCCCTTAAGTCTTAGTTAATCACTATTCGACACCGGATTTTTTCGGGGACCCCCTCAGAGATACACCGTTTTCTGTAATTGTTGACGCCATTCCCTATCGGGACGGGACTACGATCATTTCAGCTTGCCGATGATTCCACTGGGCCCATAGATTTACTAAAGATGTCTAAATCTACCCTTTTGGATGAAACCGCGGTACATTGTTGAAATATGTTATATACAGTATCTAAATAAATTATATTAGCTCTCTTATATGATCGAGCACTTTTTTGATTTCTTTTCATATACAACCTGACACACACACACGCACACACACATATATATATATATATATATATATATATATATATATATATATATATATATACATATATATGTATATACATATATATATATATATATATATATATATATATTATTTTCTCTTTTTTCGTTCTGTTTCATCTTTTTTGTTATTTATTTTCTTTTTTATTTATTTTACATTCTTTCACTAATACTATTGTGTTTTTGTACGATCTAATTTAAGATTGCAATGTTTAGGAAAAAGTATACTTATTCTTGCTAACTCTGTTAGGATTAAATATGGCGTCCACGAAAGTAAAAAAAAACATGTCCTTATTTAGTTTAAACATATAAATGCTTTCAAAATATAAATGACTCATTGATGTGGGTTTTGTTATTCATGATTTTTAATTTTCTCATGTTTTTCTCTTTTCTCCTGACAAGTCGCACGCATATAAAATCCAAGATATATAACTCTGTATTTTGGTTGTCTAAGTGACGACGAAACGGTCCATTAAAAATTGAATCGTTTTGAAGACATAAGTATTGAAATCAGACTTTCTATTGTATATTTATACATGCTCTTGGAGTTAAAAATAAACATATATTGAACATTTTAACTATAAATAAATATAAATTACGCACATAGGTGAAAAGAGTTTTTTTTAACCTCCGGATGTGATACTGAATTCTCTAAAGAATAGATTCAAGGAAGATAACTTAACAAAATTAGCATATATATATATATATATATATATATATATATATATATATATATATATATATATATATATATATATATATATATATATATATATATAAGTATGTATATAAAAAAATAATGTGAAAAAAAGTTTATATTGTGTTATAACTTTTTATTATTTATTTTTTTATTTATTTATTTTGTGACGTGTAGGAATATAAATTGTTCTGTAAAGAAAAATAGTTTTTTCTTGTTGATGGTATGGAGAACAAAATTTTCGACTGATCCTTCAGTCTTCATCGGTGTTTGGGGTTTGCGTGTGTACGGTGGGAGGTTTTCCCAGGCAATGAGGGGGAAAGAGTAGAAAAATCATAAATTATATATATATATATATATATATATATACATGTTTTTTTGTTGTTGTTGTTAATCACTCTCTGTTGCTTGCTGCAAATACTCGCCGACTTGGCATTTACAAAGTTAAATTCCTCAGCTAAGCTAATTTGTGGTGGCCAACGGGTAAGTCTCTTGACTGCGAATCAGTGGCGATTTGTGATGGGAGTTCGCGCCCGCCGACCGTCGAGAATTAACTTCCTGCACTGAAGATTGCGTAAGCATAAAACATCGATGTTTGTAGGTAATACATAATTAATGTATATAATTGTAGTTTGCTTGAAGCATTGCTAGTAAACAATATGAAGGTGCAAATTTCGAGGCAGACGCAATGCAATGTTGAAAAACCGAAAGGTAGAATAAAAATAAATGACAAGAAACGGTAAATCTCAGATCCTATCATATTCCAATAACCATGGTTTTATTTTATTATTTTTATTTTTTCACATTTCCAAAAAACATAACATTTCTGTGAGATATATTTTTACGGTCCGTTTCATTTGTATGGTGCCAAACAACATTTTTATGTCAATATCGTCTCTGCAACACTAGAAAATCATCAGAAAAATTCACAAAGAGTAAAAAGTTCTTGGATTGAAGTGTCTAATAATCTAATTTCAATTTTAAAACAAGCGAAAATAAAAGCAAGACAGATTCCCGGGCAACGCTTCTATGTACAGATGTGCCTATATAATTTGTGTTTTCTTTATATTCACTGCACTTTTACATGTTGTATAAGTGTTTAATTAATATGTAGAACTTTTACAAATGTCAGTCTGTGAGAAAACCAAGCGCAGAATGAATTAATAAAACATGAAGAACGGAACTAGTAGCATTAGAAATACTTGTAAAACGTCGTATGTTTTTTCTTCTTCCGTTCTTCTATGGTCTCTGGTGGTCATATAGGTTCTATGACTTGCGGTGCCAAACACACGCTTTGTTTGATCTCGTCCGAATAAATTTCGTATTCTTTACTTCCATTATCTCAGTTATTTCCAGACGTGTGATCAGTCATTTCCCAAGGCGAATACGCAACAAGGAAACATATCACAAGAATATCAACTTCCTTAGGGAGAATACAGAGCTAGAGAATAACCAAAAATAAAACAACTTGAAAATAAATAATAAAAGCACTCAATGTTGAATCATCTATCTATCTATCTATCTATCTATCTATCTATCTATCTATCTATCTATCTATCTATCTATCTATCTATCTATCTATCTATCTATATCGATCTACTGATCTATTTATCTATCTATCTATCTATATCGATCTACTGATCTATTTATCTATATATCTATCTATCTATCTATATCGATCTACTGATCTATCTACCTATCTATCTATCTATCTATCTACCTATCTATCTATCTATCTATCTATATCGATCTACTTATCTATCTATCTATCTATCTATCCATCTATTTATCTACCTATCTATCTATCTATCTATCTATCTATATCGATCTACTGATCTATTTATCTATCTATCTATTTATCTATCTATTTATCTATCTATCTATCTATTTATCTATATCGATCTACTGATCTATTTATCTATCTATCTATCTATCTATCTATATATATATATATATATATATATATATGTATCTATGTACCTATTTATCTATGTATATACGTATGTATATGTATCTATTAATCTATCTATCTATCAATCTATCTATTTATCTATATATTAGTATTTCATGTATCCACATAAAATTTTATGAAGAGATATAATTTTTTATGTATCAATTCTTAGTATGTACTTCAACAGTGCTCGATACGCAAGTAGAGCTAGGTAGTAAGCTATGAAAATATATTTATGGTAATTAAGCTACACAGAGGCTTCCACGTTTCGTCCTCGGGGGAACCTCTAGGCTAAGATTCCCTCCGGGGACGAAACGCGGGAGCCTCTGTGTAGCTTAATTACCATAAATATATTTTCATAGCTTACTATATATCTATCTATCTACTTATCTATCTATATATATATCAATCTCTGTCCATATATCTCTTTATATATATATAAATATATGTATATTGTGTATGTGTTATTATTTTTTTTTCGTTTGTCATCGTGCACACTAGATGATGTCACAATAGATTAACTCATCTGTTTGAACAAAAAGAGAGAATGAACGAGATTATTGATGATGTCATAAATGATAAATGATGGAATTGCTTGAGTCTATGTTAATATTGGTGCATAGTGGATAATCTCATGGACGGCGGCACCGGGAGGGGGGACAGGGAGGGCTCACCCCCATACCTTTTGACTTGCCCCCCCCCCACTTTACGGTCATCAATAATGAAGTTATATATGCATGTGTTTAACCGGGCCCCCTACTTTTTAGGAGAGCCCCTCCACACTTTTATTACTGTCCCGCCGGTCCTGAATCTTACAGTGATTGATAACGTCATGGAACCAGGATAGTTAAAAGAAAGAGGGTGATAAAAAGAAAGAAAGAAAGAAAAGGCAAAAGAGACAGAAAGAGAAGGTAGGAAGAGAGATACAGAAAGTGGGGGAGGGCATGTAAGAGACAAAAAACTATTATGAAAAATCAATCTGTGACGTCATAAATAATGAATGAGAGTTTTTGGCAGATGTAAAGGTAGACATATGACCCGTTGGATTTAGATGCGCGGGTTTTTAAATTGCCTTTCTCATCTTTTTTGTTAACCTTTTTTCCTATTTGTTTTGAAATAGAGTGATTGTTTTTCTTATTATCAAATGAGTGTATCTGACGAGCAGCCTGTTAAACAAAATACTATATTTTCGTAAAAGGGTTGTGAAACGTGCGTAATACGGTAAAAATATAAGCATTCACCGAAATAAAGAAAAAATATGATTTATGACTGATTTTATTCTTTTGGTCATTGGAATAATACCAACCCGTATATATATATATATATATATATATATATATATATATATATATATATATATATATATATATATATATATATATATATATATATATTGTGTGTGTGTGTGTATTTTGGTAGCATTTCTTCCTTGTAAAATTTAACATATGTATATATATATACATAAATATAAATATGTATGTATATATATACATACATATATACATATATATATATGTATACATATTTATATATATATATATATATAAAAAAATATATTTTTTGATTTTATTCCATTAGTTGCGACAAAACAGGTTTTGTTTCATTGGTGCGAATAGCGACCAACTCATCGGGCCGGCGAAAGGAATTCAAATGGCATAACATTTTAACTTCACTTTAACGGGAGATTGAAAATTGAAAATACATTAGAGGGGGAGGGGGATAGAGTTGGGGCTTTGTCTATAACGGCGACATGGGACATGAGAGGGGAGGGGGGAGGACCCCAACAAGTCGTGTTTCAAATTATTACGTGGGAGGTTTTGCACGTGTCAGTGCTGTGACGATCTCAATCTCGGCCGGGGTGGGAGGAGGGAGATGGGGCGACGGCCAGAGTGAGTTAAATTTAAAATGAGAATAAAATTATGATTACAACCGTCATTTTTATTTTATTTTAATTCTAATAAGTAATTATCATGTTGATAAAAATGTTTGATAATTTTAATTTAGGGTATTAATTGCTACTTTTGCATTTTATTTATTTTATTTTAATGTTTTGTTTATTATTTGTAGTGAATTTTGTTGTGATTATATTTTTTTAAATTGTGATTATATTATACCGAGATCAATACTAGTGGAATCATTTTATAAGAGAAGTTTTCTGGTGTTACCAGTCTTATCATTAACAAAACCGATTATGACAATGGTAACGCCTGCCAATCATATTTGTAACAAGTTAATTATATATAAAAATATATATATTGTGTGTGTATTTAGGCATTATATTTTCATTTAGGCAAACATTATTTAATAACAGTGTTTTTGCTTGATGAGACGTTTTTAAATTTTTGTTTTAATTTTCCGAATGGTCCATTTAGTGTTTTGTTTAAATTATTGTATGTAAGTTCCGTGGGTTTCTTGTTTCATTTTTCTTTTTCTTTTTTCACGAGTACTTTCGATTTGATTCTTCTTAGTGTCTGTACAAACATGTATTTACTATTGAATTTTTATTTTATTATAACGGCCAGTACTTTACAACTATTAAAAAAGCGTCTATAATGTTGAGATGTTACACGAGAGCGTGATTACGTTCTAATACCATTTAATATTCAAAAGTTTGATTGCTTAACGGCTAAGAATTAGATCACGTTCTAAGCGCGCTCAAGATTCAAACGTATAATTGCTTAACGGCTAAGAAATTAGTAACGTTAATTACTATGCTAGGCACTTGAAAATTTTTTGACTAGTTTCGTAATTCACAGTATATATATATATATATATATATATATATATATATATATATATATATATATATATATATAATTTATTTAGATACTGTATATTACATATTTCAGAAATGTACCGCGGTTTCATCCAAAAGGGCAGATTTAGACATCTTTAGTAAATTTCCGTGCCCAGTGGAATCATCGGCAAGCTGAAATGATTGTAGTTGCGCAACCCTTGGAGAAAGCGTCTGTAGAATTGTTGAAACAGGACCAACTATGAAGTTCCCCTTTCCGTTTTTTAATTAAAGCGTTTTTTAACTTCCTTTAGCGTCAGCATAATACACTCCTGTTAATGTTCTTTGATTTTATAAATAATCTAGCAGTATCAAACCCTTTGAATCCCAGAAAAGCGTGGCCGTCAGTTTTTGAGCTGACTTTTGAGATTTTAACTTGATGGATCCTGAAGATCCCAGTTTGAGCCCTTGCTTTGACTCTTTTTTTAACTCACATACATACATGTGAATCTAAGTTTCATCTCCGATGATCATTTACGCCAGAAATTGCTCTTCACCTGCTTCAATTTTGTTCAAAAATGTCAAGGATAAATCACTTCTAAGATTCTGTTGATCAGGCCGCCACGCGTTTGGAACCCGTCGTACTGAAAGCTTGTTCAGTCCTAAATTACTATGTAGAATCAGATTTGCCGACCCAGAGGAAATATCTAGGGGCGGAGCTTTCTAACTGATAATTATTGAGTAGTCTCGCTGTTTTCATCATTCATCGGGGTTCTTTTTTAAATATTTTTTAACATAGTTCACCCCCCCCCCCACCAAAAAAAAAAGGCAGCCCGCCACTGCAGACATAAAGCGGCTACTGAGAAAAACGGTGTGAGTTTTTTTTTTGGGGGGGGGGGGTTAACCTAAATTGGGAGCTGCGCAGCGAGATGTCTGCTTACATTAGTTTTACATTTCTGCATGTCAGGAAAGCAGGGAACAGGGAGGGAGTTACAGAGTCCAGCAGTATGAGGAAAGAAGCTATTGGAGTAGAAAGCTCTTCGGCATCTGGGGACTTCCACAGTGAATCGATGGAATTTGGCAGATTGATCTCACCGAACGAATTTTGTCTTTAAAGCCGTCTTTTCCATCTTTGAGTCGCAGAATCTGCTTACAAGTTGATTCAGCGACTCAAAAATGGCAGAGACGACTTTAAAGACAGCAGTCTTTTTTGGAGCACGGGTTCCATAAACATTTTCCAGAGCCTGAAAAATCTGTGTTCCTTTATATTTGAGTTTTAACAAATATTTGATATTCGACCGTACCTCAATATATCTGTTTTCCATTGTCGAAAAAGTAGCTGCCCTTTTAAAAAGTTCTGAACAATAACAGAGGCTTGCATGAAACTTATCGCAGGTACTTAAAAGCAAAAAAACGTGTTTTCACATGTTTGAACTAATTTAAACTTGATCATTTTACTGCGATTAAAAGATTTCGCTAACTTTCTTATTTTTTATGTTAATACGTTTAACTAAACGTTTATTAATAGATAACTTTTTTTGTGTTCAATGTAAGAAAAGTTTCATCAGCTTTTGTAAGGGGTTGCTAGAGACACAGAAGTTCTGTCATTATCTTCACATGCTAATTGTACATGTGTATACACTTATATTTAAGGTACACTCCCTAGTATGTTTTATGTTCGCGACAGCCAGGAAAAGAGAGGTATAGAGGAGAGGGGGACAGAGAAGGGGGATGGATTTCTGATCTCTCTCTCTCTCTCTATATATATATATATATTTATATATATATATATATATATATATATATGTATATATATATATATATATATATATATATATATATATATATATATAGAGAGAGAGAGAGAGAGAGAGAAGAGGGTAGTGCAGTATTAGTGCAGTTCCAACGAGAATAAAATTATATATGTAAAGGAGTAAGGCTACCAACATTTTTAAAAGTTTTTTTCAACATTTATTTATTTATTATTTTGTTATTTTATCATTTTGTTATTTTATCATTTTATAATTTTATATAACGCGTTAATCCATTTTGGATTTACATATCTGATGAAAGCGGACCACCGCTTGAAACGCGTTATATAAAATCATAAAATCATAAAATAACAAAATAATAAATAAATGTTGAAAAAAACTTTTTACAAATGTTGGTAGCCTTACTCCTTCACACACACACACATATACATATATATATATATATATATATATATATATATATATATATATATAGTCCTCTAGAAAGCGATAAAGGAGAGAGAGGAGAAAAGACATATAAGAATACTTTTCATTTATATTCCATCATATTAAAAAAATGAAACTATATTTATTGATTTCCTACAATTTTATTTAACAAGCAATTGTGAATATATTTATATTTAAGGTAGACTCCCTAGTATATCATTATGTAAGGGATGGCCATGCACAAAGAGAAAGATATATATATATATATATATATATATATATATATATATATATATAGAGAGAGAGAGAGAGAGAGAGAGAGAGAGAGAGAGTGAGAGAGAGAGGGGGGAGAAGACAGAGGCGTTATGTGAATGTTCTTCACTTACATTTTATTATATTAAAAAAGTAAAACTATATTCTTTGATTTCATATAGTTTCATTTATCAAACAATTGTAAGATTGAATCGAAACCGCACACTCTATATTTCCAGTCTGATAATTTTCCTACTTAACAATTCAGACATTTGTTGAGTTGACTTTTAAAATAAAACTCATGAGAAAAATAGAATATACGTATCTTATTTTTTAAGCGGGTTCTGTTCGTGGAGGTCACTGAGAGCCAGGGACACGTATATATTCGGTACCAAGAGGTAACATAGAGAGTTGGTACCATTTAAATTTTCTTCGCCGAAGAATCTTATACATATATTTATAAATTTCATCAAAACAGAATATATTTGAAGTTTTATAGGAGGCGCAACCCACGTAGCTCCCTTAGGTAAGGAGTAGAAAGCTCTCTGGCATCTGTGGCCCTCCACAGTGAATGGATGGGATTTAGCTGAGTTTCGTTGAAGCCGGCACCTGAGCAGCAAGTTCATCGGAGCACATTCCATTGAAGTACTTGTAAAACAAGCACAAGGATGCAACATTGCGGCGATGGGACAAGGGTTGGAGATTGGTGGATAGTGAGTGCCATATTAGATTTTTTTAGCTTGCCTAAGAGGGGGAAGTAGTGGATCGTGCACCACCCTATATCTGACAACACTACTTCATGCATGGACGGATTGTGCCTTTAAGAGATATAGGATACTGTCAGGTGTGAGAGGTTTTCTAGCTCAGTAGAGGGAGCCCACTTTCTTTGCTGCAGCTTTGGCAGTGTCTTCTATGTATTTGTTCCAATTCATGTTACCTGTGAATGTTAGGCCGATGAGTTTTAACGTTGGACTCTCAGATAGAGTGTTATTTGCAATTGCAATCGGTGGTTGAAGAGGTTTCTTGTAGTTTCTCTTTGCAAAACTCAATCATGTTCTGCAAAATCCAAAACAAAAACAACAATTTCCCTCTTTCCTCCTTACCCTCTCCTCCCCTCTCCATCCCTTCCCCCTTTCACTAAACCAAACACTACTATAAATACTTGAACATATAAAGAACTTGAAGCATAAAAACTTTCACTAAAATGACCGGATTCCGCATGAAATAATCCGAGGAGGGTTGATATGCCGTAAAAAAAGCAACCAAACAAAGGAAAGAGTTGGTTAATATGATAGACGTGTTGATACTTTTCAAACACACTTTTTGGAGGGAAATAAAAAAGGAAAAACAAAGAAATATTTTTTATATATTCATCAACGTTTCGTCTTTATTGTAAGACTTCCTCAGGATGATAATTTTAAGAAAAATGTCATGCATGTACATGGAAATATTGGGTTGACATGATGGGTTGATAAGGAACAGTGGTAGCCGTGGCTACTAAGAGCGCTGGACGAGGGTCCAGGCTGCAGGAAGTCCAGCTCTCTTAGTAGCCACGGCTACTACTGTTCCTTATCAACCCATCATGTCAACCCAATATTTCCATGTACTTGCATGACATTTTTCTTCAAATTATCATCCTGAGGAAGTCTTACAATAAAGACGAAACGTTGATTAATACATTAACAACTATCTTTTGGTTTTTCCTTTTTCATTTCCCATTAAGTCGGATTACTTTCATCCTTCTTTTCTAACGGATACAGTTTCTTAGACACAGACGAACAACGCAGGTAAGGAGGATTTTTTAATAACAAAATAAGTTAGTAAAACATTAATCTGGAACAAAACTTAGATCTAATATAGGGAACGTTTTTATTCTTGTCTTTTAAGGGAAGTGGGCTCTGATCAACTCTGCTGGGAAGCCATGAAACAAAATACTGTTTGTTTATAAATTTATGAAACTGTTTCCCATTACGTCGGTTTATTTTAATCCTTCCTTTCATACACTTTATATATATATATATATATATATATATATATATATATATATATATATATATATATATATATATATATATATATATATATACATTATACATCAATCCTTGTCAAGTTGTAAATTTTTTTTTAATAACAAAATAAGTTAGTAAAACATTAATCTGGAACAAAACTTAGATCTAATATACGGAACGTTTTTATTCTTGTCTTTTAAGGGAAGTGGGCTCTGATCAACTCTGCTGGGAAGCCATGAGACAAAATACTGTTTGTTTATAAATTCCTGAAACAGTTTCCCATTACGTCCGTTTACTCTAATCCTTCCTATCTCACACTTATATATATATATATATATATATATATATATATATATATATATATATATATATACGTGATACATCGATCCTTGTCAAGTTGTAAAACGTGTTTCGATTCGAAAGATCGGGGTAAAACGACAGTTACAGAGGCGTAGTAATTCATTCGTGTCAACCTCGGTAATAAATAAGCATCGAAATCTGCGAGAGACATCTGCGAGAGAAGAACACACACCTTCCAAGTGTTTTTTTATTTCATCATGGAGATGAATCAAAGTGAAGATATTCGACAATTATTGATGACTATCTGGCTTTGCGAACCCGCTATCGCTTCGCAAGGTTCGTTAATTGAGGCACGTAAAATACTTGAAATAGATGAAAAATACATTTTTAAATATAAACATTTAACTCATAAGTTTCTTTAAAACATAGCACTTCCGTACTTATTCGTATAAATAGATAAACATCAAAATGTTAGTACTTTTTATACGAATTTAGTTATCTTTGAAAAATACCGTGTGTATGGGGGGATCTCTTTTTAAAACTTACCATATAGTAATTGAAAATGAAGTCAGTCTCTCCAAAGTGTGGAAACAAACTTTAAGCACAGATGCGAAACGTTTAGTCTATGAGACGACGTCGTCAACGCGAAACTGAAAAGAGGGTACAATATAGAAATCGAGGAAGATGGCCTTTTTGCTCCTGTTCTGTGCTCGCTTATGCCTGTCGATAATAAACGGTGTTAGTTTTTTTTTTAAAGGGGGTTTAGTAAGTTATTTTTTATTAAATACTCTTAATTAATTACTGTTAATCAACGAAACAATTGCACATATCTATACGAAATAATACAATAAAATTACAAATCAATAACACACAATTAATGAAAATATAGATATGCAAATAAGGCATTCAAATAAGTGCATTTCGTCTGTACTATATATAGAGTATTTCAAAATATTATCCTGTATTATTGATTTAATAAGAATAACCCTTACTTTATTGCCAATCGCCTGGGGCGCCCCTACGGGAAATGCTACGGGGCTGCCCAGGCATTTTTTGACGGCCCGAGCGCTCTTCTTTCTTTAGGGTGCTGGCTTTTCAAATCCAACTTTCACGACCTTGCGTCACATCTTACCGCTGTGGGAGGTAGACAAATACCAAATAAGAATACTCCCAAGTTTATTTCTAATCGCCTGAGGCCCCACTACCGGGGAATGCCAACGGGGCTGCACAGGCATATTTTTCCGGTCATAGTGGTCTGATTTTTCTAGGGCGCTGGATTTTCAAATCCCACTTTCCCGACATTGTGTCACATCTTACCGGTGTTGATGGTAATATAGGAGTGAGGCCTAACAACACATTCGCATTTATTCATTTAAAAGAGAACAAACTCCCTACCAAAGGGAGCAATATCTCCCCGACAACAAACGATACTCACCGTCTTGTTAATTACACACTTAGTTTGGCGCTGAAACGGTAGCTAATTGTCACCCAGACGCGTAGCGTTTTTTTGCTTTCTTGTTTGAAATATGATTGTAACCAAAAAAAACGTGTAGAACTTTTACTTATTGTTTAAAGGAAAATGTTACAAAGACTATGGACTCCCAGAAGTAAAATAAAATTGAAAACTCGATGTCAGTGTAATCTTTTCATGAATCGTGAAGGCAGACCCACCATAATGTTGGACCCCATTTGATCAAAATAAAATATACGTAATAGAGTTCCAAGATACACACTGGGCCTCAGTAGCAACGTGAACCATTTGGAGGTTAGTGACTTCGCAAACGACGTTGAGCCGGGCCTATACAAAATAGGTTACAATTTGGAAATTATAGTTTCTGTATATCACATCACCTACCTGGGATATTCAGGCTAACTGGGGAACGCATGTGAACTCGTATTTTCCATAAACTTCCATTTACAGTAGAATAAATAATGGCCGACACTGGGCGAATAACAAAAAAAAACGTGGTAGTACCGGCTACTCCACTTAGCAAATACAGGGTGATCCCACAAAAAAACAGGCTCCAAATCTAATTAGGCCCCGTTTCTTAGTGTTTCGTCAAAATGAAATGAATTTTGGGGCATAACTAGTTTATAATATTCACAACATCATATCAAAACACTAGGGTCTTTGGCCTTTTTTTCTCCGTTCTACAGTATGTGTTCTCGATGGACTCCTTTTAGCTCCGTGCATTTCTTGAGGCGCAGTACGAAGTTGTCCATGACGTTCTTACAGACTGAATTGGGAATGGCTCTCATCTCCTCCCTGATGGCTTCCTTGAGTTTCGCGATGGTTCTGGGTTTCCCTGCGTACATTCTGTCCTTAAGATAGCCCCAAAGGAAATAATCTAGGGGGCTTAGGTTCAGGCTATGGGGTGGCCACTCAGCCTCCGAAGTTCTCTTTCAGCAAATCTCAGGACAGGTTTGAGGTGTGAGAACTTGCTCCGTCTTGCTGGAACGAGAACTTGCTCATGAGCGACGGGTAGAGGGTCTGGAGCTTACTCTTTAAGGTTTTGAGGACCTCCACATACAGCTCCTTAGTGACTGTCACTGCTGCGCCAGATTCTTCGATGAAGATTGGTCCGATGATGCCTCTGACCGAGATTGCAGCCCACACCGTGCAATTAGAAGAGTGCAGGGGCTTGGTGGCTACTTAATTGGGTCTGGAGGACCCCCAGAAGACATTTGTCTTGGAGTTCGCCTTTCGGTCAAGATGGAAGTGGGCTTCATCTGAGGTCCAAAGGAGGTTAAGGAAACCTGGTGTCTCCTCGATCTTATCGAGCATCTTGATTGCCATAGCGCTCCTCTGCTTCTTGTCTGAGGCTGTAAGGGTCTGCAGCGTCTGTATTCTGTATGGGTAAGCCCTGATATTGTTCACCAGCACTCTCCTGCATGTCTCACGGGAGATACCGAGGGACTGACTTCGCTTACGCACAGAGCGTTTCGGACTCTCCTGGAGAGACTCTCTCACACTTTCGACCAGCTCAGCTGTCCGCTTCTTGGGACGTGCCGAGTGGCTTGGACGGTTCTTACTGGCAGCGTTGAGGTTCTCCACGGCCCCATACTTCTCGAAGTGGTCCACCCAGTTCAAAATTCTGCTTTTGGGTGGAGCATTTTCACATAGGAACTGATGCATGAAACTGTCCTGGGTTTTCTTAAACGAGCCTGTCTTGTAGTAAAATTTAACACAGTGTATTCTATATCCCAGTTCCCATTAATTATAAGGTCTTGGTGTACTCACGGTCGTTGATTCTGTCATGTCCTGTAAAATCAGGGCAATCGGTGAATAAATAAAGGAGATATCACATAAAGTGTACACGGGGCCCGTTTTTTTGAGTCACCCTGTATTAAAGATAAAAAGATTAAAAGTATTGTTTAGGGTTGATAAAAAATAGAATAACATTTTACAACCATTCAAACCTTATCATTAATGAGGTATCAACATTCGAATGGTTGTGGTTCAGTGATGAAGCTTACTTCTCACTACCAGGACACGCCAACAGCAAGGACTCTGTTTTCCGGGGATCCCAAGCACCAGATGAAATCCTTCAGTCGACTGGACTTTAGTAAAGAGACTGCGCGGCTATCCATCCTTAAGCATGACATAATTTGACAGACTTTTTTAATACAATTGCATTTATTTTAATGAATAACTCTTTTATTTGACTTTTAAAAGTTGGATGAAGATTTTACTTAACTAAATAAATATTTTCTCGATTCTAAAGACGTGATGTTACTAGTCTCAGTATTTTCTATAAATACTATTATAACATGTGTTCTTCAAAATTATGTGATCTATTCGCCGCTTCTTTTGTTCCAGCTCGTTTGACTCGTTGGCCCAGTTGTCTCTATCAATTCACTGTTTTGAAACCTATTATAATACAGCTTCCCATTCCAGTAGTTTCTTTCCATGAACCGCATGCTTGTGGAACTCTCTTCCTGCTGACTGTTTTCCTTTTACCCATAATCTTGGTCTTTTCAAGACTAATGGCAATAGGCATCTCTTGTCTTTGCGATAATCATATTTGTTCTTGTTAGCTCCTTACATCAAATGGTTTCATGCCTTGTCTGGAGCGATTTACATTAAGAAAATATACACTGTGAAAAAATAATTACTGAGTATATCTTTCTTATGGCTCAGTCAGATTCAGATAAGCCACATCTATCTTTAGAAAGTTAGGAATCTTTTTATATTGATCTGTACAGGATTAAATCCTAAACTAATTAACCGATCATTATGTATTTTGGAAAAAGGTTAGGCATAAGGGGTCCACATGTAGGCTATATTTAGTTGTATTTAGTTGATGCAAAGGAGATAAAAAATGGGGTAAAAAGGCTTTCTTGAAAATTCATATTCCTCTGATTTTTTCGAAATTTTACAGATAGCTATTAGACATCAATTAATAAATATTTTTTTAATTAAGATTTTTTGAAGTATTTCACAGGCCTTTTAGGGGTAATTATATGAGCACAGCCGCCAATCTGAAAATTCAAATATATCAGTAGGGGTGGGACGTAATGGGTGAACATTTCAGATTCATGCGAGTAGTATTTTTTGTGTTCATTTATACATAAATAACACTAAACAACAAAACATTTGTAACATTTTGCAAATTTCAGAAGGTGCAGGCCAAAAATAGCCGTTAGGGCTCCACGGGACTCAAACTCCATCATTTTTCGGTGAAAAAGTGGTTTCATGCGACATTGCAGGTCCTAAAACATCCTCAAAAGCTATGAATGGATATAGATGGTTGAATCTGATATAGTACTTTAATTTAGGACCATTTTCAGGCTGTGAAAGGGTTTTCATGAATGTAAAATAGCCAAAAACTATTGGCCTGCACCTTCTGAATTTTGCAAAATTTTCAAAATGTTTGATTGTTTAGTGTTATTTATGTATAAATGAACAGCAAAATACTACTCGCATGAATCTGAAATTTTCATCCATTACGTCCCACCCCTAATATCATTTGCCCTCAATTCATCGGTAGTTAGTAGAATGATTCCCTTGATTTCAATTTCTTCTTAAAACCCTTTATTTTATAGAATAAAAATTATGTAATTGATTTTGATCAAAATTAGAATAAGGATTCTTGACATTAGGTTTAGTGTCATTATATCTTTAAAATGATACATACAAGTGGTGCTAAACAGTTCTGTCCGGGGAAATAATTTTACCCGTCCTGGGATTAACATGCTTTTAGAGATTCTGTAAAATTACAGATGGTCGGTGCCGAAGAGTAACTGCATCATTAGTAATGGATGCTGGAGATTTGGCATTTGATGATCAGTTATGCCGAACTGAACAAAAATCAATAGTAAACATAAAAGACAATGCTCTCCATGCTGATAGCGAAATATGCTCGATCCAATTTGAGACAACGCATATCGTTCTTCAATTCAAACTACATCGACTCTTAAAACTGTAAATGACCACAGGATTAAGTGGCTGAAGATAGTGGTATCCAGTGGGACTCTCTACGCCCCCAGCGTTTAACAAAAAAACACTACTCGTCTATTTCAAACCTGTTTTTCTCTCTTTTAGCAGTTAATTTAGCTTAGCCAATCAGGTACCTTTCCAGTCTCCCATACGTTGTAACATTTTATTTTTTAGTACATATATGATCTCAGATACATTGCTATTTAAGTTAACTTGTAAAATCCGACTGACTTAATATTATATATAAGAAATATATATAAAAAACGGTAATATAAGGTGACCATCAACAATTCCACCGTTATTAAATCTCACAATCCTTTCAGTCCCGATTCGGTTGCGATGACCCTCTTAAGTTCATCAATAGCCTCATGGAGTGTGAAGCCCATTCCGAATCACACATCTTACTGATGAGACGATCACCAAAGTGTCGACGCAACCATTACAACGAGTCATTTAAAATTTGGGGAGTTGCCTGATGTTGTTGAACCTAGTGTTCATTGTCTACAATAACTCCTACTTCCAAATGCTACCAAACACTTATAAACAACAACTAGGTTGTGTTGTATTACTCGTTATTGGTTTCCCAATAACTCTTTTAGTTCTCGTAGAACTTCGCTGCTGATTCAAAGGGGACGATATGTCGTATTTACTTAGATCTGATTCTCGATCGCCGTCGCCATTATACTGACTACTCGTGCGCGCTTTTCAGTCTCTGTGGTCGCTAATATTCGTACTGCCTTTTCTCGCCTGCAACCATTGTGTCGCACTGCTTGTTTCTTCTGCAACCTTTTGCCGTCGGGACTGCTATAGTTCGTCGCTCGTCCCCGCAGGCGCCGTTGTCATCATTCTTAACGGGCTGTTGTCCTCGCTCTCTGAAATCAATTTCTTAAAGTATAACAAGTCTTTTTCTGTTTTAAAGAACCGCCTTTATTTAACTATTCTAGTTAGCCGACCTGAACGAGTTCGTTGATTGAGAGAGAGGTTTACGTTAACTAATTTCACTAGTTAATATTCTTAATTGACTGAGAGAGAGGAGTATGGGAGATTTACTAATTTGTTCTTAGATTTCCGTCATTCGGAATCTTTCTCGTAACCGCTTCATATTTGGCGATGTTGACTCTCTCGCTTCCAAGCCAAATTTGATGCAATCTCGATTTTAATTCTCCCACGCCGAACTCTCGCTACCAAATCTCGCGACCAACACGCAGGTGTGATGTCAACTTCTGACCTCTCGTAACCTTAAAGCAAATCAACGTCAACGCGCACCGTGGGAAAACACATCGAACCAAACCGCACAGAATGACTCCGCCACAAATCGCGCAAGTCAAACCCGTCCCAAACAGATACGTCCAAGCCATTATCTAACAGTTGCATTCAGTCGTCATCCACACGATAGAGCAGGCTTGGCTCGTGTCTTAGAACGGCGATAAAAATAGACTGTCATACATTCATGACTGAAACTTCGCGAAGAAGTGAAGCATAATTTTGATAATAGCAGTTGTAAATGTATATTTGTAAATATGAATTCATTAGAAGTTTAAAGAAATGAATTATGTAAATTGCAAAACCCGTCTAGTGTCTGAGCGAGTGTTGGTAACAGTATATAAGGAAGTTGAAATAGTATTAGTTTAAGTAATATTCTTAACACGTTTTCTGTTCGAATCGCAGTCTCGTCTTGAAATTTATTTATAATTTATTTAATGTTATTTAATCTAAATTAAGTAATTAACAGTTTCCCAACGTAATTCTAAGTTATACAAATATTATGAACGCTGACTTGAAAAACTTAATTAAATAGTAATTACCCCCCTCCCCCTCCTATTACGTTTACAAAAGTTCTCGCCGACGGACAGACAGACAGACAGACAGAAAGACAGACAGAAAACCTGCTCGTTATAGTAATTCAATTCCGGAGAGCAGAAAAAGGGGTTGAAGAGTTCTTTTCTTTTTCACCACATTTTTCGCCACCCAGGGAAGTTCAAGGCTGTATGTTTCTTTTGGGGGAAAAGGGGTTACATCTAATATCTTTTCTCAGTTTTCCTTAAACTCCATTATTTTTACTTGATAAAAAACAAGTTATTGCTTTTTTTTCTAAACTTACTCTATCATCGAGCAAGTACAACCCACGTTAACAAAAAATTTCTTTAAATTTCTGATATTTATTAGTAAGAAAAAATAAAATTAAGTAATCACAAATTAAATAAATCTACATCCCACAAGCAGTAACATTAAAAAAAGATAAATGTAAAACGGATGTTTGTGTGATTGAAACTCCTTTCTGATTTTTGTTTTCTTAAAACAATTCTGTTGATGTTTGCAGGCTTTTACGTATGCGTGAATAAAAGAAAAATGACAATATGATTCAACGTTTGATTGGTTAATACTCTGATGTTAAGAAGCGACAAGTGTGAGCGGAATGTATGTTACTGTTACTATAATGGGACTGTGAGTTTGTTTTACTAACCCTGTATTACTCATCTTTCTAATTGTGTCCTTTCAAAGAACAACAGCCTCCACACTTTTCATTCTGACGTCATATAAGGAACATGTACTGACCAATAAGAGAATCACCGTTTCGAATTTTTGAGATATAATAAATAGTAATAAGTAGTAATATATACTAAGAAATAGTAATATATAATAATAATAAATAGTAATAAGTAGTAATATATACTAAGAAATAGTAATATATAATAATAATAAATAGTAATAAGTAGTAATATGTACTAAGAAATAGTAATATATAATAATAATAAATAGTAATAAGTAGTAATATATACTAAGAAATAGTAATATATAATAATAATAAATAGTAATAAGTAGTAATATGTACTAAGAAATAGTAATATATAATAATAATAATAAATAGTAATAAGTAGTAATATATACTAAGAAATAGTAATATATAATAATAATAATAAGTAATAAAATAAGTAAAATAGTTATTACTATTAATAACTAGTAAGACTAAAATAAACATATTTTAATGCTCCTAAAATGCATACTATAATTATCGCAAGCACCCGTAGCGCAACGGATATAAGTGCTTGCAATAATAGATTCTAATTGACAGTCTTCTGGAGGGTGAACGTCCAATTCTCAGATACTAAACGGGCAGGGATGACAGAACGAGAATAATCTACCTCCATGGATTAAATAAAGAGTTCTGTTCGAAATTCCGTACAGATTCCCGAGTTCGACATAAAGATTCTCGAGTTCGACGAGATGCACCTGAAAAAGGTTGGAGGTTGCTTCGGTCTAAACGATGTGAGAATAACATCCAAGATAAGATTTCGAACCGCTCGGAGCTTACAGAACGAAAGTAAGGTATGCACGTCGATTAACGTTGGCGGACGGAACAAGAACGATCTATCCCCGTAGATAAAACAAACTTGAAATTGTGTACAGATTCCCGAGTTCGACATAAAGATTCCCGAGTTCGCAAAACTTTGAGAAGATCGAATGATACATCGGCCGAAACGTTGTGAAACTAACATCCAAGATAAGTGCTGTAGTCTAAATAATGAAGAAAAAAAAAACTATTCACCGATATTAACATTCTTATTTGAATTCTGCGATCAATTATTCTTTTTACGATCTAAACATTATCAGATGACGACACAGTCTGTCGTTCATATGGTACGTTGCTCCGAAAAAGCACTTGTATAGAATCGGTAATATCTTGGCATGATCGGCACGTGGGTTTAGAGAATAGATCAAGATCTTGTTTGATTCGTTGGCTGAAAGCCTTGTCGGATTCTTTATGTAGATTACACCAATGTGACCCGACTCGTTAGATCATATTGTGCAGTTATCCGGTTAATGGCCGCGCCGCAACACGTCGAAAGAGATGAAACTGATTATCATGTATTCATTCTCTTTAGAAGATATTTGTGTTTAAACAAAATATTTAAAATAAGAAAATACAAATACGTAAACGATCTTCCTCGCGGTGAAAAAAGTATATATATATATATATATATATATATATATATATATATATATATTACTATTTCATGTATCCACATAAAATTTTATAAGGAGATATAATTTAATATGTATCAATTTTCAGTATTTACTTCAACAGTGCTCGATACATGGGCTATAAAAATATATTTATGGCAATTAAGCTACACAGAGGCTCTTTTTTAGCCTAAAGATTCCCCTCGGGGATGAAACGCGGGAGCCTCTGTGTAGCTTAATTGCCATAAATATATTTTCATAGCTTACTATAAATATATATATAAAGTATACACACACACACACACACACACACACACACACACATATATATATATATATATATATATATATATATATATATATATATATATATATTGATTTTATTCCATTAGTTGCGACAAAACAAGTTTTGTTTCATTGGCGCAAATAGCGACCAACTCATCGGGCTAGCGATGGAATTCAAATGGCATACGTTTTAACTTCACCTTAACGGGAGATTGAAAATTGAAAATACATTGGAGGGGGAGGGGGACAGAGTTGGGGCTTTGTCTATAACGGTGACATGGGACATGAGAGGGGAGGGGGAGGCCCCAACAAGTCGTGTTTCAAATTATTGCGTGGGAGGTTTTCACTGATATCACTTGGACTAATCTAATCTCAATTACTTAACCTTTCGATCACTATCTTGAACACTTAATTATTAACTGGTACTTAGTCCTTGTCATTGGTAGTAGAACAAAAAAGCCTACCATCACTTGTCGACTTATTTCGCCCAATGACTTCACAAGTAGCAAGATGGTAATGATGGTGATATTCATCATTATTATTATTATTATTATTATTATTATTATTATTATTATTATTATTATTATTATTATTATTATTATTATTATTTTTAATACTATTATTATTATCATTATTATTATTATTATTATTATTATTATTATTATTATTATTATTATTGTTATTATCATTAATATTTTTACAAACTTGTTATTTCTATTTTTATTCTATTTTTATTTATATTTATCATTATTTTTATTTTCATTAAGGCTTTTATTAAGGCTATTATCACTGCGACTATCGTAGGTATGATTGGCAGGCGTTATCATTGTTATCATAATCGGTTTTGTTAATGCTAAAACTGGTAACACCATGAAACTTCTCTTATAAAATGATTCCACTAGTATTGATCTCGGTATAATATAATCACAATTTAAAAAAATATATATAATCACAACAAAATTCACTACAAATAATAAACAAAACATTAAAATAAAATAAATAAAATGCAGAAGTAGCAATTAATACCCTAAATTAAAATTATCAAACATTTTTATCCACATGATAATTACTTATTAGAATTAAAATAAAATAGGAATGACGGTTATAATCATAATTTTATTCTCATTTTAAATTTAACTCACTCTGGCCGTCGCCCCATCTCCCTTCCTCCCACCCCGGCCGAAATTGAGATCATCACAGCACAAACACGTGAAAACCTCCCACGCAATAATTTGAAACACGACTTGTTGGGGTCCTTCCCCCTCCCCTCTCATGTCCCAGGTCACCGTTATAGACAAAGCCCCAACTCTGTCCCCCTCCCCCTCCAATGTATTTTCAATTTTCAATCTCCCGTTAAGGTGAAGTTAAAACTTATGCCATTTGAATTCCATCGCTAGCCCGATGAGTTGGTCGCTATTTGCGCCAATGAAACAAAACTTGTTTTGTCGCAACTAATGGAATAAAATAAAAAATATATATTTTGCTCTGAATTTTCATTGAGCACTCTCATAAACCCGGTTTCAACTTCCTTCGGATTCATACCCCCTGGATATTTGTAACAAGTTAATTATATATATCTATATAGATAGAAGAAAAAAGAGTGATAAATATGCGACGATTGTCCAAATTTATTTCAAATTTCAATTGTTCAATGCAAGGTGTATTCAGTAATAAACTAGTGTTTATTATTCTTTCCTTAAGCCAAGGCTTTTCAAAGATGGAAATCTTATCAGATGAGAAATACAGATGGATAAGTTGTCTTTCGAAAAAACTAAAGTATATATATATATATATATATATATATATATATATATATATATATATACACACACACACATATATATATATATATACATATATATATATATATATATATATTCTTAACGATTTTCGCTAATAGAAATTTATCAAATTTAAAATTAAAATTGAATTTAAAAAAAATAGTAAAAATAAAAATAGTAAAAATAAAAATTAAAAAGAATAAAAAATAGTATATGAATAAATAAATATTAATAAGATGACAAGCTTAAAGCTGAATAATTATACAATAAATTACAAATAAATTATGATAGGAATAATTAATATTGATATCTAATTAGCTTATCTAAACTCATTTCATGCTAATCTGCCACTAATTCTCTGCGGCATTTGTCAACAGTTGTGTCCATCTCGCCTTTTCGACCACTCGGTCATATTTTTGATAATGAGAGGTTCCACTCTCGAAAATTAAAGTTTACCTTTTCCGGACCTTTTAAATTGCTTAACAGTAAACTCTTTTTATATTTACTGTTCTGGTATTTTAACCGTTAAACCGTGAAATATTAATAAATTTATTTGAGATTCCATTCATATTTTCTCTTCGCGTTTATTTTTGTTAATCTGTTCCACCTTCCGGTACCTATATCACAGTGCTCCTGCCTCGGATTACGAACTTACATATATATATATATATATATATATATATATATATATATATATATATATATATATATATATATATATATATGAGAAAGGAAGGATGAAGGTAACCCGACGTAATGGGAAATGAAAAAGGGAAAACCAAACAGGATGTTTTTTATGTTTTCATCAAAGTTTCGTCTTTATTTGTAAGACTTCTTCAGGATGGTAATATTACGAAAAATGTCATGCAAGTACGTGAACATATTGGGTTGACATGATGGGATAAAGTAGTAGATATTACTGGAAGCAGTAGGACTGAGGTCCGGGCTTGGTGAAGTCAGTCGCGTGGAATGAAATAAATGTGGATGGTTCTGAGTGAAAAAGTGGAGGGGTGGGGGTGAGCAAGGATAATGTGGATGGTTGTAAGTGAAAAAGTGGAATGTGGGGGTGAGCGGTAATAATGTGGAGTGCTGTGAGTGAAGAAGTGGAGAGGTGGGGAAAGAAGGGGGAATGTTTGACCAGGTGGCTATGTCAAGCATGTAAGGGATTTATTTCATTCCACGCGACTGATCTCACCAAGCCCGGACCTCGGTCCTACTGCTTCCAGTAGTGGCTACTAATTCTTCCCGTCAAGCCATCATGTCAACCCAATATGTTCACGTACTTGCATGATATTTTTCTTAATATTACCATCCTGAAGAAGTCTTACAAATAAAGACGAAACGTTGATGAAAA
>OY744531.1:2830000-2902500 GCA_963556195.1 Sepiola atlantica
GTTGAAAAACTTCCAATGTACATTACACACCTTTTTTATTAAGTATTTTTCAATATTGTGTAAGTGTATGTTTATTAAGTTATAGTATGTTTTGATGTTCGTCTCCGTTTGTGTGTTTTAAGATATTAACGTAATTATGCATGTCTTGTATATTTGTGTTGTATTAGAATTCAGATTATCCTTGGCGAAAAGTACTGAGTAGACTATATTATATATATATATATATATATATATATATATATATGTATATATATGTGGTTATATATATGTGTACATATACAATATATATATATATATATATATATATATATATATCATGACGTATTAGTGGGTCTCCCCACTTGTGAGTTTTATTTTTTCTTTGTTTTTTGTTTGTTTTCCTCCAAAAATGTGTAGGTTTTTTCAAGACACTTTAATCCAAGAACTTTTTACTCTTTGTGGATTTTTCTGATGATGTTGTAATGTTGCAGACACGATAATGACATAATGTTGTTTGACATAACACAAATGAAACGGACCGTAAAAAATATATCTCACAGAAATGTTATGTTTTTTGGAAATGTGAAAAAATAAAAATAAAAATAATAAAATAAAAACATGGGTATCGGAATATAATATGAAATTGACCCATATATTAATATATATATAAATATATATATATATATATACATATATATATATATATATATATATATATATATACATATATATATATATATATACATATATATATATATATATATATATATACATATATATATATATATACATATATATATATATATATATATACATATATATATATATACATATATATATATACATATATATATATACATATATATATATATACATATATATATATATACATATATATATATATATATATATATACATATAAATATATAAACTTGAAATAATGTGATCCGTTGGGTTATGGATTGACTCGAGTAAGATTGTTTGATTCATGAAAATGGCTTCCTTATTTCATCCCAGTTTCTCCTTTGGTCTTTCATTTTTCTTTCTCTGTTATTTCAATGTGTACCGTCTATTTATCTATGTCGCGTACGTAACCTACATTCTGCAAATGTTCTCTTCTATTCAACTTGAAAATACCTCTGATCAGAATTGGGATATTATTTTGTCGATCGTCTTTTGAAAGTACATTTGTATACAACATCCTTGCCCAGAGTATGTCGTATCGATTCCTATCATATCCAGATTCAAAGTCCACTTGGCCAGATATTCAGATGGTATATTGATGCAATATCATTTAATGGCTTGCTGTACTTTGCTGATTTTTGCCACTAAAATTGATTGAATTAAGTGATCGATATGCCGAGTTCTTGTATTTCGAAGAAACCTGTAGAATGTCATGAAGATTTTACCACTACTACTACGACGATGATGATAGCATCAGAAACATCACCTGTCGTGGCGTAGTGTTAAGTCCTTCACTGTCGTTTCGCGTTTTGAAGGGCAACGCTTTCATTTCTTTAATTCCTTCTTTGTCTCACTAAAATCCTATGATCAGATTACCAAGTTTCGCTGGTGAAGACACGTGATATATTGTCCGTTTCGAGGGCCATGATTGAAGATATTCGTTTGATCCCTTGATTATTTCATCGGGCTAGTATCTCTGAATATTTGTATTCAACAAACACTTTATGCCTCTATAACATAACCGTGCTGCCCGGTAGTCAAGCGGTCAGCAAACGATGCCCATATCAGATAGTCTAGTTCATATCCTTCAAGAGTCTCATTATTCCCAGCGTTTTCCTTGTTTATTCCATAACAAACACTATGTGTAATTATCTTACCTGCGCGAACAAGATTGTCAACAAAGAAAAGCAGCGTGATACATGATTTACAGTCGGCAATACATTCCAATGTAAACCTTAAAACAATTCTACCATATTACTGCCTCGGCGCAATTCCGAGGAGAGAATGATTTCGTCGATAGTAAAAACGTATACACAGTTGTCTCATAAAGCTTGTTGGATGAGTTGAGTATTTCTACACACACACAAACATATATACATGCATATATATATATATATATATATATATATATATATATATATATATATATATATATATATATATATATATATATGTATATTGTAAAATACGGCAGTTAACTAATGGCTTAATATATGTGTAAGGATCCTTATTGCTAGCAAAATCAAGGTCTTTGTTTCGGTGGGGAACTGGTCAATGAATCTTACATAATCGTTGCTTTTTACGAACAATCAAATGTCTATCCAAAAATAATTCGACCCTGGAATTATTCTTACGTCATTTCTGCTTTTTTACGAACAATAAAATGTCTATCCAAAAAATAATTTGACCCTGGAATTATTCTTTCGTTATGTCTGCTTTTTTACGAATAATAAAATGTCCATCCAAAAATAATTCGACCCTGAAATTAGTCTTACGCCATTTCTGCCTTTTACGAACAATAAAATATCTATCCAAAAATAATTCGACCCTGGAATTATTCTTACGTCATTTCTGTTTTTTACGAACAATAAAATGTATATCCAAAAATAATTTGAACCTAGAATTATTCTTACGCCATTACTGCTTTTTACGAACAATAAAATGTATATCCAAAAATAATTCGACCCTGGAATTATTCTTACGTCATGTATGCTTTTTTACGAATAATAAAGTGTATATCACAAAAATAATTCGACCCTGGAATTATTCTTACGTCATTTCTGCTTTTAACGAACAATAAAATGTCTATCCAAAATAATTCGACCCTGGAATTATTTTTTCGTCACTTCCGCTTTTTACGAACAATAAAAAGTCTATCTACAAATAATTCGACCCTGGAATTATTCTTACGTCACTTCCGCTTTTTACAAACTATAAAATGTCTATCCAAAAACAATTCGACCCTGGAATTATTTTTTTGTCACTTCCGCTTTTTACGAACAAAAAAATGTCTATCCCATAATAATGCTGCATTTGCCTTTTTCTTTCGTTCATTTTCCCCGACCACGGATACACCAACATTACGTTTATCCTGTTCTTTATATCGACGAAATCTCACTTATGCTAATGAGCCGTGTGCGACATAAACCAACGCCCGCTTCTATTTACTTTCAAGATATTAGAGTTTTTGCACAAGCAGCAAACCAAACGTCGTCTGTTATTGATTGACGCAAACAAGTAGCTTCGTTTACGGCAGTCGGCTGCTCCTCCTCTAAACAATGAATACTTTTACTGTTTCGGAATTTTTTAGATGAAGATTGATAATTGGTATGGCTCTGTTTAGGGGCCGGAATGAGAACACGGACACGGTGTTTTGGTAAAACAAATATATTGGAGAAAAGTATATACAACAGAGGAACAAGAGAAGTAGTACGTCAATACTGACTTCCAGTGTAGACTGGGGTTGCACTCAACGGTATTTAATTCCTTCCCATCGCAGCAATATGTGACACAAGGTCGGGAAGGTGGGGGGATAATCAAGCCAGCACCCTTACAGGAGGAGCACTCTGGCCTAGCAAAAATAGCCTGGGCAGCCCCGTCGGGATTCACAGGTCAGGGCGCCTGAGCAGCAAGTAATAAACTTACTTCTCCCCAAAACGGGAGGGCAAGGCCTGGGAAGGTGTACCTCCTAGAACAACCCAGGACAGCCCGGCAGATAAAAGTCCACCGAAATGGCCCAGTTCCTGCCGGATTGATTATCGAGAACGAATTCTCGACTGGTATTACCTTATCTCGACGTCCTCAATCAACCGAAATTAATGAGAGACTGAACTGGATAGGGCTTGGCTAAATAAATGAGAAGTGAAATGCATCCAGTATCTATTTAGAATTGACGAGTCCAATTGTTCGTTAACGGTATGGCACCATAACACTCCTCTCCCGAGCCTTACCTCCCCAGGAGTCTAGTATTGTTTCGTTTTTGGGTTGATGCTATTCTGAGGTTGCTTGAGATAGCTGTATGTCGAAAGTATTTTTTTTTCAAAATGTTCGTTATAGGTACGGTACCATAAAAATAATTTGCATTCTTTCGATTATTCGGAAATTCTGGATGTTATTCTCACTACGTTTTTGCGATGTTTGACCTTTGCAATTGACCTTTTGCCATTCGTCGGGTGCATTTTGACGCAATCAGAAATCTGTACGAAATTTCGAACGAAGCTTTTTATAATCCACCGGGAAACTTGCCGTTATTCGGTCAGCCAAGACCAGGTAGATGTTTAAAACAATTCGTAATTGTATTTTTAGTATCGCCCACACTCCAGATTGAACCTTCAACCTCCTGCCGACTGTCACTTAAATCTGATCATTACTTTGCACTTATATCAGTTAATTATGAATTACTTAAGACTTCTATCCGGCCACTATTGAGCGTACGAGAGTAAGCGATCCCCGTGGATTAAATAGATGGTTCCGTTCGAAATTCCGAATAGATTCCCAGGTTTGACATAAAAAACTCCCGAGTTCGACAACATTCACATGAAGGAGGTTGGAGATTACATCGGCCAGAGTGTTTGAAAATAACATCCAAGATGAGAATAGTAGTCCGAATTATAAAAATAACATAAACTAGACTTGTATCGTTATATGTTATTTATTTTAAGTAATTACAAATATATTGATAACATGTTAATAACCTTAAATATAACCTTTACAGAAACAACGGTTTTGTACTTCGTGTCATTTCTGGTAAATTATGTAAAGTCAAACAAGTTGATTCTTCGTTGGAACTCTATTTATTTGAATCTGACATTTACAATAGTAAAGTGGTCGACTGTAGTCGAGGAAAACTCGAAGACTCCCTTATCGTTAGATATTAAGCTGACGTCGACGGGAGAGCGCCTCTCTTTTTACAGAATTATTATATTTATATAAATAAATTGTAAATTTTGAGTCCAAAAAAAAATTAAAAAAATTGATTCCTTACCCGCAAAGCAGGACAATTTCAAGAAACTGACTTACCTGAAAAAGATAGATAAACGTATAATGAGCATATATATATATATATATATATATATATATATATATATATATATATATATATATATATATATATACATACATATACAGGGTGATTCATAAGTAACTTAGCTATTTATTTTTTAAATTCTAAAGTTAAAAAATACGGTAATACAAAACAGAAAGTTTATTCATTCAAATTAATTCACGGGAGTTTAAAACTACAGCAACTTTTCAAAAGTTCCACCTTCTTTCTCCATGCATAGCTCCATTCTTTTTTGCAAGGAATTTATGACTCTTTGTAGCATATTTGATTGATTAATTTTAACAAACTCGGCAGTGATTTTTGATTTGAGGTCGTCATTGCCTTTCAACAAGTGTGGGAGATTCATCAAATTTGGCCATATGAATAACAATAAAAATTCGCTCTTCAATTTAAAATGACATACTGCCTGGAAAAAAAGCACATGTGATGATTTACACAAATTTAAATAAATAAAAATAAATATATATAGAAACAAATATATCAACAAACAAATTTAAAATAACAAATAGCAGTAATTAGAGAGTAAGATAATAATTACTAAAAGTTCATAGTATGTCTGTGCTTCATATGGTAATCATTTTAAATAGCTAAGTGACTTATGAATCACCCTGTATATATATATATATATATATATATATATATATATATATATATATATATATAGGTATATCATAGTAATAACGTTACCATTAGTAAGAATGTTTTATTTCAATAGAAACGATAAACAGACACAAGATAAATATAAAAAAAACAGGTGGGCGTAGGTTTAAAGTTATCTTTATAGGTATATGTATACATAGCGTTATAGAGTAGTACGTCCGATGTTTTGTCCCAAATATATAAGACTAACACGCCAACGTGTGACACTTAACATTAACGGGTAAATGAGGCCAATATAAGTCATCATCTATTCGATAGTATTAACTTGTAATGCATAGCTAAAATATTTGCCCCGTCTTTCTGACACCTTACAAAAGTATAGAAATTGCAAGGTATAGACAGAAGAGAAATTAATAAAAGGATGAGGAGTTAGGATAAAACGAACAGATTGGAAAAATAGGCAACAAATACAGATTAAGAGGTAATTTAAGCGAAACTTTCAAAATAATTAGGGTAGTATGGTGGAAACATTTGCACCAACAGAGGCAGCAAGGCCCCTCCTTTCCTCTGCTGGCCTGTGGGAGACGGTTGGGTGAGGTCGAGTACCCACTTAGGCCCCCGATCAGTGTACGTGAAGTCATGACAGGCAGGGTTCAGTAGCCTAATGGATTGTAGAAACTGGTCAACCCCTCGTTTTCTGTTATGCAGATGATACTGATTTTTGTACAATGGCTAAGACCTCCTGCTCTGCAAGAGCACTGCCCCATATAGAAGATAATTGCAATTCACTATAAGTAACCTCTTTTCACAGAACATCATGGTCAAACAAAATATTGAACTCTAGATCTCACTTTCTAATTTCCAACGAACTTTGAATGACGATAATTCGGTGACTAATTCAGGTAGTATAGTGAGGTGGAAACATTTCCACCAACAGGAGCAGTAAGGTGCCTTCTTTCTCTCCACTAGCCTGTGGGAGACCCTTGGGCAAGGTCGACTACGCACTTAGCCCTCCCCCCGATCAGGGTACGTGAAGTCATGACAGGCAGGTGATGGATGGAGGGGTGAGCAGCCTAATGGATTGTAGAAACTGGTCAACTTTTCGTTTTGTGTTAGGCAGATGATACTCATTTTTGTACAATGGCTAAGACGTTCTGCTCTGTAAGAGCACTGCCCCTATAGAAGGTAATTGCAACCCACTATAAGTAACCTCTTTGCAAAGAACATCATTGTGAAACAAAATATTCAAAGTAGAATGGAAAGCCATGATCATCGATGTCTGCAAACAGACCTGATACTTGGAGTAAAAGAAGAATGTGTTTCTTTAGCATAGCCCTAACTTTTGCGGTCGTTGCGGACCTGGTATGCTGTCTTGAACACATCAGACGCATTTTCACCGCGTCACAGACACATAACTAGCGCGTGCCGCGTTGTGTTGTTGTGACACTAGTAGTTTTTTTGATAGCAGCGAGCGTGTTTTCTCTGTCTATTTTCCTTGTCATGTTGTTCGTAGAAACAGTGGCGCATGTCTTGCGGCCCAAGTCCTACAGAAAGATTCCCGAGTTCGGCAACGTATCCATGAAGAAGGTCAAAGATTACATCGGCCGAAACATTGTGATAAAAACACTCAAGATGAGAAAATGTTTTGTACAAGTCACACCTTTTACGAGTTGAAGTGTGAAGAGAGTAAATAAGGCAATAAATAAATATCAATTGTTAAGAAAATAATCCGAAAAGAAGCAATGCAAATAATGTCAATTCTTCATTATGAAAATCTAGACCATTAATATAGGATATTCGAAAAAGAGATAAGGGTTCAATGATTAAATTATATTTTCTTAAATGTATATAAAATATGAGTATAACCGAGAGGTACTATTTAAGCGGGTTACAGAAATATCTGTATTTAAAAAAAAAGCTATAAAAGCAATTTTATAGCCAATGAATATACTGCTAAGTATTAGGAAGCGATTTTGCCAAAATAGTAGACTAATATGGCTAATTTTTTTTTATTCACCCCCCCCCAAAAAAAAAACGGGTACAAATAAGAAATCTGCGAAAGTAAACTGGTGTCTGTAACATTTCATAATTGCTAATGTATTGTTTGCCTATCGCGTCCAAGTTCAGAATTTGTTGTCAAAACTCGGGAATCTTCATTAAATTTTTTGGATGTCTATTCTGCACAAGTACCAAAGGTTTTTCACTTATAATCCTGTCTGTAGCATACTGTCTTCTCATGGTAATAACTAGTTTCCATAATGACATCTGATCGCTTCACTACGTTTACACTTCCCACGTATCATACCATTTCTCTTATGATAGTACGCGAGCATAAGAAACCCTAATTTCTTCTTTTTTTGTACTCTTGTAGATGACGCACTATGTTTCCGTGACTTCGGGTCGTCAACGTTCGGGCAGGTTACGGAAGCTCTCACGAGTTGACAAGTCGACACTGCCAAACGCTAAATTGAAGTCTGGCAGCCGATAAATTACGACGAAGAAAATGAAACTAAAATACATATATACAAATAAAGAACGAACGAACCATAGCTAAAAAAACTGTTAGTAATTAGATGTTTATTTTTGTTCATTTTTGTCAAAGGAACCATTGTTAATATAATGTTTTTAAATAAAATCTTATTTTGTTTGTACACTGGAATGTTTCAAATGATGAGTTTGTTTGATTTGTTAAGCAAATATCAGATTTTAAATTTTTTTACAATGTTTTTTTTTTACATTTTGTGTCAAAATTGTTCTTGTTAACATAAACACTGCAACAACTGTTTTTAAGCATTTTATTTTGTTTTGTTTTCTTATTTCAACGAAAATAAACTGTTTATAAGCTAATGTTTCTTAGTTAATTGTTTCGTCAACTGCCGGGCGCTTCCGTGACCTGACCGAACATTTACGACGCGAAGTCACGGAAACATGGCGCGTCAACTATAAGATTACCCTTTTTAAACCATAGGCTGCAGGTATTAAATATAATTAAAGATAGGGATACCGCTGTTATACGCTCTGGTAAACTGCTGATTGTAAAATATGTGTCTAGCTACACTGTTGAGGCATAGACAACGAAACAGCTGCTTATCAACTTTTATAACACATTATAAAATTGTTTTTCGTTGACACTGAGCATCAAATCAACATGCAGCGAAAACGAAGCCGCAGCGTTGTTCAGGTAACTGTTTGATAGTCTTGTAATATTTCTGTAATTGCAGAATGAACTTTCTAACGAAGGAAAGATATGTAAATTGTTAGCTTCTATTTTTGTTTAATATATTTGGGAACATCTACTATTGAAGACTTATTCTATTAAACAAATGCATGTATTAAAATAAATTCAGGGTCACGGAATTTTGTGAACATATATTCGAAGTGCTTTCCTTTGCCGGTCAACATCAAATCCACACGCCGCGAAAACAAAGCCACCACATTGCCCAGCTTTTCCCGCGTGACATTTGTATATTATTCTTTAATGCTACTTTTAAGTTCTTTTAAGGCTTCCCGGTGTCTGGTAAGAATAAACGCTAAAGTCAACCGGTGTGAGGTAACTACTTCGAACTACTTCGCCTGTATACTAACAAAATCACATTGTCTTTTTCGAACAATGCTCCGAGAAGCTGACGTACCACCCTTGCATGATGTGGGGGGTCCAATCTTGCATTAAGATAACCAATCTATCATATTCTGAAGACTAAACAAAAAAACACACAAACACTTTTTCTGTTTTTGGACAGCCTATACTTTCAATTCAAAAATTACTTGTGATATGACTGTGTATTTTCAAACCCACACCTGCAGCCAATCTATTTATTTTCTCTTGATAAAATCTTACACAAAAAATATTTTGTTTCCCATAACTTGTTTACTTCCAACGTGGGACAAAGAAGCAACCCCAAAACACTTCAGGCAATACACATTCTTAACAATTTCAATTATGCTGTAAAAAGCTGAATACCTTTGTGAATAAATTCATTTTTAATTCCCAAAATAGCTTCTGATTTTAACTGCGTAATATATATATATATATATATATATATATATATATATATATATATATATATATATATATATATTATATTTAAATGTTGAATTAAATTAAAGATAATTGAATTATCGTTTATTACATTGTCGGGTTTTCTCTGAAAGGGGTTATCTTTGAATATCCATGGATTAAGGATATGAAGCTCCTTGCTCTGAACTTTTGATTTTCTAATGAATATTGTATCCTTACAATTTTTAATTCTCATCTTTTATCTCTAGTATATATATATATATATATATATATATATATATATATATATATATATACATGCACGATCCGAACACCGATTGCGTTAGCATGAAACATCGATGTCTGTAGGTATTAAAATATTTAATAAATATTTATTTATAAATATTATTATTTATCAGCCCCCCCCCCCCCCAACAAAGGCAGGGCACTCTCGAGTGACTTTAATAACAAGCAGTGCAAATAGCTACAGGCACGATCCGAACGCCATTCGTAGATCACTCTAAACTGTTTGGGTAAATCTAGCCACCGACTCGCTATTTACATTTAAATTCCTCGCTATTTACTAACTAATTAGCTATGCCCGATGGGATAAGACCCTCGACTACGAATCAGTGGGAATTTGTGATCGGGGTTCGCGCCCACCGACCGTTGAGAATTAGTTCCTACACTGAAGATTGCGTTAGCATGAAACATCGATGTCTGTAGGTATTAAAATATTTAATATATATATATATATATTGTTTTTATTTATCTTCCTCCCACAAAGTAAGATGTGACACAAGGTCGGGAAAGTTGGATTTGAAAAGCCAGCACTCTGGCCTACAAAAAATGCCTGGACAGTCACGTCGGCATTCCCCGGTAAGCGATAAACTTACTACACTCCAAAGAGGGGAGGCAAAGCCTGAGAGGGTGGTCCTCCAAGAACTGCACAGCACAAACCTATAGACCAACGGAAATCAAGACCCTAAGGGCGAGACAATACCGGTCTATGAGGTGCAGTATCAATCGGAACAGATACTACACTTTGATCTTGGCCGAAAGGCCAAGAAAGGGAGCTTCATATAGTGATCCCCATACAGACAGTTTCGCTGTATCACAGCTCTGCAGTGTAGCTAGACTAGTAAGTATATTTATATATATATATATATATATATATATATACTGGTCTAGCTACACGGCAGAGCTGTGATACAGCAAAACAACTTTTATGTGGATAACTATATAAAGCTCCCTTTCTTAGATAGTGCTTATTTGTAAGCATATCGCGAACTGCTATTAGCTTTAAGGCATAACTCATTGGGTAAAACTAATTCGAGCTCCTGGCATTTGACAATGTTTACATTAACATATCACTTACATACAGTAAGTGTCGTATGATAGCGGAGGGGTAAGGGATAAAAGGTTGAGTTTCAACCACGGCTTGAGGAACTAACTGGGTAGCTGCACTGAAGAGCTGTGATACAGCGAAACAGTCTGTATGTGAATGACTATATATATATATATATGGGAAAATGAAAAAGGAAAACCAAAAAATGGATGTTTTTCATGTGTACATCAACGTTTCGTCTTTATTTATAAGACTTCATCAGGATGATAAAATAGAGAAAAAATGTCATGCAAGTACATATACATGTAGGGTAGACATATTGGGAGGAAAAATAGAATGAAATAATGGCCACTGCTGGGTGGACGTTCGTATTTGTTGGAGAAATAGAAATGAATGTTGAAGAAAATGAGTGGGGAAAAAATGGAAGGATGGGGTGAGCAAGGACTACTGTGGCTGGTGGTAAGAGAAATAGGTGGGGGATGAGCAGGGGTAAAGTGGATGGCAGAGAGGGAGTGAAGGAAGAGGGGGGAGGGAGGTGTTTGACCAGATGGCTGCGGTCAAGATTCAAGGGGAAAAGTAAGTTGGAATGTTTGTGTATGGGGGTGTATGCAGGGATATATATATATATATATATATATATATATATATATATATATATATATATATATATATATATATATATACAGAAGGGTGAACATGCAGGTAGACAATAGTATTAAGTTCTGATATTTAATTAATTAAAATTATTAACATAAGTATCAGATAAAAGTAAAAGTAGCAGTAGCAGCGTTAGAGAAGGAGAATAAGAGGATTACGTGAATAAAGATACGATGTACATGTAGAAAAAAGGGCAGAGTTTAAAAGTACAGAACATTATAAAAAAGGTAATATCGAGTTCAGGGATGGGAGCAAGAATTTGATACCATAGTTTATGAAGATATCCTCTTGGAAAGAATTTTTAGTAAAGAACAGAATTGTGAATCCTTATTCGCTGGTATTTTACAACGACGCTGGTTCTGTAAATCTTGGAGTGCGATTCTTTAAAAGTCATGTTAGAAACGTATTTTTTTACATAAGTCTAGATTAAGCATAGCCGTGGAGAATTTAATTGAAAGTTAATAAACTAAAGTTAGAATTACCTGTCCAGCCATGACGTCAGACTTCGGATAAGCTGAGCAAATTTTCCTGTTCTTTTTTAACAGAGAAAGAGAGATTTAGAGATCGCAGCTTTTTAATAAAAAAATAATTAATTGATCATTCTGTTAACCAATTTAAGAAATTATTTTATAGAAATTATGGAACATTATGATAACATTATGTAATCTATTTACATAGTGTTACTAATAATTCGTACAGAGATAATAGCTGTTTCACTTCTTAATAACCATGGGACGTTAAAAATCACTAACTGAGGTAGAAAAAAATAAATTATAACAAGCTGCGCGTGCGTGGTCCCCCTTTGTATGTGACTCGATGTGGCGAGTGTAAAATGCAATAAATTTGGGCAATTTGGGGCATTTTTGACGATCTTTGACCCCTGGGGGCGCGAACCAGAACATTTCTGAGGTCAAGGATGCTTATTTTATATCCAGAACTATTGCCTCTACATTTTGGCCAAGTTTTAGAAAAATCGAATGGATGGATCTAACGTTATGAGAGAAAAGGGTTATTTTGAGGGCTTTTGACCCCCTGAGGGCGCGAACCAGATTTTTCCAAGGTCAGCGATATTTATTTTATATTAGGAACTATTGCCTCCACATTTTGGCCAAGTTTCAGAGAAATTGAATGGATGGATGAAATGTTATGGGGTAAAAAATGTCATTTTTTGCCATTTCAGGGCCTTTTTACCCCCCGGGGTGGGGGGGGCCTAACCAGATGTTTTTCAAAAATCGAAAAATGTCACTTTCAACCTGATTAAAGTTACAACTTCATGCAAAATTACAGAGAAATTCAATGGATGGTTGCGGAGAAAACTCCGGACGGACGGACGGACGAACATGCCTCAAAACATAAGTCCCCCAATTTTATAAATCGGGGGACCAATAAAGGAAACAGCTAATATCATCCTTCAGATGTAGTGCATTTGGAACGGTCATTAGTTTACTAGTCTTCTTCGATCTAATAAAATATATTGAGAAGAATTCTTTCCAAATTCTCCCTCTTCAAAGAGACAAAAGAACGAAGTAAATTTCAAAATCTTCAAACCAACATTTGGCAGCAGTCAACTTCTTTAACTTGTCTTTCTTTCCAAACAAGAGCAACATAACTATTAGTTTTTTTATTAGTGTTACACACATGTGTCCTAATAAATATGTGTTACATCTCAGCGCAAATTATTCTAATTTTGCGGTTGCTGACAGAACCTACAACCAGCCCAAGTCCCTAACTAAATTGCATCAACGACAAAGTCCTGCGGATCTTTAACTACGGCATTAGGCGTATAACCATTGACAGATCACTAGTTAAATTACAATTGGTGCCGTGAAGTCCATGATACGACCCTGAGTGATATTGTAATTCCTGTAAGTCTGTTTTAATGTTCACGAACTCTTGCTGTTGTGACGTTGCGTATTATTGTTATGTGTCATATAAACACTATCTTTTAAGGAGAGTTGAAAGTGAACATTGGGTTTACTTTCGGCAGCCTCGTAACTCTCGCTTTTCTTTTTTCGTCCTTTAGTACCAACATTCCATGAGCGATGTTTCTGACAAAAGGGGGAATAATTACTGTTTTCTGAGTCGAAATCTATTCGTCTAATACTTATCGTTGGCTAACCTTTTTGACCTTGAAGTAGTATTTTTTCTTTAGCTCCTTACATCAAGTGGCTTCATGGCTTGTCTGAAACGACTTCCATAATAAAATAAGATAAACTAAAATAAAATAGCACCGAGTGTTACAAACCTTTAAATTTTCACTTTTTGTAAAAAAAAAACAACCCTGCGATAACACATCGGGAGGTACTTTGCTCTGTAGTGCCTTACCTAGACGTATTCCTCTTGTCTTCATGCTTTCTCTAGAGCGACCCGCCCTAAAAAATTGTTCGAAAAATAAGTGATGTTATAAAATAATTTGCGATAACATGTGAAATGAAAATTAAAAGACATGATTAAAGAACATGCATATAAACATTTACAAATGTATGAAAGTTGTATTCGTGAAGTGTTCGTGTTGTTTACGCATTTGCAGGAAGATTGTTTTTGTATTATTTGAATCTTTGGATTTTTCCGTGTAAGAAATATATTTGCATATATTTTTATTTTGTCAGTGTGAGAATATGGGTGGCATCGATATAAGTAGTAATTAAAGGAGCATGTGATTATGGGAATGGAATGGGAGTATTATTATGTATACTGTATGCTAGAAAAAAATAACACACCGAAAACTTTGTTAAACCCCATATGCTTCTGTGCTGTTATTTTTAGTAACTTTTACAACACTTGCAATTAAGAAGAAGAAAATAGCAACACTCAATAATTGGATGGAGAACGAACAACTACTATGTGTCATCAAGCCGACAACCCTCAATATGTCTACTTGCTGAGCCGTCGATTAAAGTGGCGGACGTGCCACCGTTACACGTAATAACAATAAAGCTTGAAGCGATGTGCCATTAGCACGATGTGTGTTCTACAATTGCACTAAAAGCTGCAATCAGAACGTTGTATTTTTTCACAGCGATTTTCGCGCCCAAATTCGTTCATATCATTTACCGGCAATCGGACAGGAATGAAAATAGTTTTAAGCATGTTTTATCGTAAAGGTAAGGAAAATATCTTCCGGCCATTGTATTTTTCGTGATATTTTATACTCTCATTTTTATTATCGTCGAAACGATCATCGATTGTTTTGCATTGTTTATAGTTTATGCGTATATTTGTTTGTTTGTTTTTCTTTCGATAACAATATGCTTTCGTTCGCGTTAATTACAAGACGAGAATGGAAAATGGCGGACGACATTGTCTTTCATTTTATGCAAATGGTAATCGCCAATAAAATAAATAACCTGTACGAGATTGAAACAATGAAACAATATTATTTAGTAAATAATAAATATGTAATAAAAAAAAACATGCGACAATATACGAAGTGGTTCTGAGTGATGGCTTTTTTATAGCAGCTTTAATTCATTTACTTTCAGGTTTTCGAAAGATCTGCATCACATGATTCAGCTGCACTTTTTATCTAGATTAATGCCCATGGGCGTTTAAAAACATATGAATGGATTCGGGTTATAATATTAACATAATTTTTAACCCTATATATTCATTAACTAACAACGTGATCTCAAACGCTGAAGATATGCATCAAAATTATATTTTAAAAAAAGCTATCACATTTATCTACAAAACGCGGCTCCAAATGACAAAACAATTAATTATATTTTTAAAAAATAGTTGCTATGTGACATGTTTTCAAATACGTGTGAAGGAAAAATAAATTTTTGGCAGCCAAAAGAGAATTACTTCTGGAAGTCAATCGTAAAAAATAAAAACAATTTCAAAATAAAAGTGCGGCAAAAGTAGAATTAGGAAAGAAAAGAAAATGCTATCAGCTCATTACTTCGATGTGACATATAAATAAATGAAAATATATTTGTACACTAAAAAACTTATGCTCTTCTACCTACTAAATAAACTACAATCAGTCTGACAATTCGCAATAAATGAACACTTCACTCATACAAATTGTCAAACATTTGTACATACACATATACATATATGTATATAAAATTATTTAAACATTGAATATATATATATTCAATGCGACTTTTATTCCTATATAATTTAATTGCTAGCTACCATATCGCAGAATGGTTCTTGGGTGTAGTGTTTAGATATTATTATTATTATTATTATTATTATTATTATTATTATTATTATTATTATTATTATTATTATTATTATTATTTACTCACTAGGAGTTATCACACTGGTCATCGTCAGTGATCACCCACTGCCAACAACCTGTGGTATTCCCTGGGGTCTGAGTGACAACAAGTCTCCTCAGACTTCCAGTATGCTCCGCCTCTTTTCGTTCATCACCGCTGATGACCTTGCGGTATCGCAACAGCCACCTACCACCGATTTCATGGTGATAAGGGCCATTGGTCTCCTCTGGGGCCCGGGTGGCAACAAGCCTCCCCACGGTCCCAGAGCTGTCCGCGCGCTCTTCCAGTGGAGGTCTGGTTTGCGCTTTCCCTCCTCGACCCTCGGTCCATATTATTATTATTATTATTATTATTATTATTATTATTATTATTATTATTATTATTATTATTATTATTTGATATGCAAATTATCATGTCACACGGTAGTCTTTAGGGTAATATATAATAATAATAATAATTATTATTATTATTATTATTATTTATTTATTTATGTATATATTAGTGAAATTCGAGCTGAATTATGTCTACACTTGATCATTGGGGAAATGGTCGTTTGATCAGTACCATTGGAGAGCCATGAATATTATAACTGTCCTGTTTTTAAATCTCCGAAACACTTACATGGAAAACAGCTGATGATCACTGTTTTAGTATTTCACGCTTAAGTTAAGGTCCCCCGTTTTTGTTTCACTGTTAGATATTTGAATCCCCTTCATTTTTTAAATCTTTTTATTTATGAATTTTCCAACGAATGCTAAGTCTGCTATATCTTGGATTTAGTTAGTTTCTCTGGGAATTTAAACCCCACCTTCTTTTTTTTGTAATTTACTCAAAGCTTCTTTAGGCTATATATATATATATATATATATATATATATATAAGATAATATTTATAAATTTATTAAATATTTTAATACTTACAGACATCGACGTTTCATGCTAACGCAATCTTCAGTGTAGGAACTAATTCTCAACGGTCGATCGGCGCGAACCGCAATCACAAATCGCCACTGATTGTGTGTGTATGTATGTATGTATTGGAAGTATTTCAACCTTTAAAACTATATGAAAATGAAAAATAAAAAACACTTTTAGTCCCAAGTCTTTCGTTGAAGAATCCCTTTTCCAGTAAGTCAATCTCACTCGTGTAATCACTATATTAGTAAGCTTCCAAGAATTCACGTTCGTGTTAATATTTTTGTAGGGATTATCAGTTGTTAATCATGAAAAACCGTTTCAGTAATTTATATATATATATAATTTTCTCTCTCTCTCTCTCTCTCTCTCTCTCTATATATATATATATATATATATATATATATATATATGTATATATATATATATATATATATATATTAATCAAGTTAACATATGTTAATTAAATAAAAATAAACCAATATTTTTCAAAAGTGCTCAATAACGAGTACACCATTTATAAAATTAGATAAACACTGTTACAAAGACTGTAAATAGATGTAAGATCGTCGAAACGCTGGTAAATTGGCGTAGACAGTAACACTGTTTATTAAATTCTCTCTATATATACGTTTATGTATATACACATATAATATTATAAGGTGATATAATATATTGTATAGAGTTTTAGTATTAACTTCAACAGTCAAGACAATCTAACGGTTGCTACGTAAGTAGAGCATAGAAGTAGTAATATCATAATACATTCATGGCTATTAAGCCACACAGAGGCATCCATATTTCATCTCCAGATGTTGTACTAGTATATATATATATATATATATATATATATATATATATATATGTGTGTGTGTGTGTGTGTTGCGTTACTTAGTTATATTTTTATTCACTTTTTAACATTTATGTTTACATAACAAAAAACAAGAAGCCATTGTTTGTCTCATTTATAAGCGTTTATTGAAATTACATATACACGTTAAAAGAACAGATTTATCTTCATAAATGCATCTCTTGAATTTAGCGAGGAGTAATCATCCCACGAAAAGTATATATCTGCAATATGTAAAATATAATGGTAAAGTGGTCGACCATCTTCGAAGGCAACCTGAAGTCTCTCTTTTAATCAGCTGCTGCACCGTGATGTAGGGGAGGGTGCCCCATCTTTTCCCAGGATTATTCCACTAACCCTTGATCCTCATCTTATAATGATAAGTGTTTAGCGAAAAGGCATCAAGTACCATTTTTGAGACTTTGGTATGACTCGACCGAAGATTGAACCCTGGTATTCCGGTTCAATACTTTCCATCATACCAAATCCAGGTATAACAGTCCATAGCGATTAATTAAGCGAATTAGGATATTTGTTAAATAGAAAAGACTAACAACTTGCACTTCTCATCTCTCTACATTGCGTGATAACGCCAGGAATGTCTTACAACTAATCCACAAATATCACATTATCTCACAATTTGTAATCTTGTGAAGATCTGTGGCTCAAACTTTAGTCTTTATCTACTAAGGAAGCACCGGTTTGAAACCACTTCAAGATAAGGATTAGTGAGATTTATAGATCAACAGATTCTTCTTCTTCTTCTTTGGATGTCTTTGAAGCATGTGGTCATACGACAGTTTCCCACCTTTTATGCAGTCCTTTGTATTAGTCTTGTTCTCTACAAGATCTTCAAGTTGCACCGGACAAAGCAGTGTTGTATCGTATGGTCCTCTTCTCCACATTCACAGATGGCTGAGTCAGTTTTGTAGCCCCATCTACTCATAGCAACTTTTGAAGATCAAAGTGTAGTATCGGTTCCGATGGATACTGCACCCCATAGACTGGTATTGTCTTGGCCTTCGGGGCTTGATTTACGCCGGTCTATGGGTCTTCCTGTGCAGTTCTAGGAGGTCCACCCTCCCAGGCTTCGGTTCCCCCCTTTAGGGAGGATTAAGTTTATTGCTTACTGCCTGAAGCGTCCCCTACCGGTGAATGCCGACGGGGCTGCCCAGGACATTTTTAAACCCCACTTTCACGACCCGACCTTGGGTCACGTCTTACTTGTGGGAGTCAGATAAAAACTGGCCTTGTGCCTAACTCCTGGAGAGGAGGAAATCAATACTCATAGCAACTTTTGATCATCTCTATTTCCGTTGTGTCTCTGAACCGGGAGGGAGGGCGTCAGAAGGGAGGATCCCCATGCATTCTATAGCCGTTTGATCCACAACTGTAGTCTGATCGCTTCCTGAAATTTTGTTAGGAGTTCGATATGGCTGAGGAAGCTTTCCTTTGACTTGAGTCGTATGACTGTTGGTTTACGTCCATGAAGGATCAACAGTTGAATGATAGTGAATACTTTAAGTGCTCGTATTTTGATTCCAGAATTTTCACTTCATGGATATACACGTTGCACATGTCTTAATTGTCCAACGACATAAATCTGGACATCATTCAGCGACACCGTTGCGTATATAAAAACAAACACCTGCTGTTGCTAAATCTCTCTCAACTGAAATTGTTGGATAATCGCCCTATGGAAATGGACGTATCTGTTAGAAATCGTTGGTTTGACTTGCGCGAATTAACGCGGGGTGGGCCCGGCAGTCGAGTGCAGAATCGGGCCTGTTCCCACAGTCAGAAATCACAGACGTGACAAGTTCACCGTGTGACGAGATCCCAGATCAGGGGTCAATGTGCACCTGCGAGAGGTGACGTCACAGGCCTATGCGTGGGAAACAGAGGGATCCGTGACGTCACTCGTTTTCGTGAGAAGCGAGTTTAGCCAGTCTGGGTCTTGGATGCAAACCGATGAGACGTGATTGTTACCATGTAATTTACAACAGATAAGGGAAATATTTCCCTAAGAAAATACAAGCGAGAGATATATTTTCCCCCTTCTATCAATGGTTAAGAAAATAATTGTTAGGTAACTACAATAAAGTAGTGATTTTCTCTCTCTCTCTCTCTCGACGTAGTGAATGGCCCAGGCCGATAAATAACTAACGCTTGTAATAAAAAGAATTGACACTTAAAGAGATTGTTGTTTGGTGAGTCGGTCAGGAAGCTTTTGTTGCAGATAACGGATGGCGTGGTTCACGGCAGGAAGGGAAGAAGAAAGAATTCATCCACTAGACGACATCGGGACAGCGACCCTCTGCACGGCGAGGGAGAAATCTAAAGCTATGCAAACAATATATGAACTATGTGTTTTATGATGTTTTAAAAATGACGAGTATCAAATGTGAACTGCCACGGCCCTTCCAGGGGCGAGTATACGAAACGTGTACTGCCGCGGTCCAAGCAGGAGTAACGAATGCAACAAATTTATATAGACGTGCAAGACGTTCTGCGTTTCATATCTATCTTGAGCAGCCGAATCATACACTTTATATTGGTAATTTCTTAGGTCAGCAGTTCGTAACATCCTCACTGCTTTTCACTTCTTAGTTCAAAGCTTCTATGCATAGAACAAGCGGTTTTTGTCGTTTACTGCGAGGAGAATCATCTTCACATATCACCGACTCTTAACAATAGCAAATCCCATCGCCTTAAATCCAACCCTTACTGACCGTGTTAGGGGCGATGTCAACGTGGAAGTGTCAGATCTACGCGGCTAAACGGGCTCTGGCAAATCTCTGGGAGACATAAGCATCAGGATTCGTTGTCCTCTGGTTGTCTCTGACTCTGCATATGACAAGCAAAGACGTGTCAGGCGCCGAACTGCAAACCAGTGGATCAAGATAACGTTGCTTCGTCACTATTTCTGCGTGTTTTGGGGCGAAACCTTCTCTGGCTGTTTTCAGTGTCGAATCTTGCAAGTTCATGAATAATGGCGACCTATGAAGCGGGATTAATGCAGAGGAGACAATCCTGAGTCATGATGTTCCGACTCGCGTAGCGACAACAAATAGAAGAACATACAAAAAAGACTCGGGAAACTACGAATTTCTCTCTTTGTAAGAAATATCGTTCATGGAACGTGAGGACTAAAATACAAAATGAAGGTAAGTGAGAGGTACGAGCTTGTGAATATAAACCCAACTTCAACTTTCAACTTTCTTTTTACAAAACACGAAATATACGCTCTTACAGTTTGTTTCTTATATTCACGTTAACAGTATAAAATAATAATATTAATTTGATGAAATCACCGAATGTTACATTATTACATACACTGTACTATTATCGACTGCTTCTATTTCTTTCTTTTCATTTTAACGTGGTTAACGTTGTGAATGACCCAACATTTTTAACGAGGGAAACGCATTTCAATACCACGTGCTTTAAAAGGAACGAGAAATTAATATATTTACTCGGAACGCGTTTGGTTAGACAAGGCTGGAGTGCATCTATATAACTACTATTAGTGAACATTCCTTGAGCCTGCTCTCGGCCTGCTCAGCAAGCAAGTCATCTTTTTTGAAAAATTGAGATCACCCCAAATAAGGCAAGTTGCTACTGTAGATGTAAAGAGCTACTGCTAATTAGGGTGACAGTTGTGTGGATCATCCAAAATTGAGAGCTATGCAACTAAGTGTTTGTTCACATTACTTTAAAGTTTCAGCATCTCGGAACAGTCGGGGAAACAGGGAGCATGGATGGAGTTCCAAACACCGGCAGCTCGAGGAAAGAAGCTATTTGAGTAAAAGAATCTCCGGTATCTGGGGACCTACACAGTGACTGGATGGGATTTAACTGATTGTCGTGTTGGTCGAGTGTATTTATGTCGATGCAACTTTTTGATACTTGCATATTGGTTTTCAAAGAAAAAATGCATTAATTAAGTATTATTTGTCGTTATTAATTAAACAAATGATTTGTGTAATTAAAAGTATTCGGAGTACTGTTCTCATCTTGAGTGTGTTTATCACAACGTTTCGGCCGCTGTAGCCTCCGGCTTTCTTCAGGTGTATATTTTCGAACTCGGGAATCTCGACAGAATTTCAAACGGAACCCTTTATTTAATCCATGGACGTAGCATACTCTCGTTCCGTCAACCATGACTGGAAGGAGGCTTTCAGTAATTTGCAACTCTTCGTATCGCCCGCACCGAGTATTGAACCTTCAACCTTCAGATTACTGTCACTTAGAACTAAATTTTACTTAGTGCTAGTATGAATTTTGGGAGCCGTAAACCTATTTTTGTTTTTAATGTGCAGCTTTACTACTCATCACTATATAGCACTACTTTTATTACTCCACATCACTAATATATATATAAATATATATATATATATATATATATATATATATATATATATATATATATATGAAAGATTAAATGTTTTGAAACATTAAACGGCTTGATATATGCTCTTAATAAACATTGAATCATGGAACTTGTATATGGATATTTAAAGAAAAAAATAGGTTTTATATCTCCCCTGGTGAACTGCCAAGCAAGTAACTTGCTCTGGTAGTGAAACACGTGTAGGGAACAATTATTTTGGAAAATAAATACATAATTAAGGAAATAAAAACGTTTTTGTTGTGATAAATCTTTTATTGAATGAAATGTCTTGGTATACTCTCAATATATATATATATATATATATATATATATATATATATATATATATGAAATAAAGTTTGGCTTTTCCACTGCTAACTTATCCATCTATGTAATTCCTCTGATGATAAGATGTTCATTTTTGAACAATCGGAGTTGAAATAGATTTGTCATTCGTACATGTTTATCCCTCTTCTTTCATTAATCTTTACATATATATTATGGACGGCGGCACCGGGGAGGGGGGCAGCGTAGGGGGCTCAAGCCCCCTCACTTTTTTACTTTACGGTCATCAATAATTAAGTTGATATGCATGTGTTTAATTTCATCAATTTAGCTTATCTATTAATTTATTGTTGTTTCAGAGCGATCATTTTCTGCTATGAGACGTCTAAACACATTCTTACGGTCAACAATGACATCTACACGTTTAAACAGTGTGGCAATTCTGAATATCCACATGATATGAATATAAATATATAAATACAATATAAATATAAATATATATTGTATTAAACTCAACTTTACACAATAAAGGAAAATATTGAAAAATGTGTCCGTTTAAGTTTTCTAGAAAATATTGAAATATTTTGCATGAAATCATGTCAATTAAACAACAACATTTTTTTCAAATATAGTAAAAATCACTAAAAAAAAAAGTTTACCAAATCCAATATCTCAATAAATGTGGTTTAACAGGTTAAGTAAAATTTTAACCTGGAGTTATATTCTCTAAAGATTTATCCATGAATTAAATGGTAGCCGTAAGCTACATTCTCTAGAGGTTTATTCTTAAATTCAAATGTTAGCCTAGAGTTAACTTCTTAAGGGACTGATTCATAAATTCAGCATGAGTGTGGAGATCCATACTCAGAGGATTATTATTATTCCTAGATTTAACATTCGCCCGGAGAGGCATTATCAAGTAATTTATTTATAAATGCAACCTAAGTTTTGTCATTGTTGATGGTTGGCTATTTTACTATTTCTTATTTCTTTTTTTCATTAGCATAACAATGGGGTATTATTCTACATGACAGATAATTGCCTGTTATTTAAAGGCTCCACCGAATTTTTTAAAAGGATTTTAGACGTCCATTTTAGTGAAATTATTTAATTTTGCTGAAATACTTTCCAGATTCGTTTTACAATTCTTCTTCAAGAGGGTTCGGGCAAAGGTTAGGGTTATGGTTAGAGTTAGAGTTAGGGTTAGAGTTAGGGTTTAGCTGTTATGGGTTAGGGTTAAAGTTAAAGGTTAGGGCTAGGGTTAGAGTTAGCGTTAAGGATTACGCCTAGTGTTTAGCTGTTTTAGGGTTAGGGTTTAGGGTTTAGGGTCTTGGTTAAGAGGTAGGGTAAGAGTTAGCGTTAAGGGTTAGGGTTAGAGTTAGGGTTTAGCTGTTATAGGTTAGGGTTAAGGTTGGGGTTAAGATATAGGGTTAGAGTTAGGGTTACAAAGTAAGGTTAGGGTTAGCGTTAAGGGTTAGGATTAGGGTAAGGTTTAGGTTTAGGTTTAGGGTTAGAGTTTAGCTGTTTTATGGTTAGGGTTAGGATTTAGCTGTTATGGGTTAGGGTTAGGGTTAGGGTTTAGGGGTTAGGGTTAGGGTCAGAGTTTAGCTCCTATTCTAAGTGGGGTAATGTTGATCATTTTGAGGTTTCACGTTCTTTTATATTATACATGAGGATTTGGAACCTTATCACCGTTTCCTTTTTCAGACTGTTCAGGTCACTGTCATAAGGCATACTCACCTGAACACACGTTGCCTCTCTCTCTCTGCTTTTTTAATATGACAATATTTGCTGGTATTGCTGCATTATCTAATTAGGTTGATGTTGGCATAACATAGCCATGATGTCTGGAATACATATCATTTTCAATAGCCTACCTTGATAGATGTTCAAAGGAATTAGTGGTATATAAGATCTTTTTATTAGTGGTATACACGTGTTTTAAAATGATCCTGTCGATGTATTTTAACACACCTTCATGATGCGTTGTGTAGCTGCCATATTAATTTTGCAGTTTATACACGTCCTACTTCAGTGTAGCAAAACCTTCACCGATCCTAGTTATTCTGTTCTGCCATTTTTTATGCATTTTTTATAAATACTTTTTTATAGCTGCCATTATAATCTCTTCCTTGTCATAGTGCAGAGCGCATTTCTTGAGCCAGTCCAAAGAACGTCTTCTTTTGATTTACTCCTTAGATATCTCATCAAGAATGGTTGTGTTGGGTTCTCTTCAAGCTTTTATGGCGACAGCTATGTATTGTAAGATGGTAGTCAAATACTGTAATAGTACGGGAAATAGCTCTTAGAGTTTTATGTATTTCTTGTGTTCAGCATCTGTTCGTCTATATATTCTGAACTTTGATTTTCTCTGACATTGATTGTATCTTGCTTCATTATTAATTAAAGTAAATGACATTTACATATTAAATGTGAGGTGTTTATTTTATCTTCATCTCTTTCTATCTCTATTCCTCTCTCTCCCTCTTAACATATATAATAACATAGAAAGATACAACATTTAAGACATAGTTATTATCAAGTACTCTTATAGTGAACACACCGCATTTCCGTGACTCTGCGTCGTCGACGTTCGGACAGGTTCGAAAGAGCCGGAGATACGATAGACGAAAACTGCAAAACGATAAATTGAAGACTGGTAGACGATAAATTCAGACGAAGGAACCTAAACTAAAATACATATATAAAATAAAGAACGAAAAAACCATAGCTAAACAACTGTTATTAATTAGATGTTTATTTTTTTGTCAAAAATACAATTTTTAAGCAAATAGTTTTACATAAAATGTTATTTTGTGCATCGAAAAGTTTTAAAAGATGATTTTTTTTATATAACAAACAACGAACCCACTGTTTTTAACCAGTTTCTTGTTCGTTTTTTTTTTCATTTTTTTTTTAAATTTATTTTCTTTCGTTTAGTCTTTCTCTAAAAGTGACCGTTTCTAACATAATTCAATGAGTCTTTCGACAGATTCAACGCTCTGACACAGATCGTAGAAACTCATTTTTTTTAAACACGCTGCAGATCGTAAAAATTAGTTATTCCAAAAGTTATCGTCTGCTGGCAACCCGATTGTCTAATACCTTCTGAAACATAATTGGTTAATAGTTTCGTCAACTTCCGGGCGCTTCCGAGACCTGCCCGAACGGTGACGACGCAAAGTCACGGAAACGCGGTGCGTTCTTTATGAAATAATAGGTACTATTATTAGATATAAATGTTCCAAAAATCCGACATCAACAGACAATATAGTTTACATAAATCATTGTATAAGCACGTTGTTTAATCCTACCTGTTGACCGATTGAACTAGATTATTGAAGGTGTTATATTCCAAGGTCTTTTGGTGCATTTTTATGTAGGTATAATTGTTTAACTTATAAGGTTAATTTCTGTCTTTACATCTTAATTTTTTTATCTAGCCATTAAAGAAAATATATATAAATTAATTATAAAAATAAATAATGTTATTGATAAATCTATTTTAATGCATGTGTGCTTTTATAGTTACTCATCTGCCTAATGATAATTATTTCTACTGTTCTAACTGAACTGACAGCGAAATAATGATTGTTTCTACTTTTTCTAGGCGCTGACGAAGTGATAACAATAAAGAGTGCCCACGAAATATTTTGTTGATGTCAGATGTTTGAAATACTTGCTGATTACTATTTCAAAATTTTTATACCATTCTAAGTTGTTATATATAAGCTCTGGATGACGTAATTGAGCACTGAGTTGACTTCATACCAGTAGTATCAAATTGTATTCAAAAGACTTGACTTGCTTAATCTTTCACCTAAGTTTCTTTGGTGTTTTGCCTTGGTTGTCTCGTTAAGACATAACTAAGTTCAAACATTTTATCTTAGATATATAAAAAGAAAAAAAAACATATTTCTTTTTTATGGATGTCAAGCGCAAGCGCAGACCCTACAATAATGTTCTAGGCCCTTTGATCAAAATGAAATATAATTCTCAAAGTACTCTTGTTATGAACTTTCAGAATGTTAGAAGCGCCGACCATCAGCTCGACGGTCGAGTTTCAATCCCGGCTTGATGCACTAACTGGTCTAGCCGCACTGATGAGCTGTGAAACAGCGAAACAGTCTGTATGTGGATGACTATATAAAGCTCCCTCCCGGGGTAGAGCTTTATTTTTGTAAGGATATCGTCAACTGCCATTAGCTTTAAGGCATAGCTCATTAGGTAAAACTAATTCGAGCCACGGCAATTGCAATGTTTACATTGAGATATATCTTACATTCAGTCAGTGTCGCATGATAGCGTAGGGGTTAGAAGCGCCGACCGTCAGCTCGACGGTGGAGTTTCAATCCCGGCTTGAGGCACTAACTGGTCTAGCCGCACTAATGAGCTGTGAAACAGCGAAACAGTCTGTATAGGGATTACTATATATATATATATATATATATGTTACTAATCATGTATCCACATAAAACTTTATAAAGAAATATAAATTTTTGTATATCAATTTTCAGTATTAACCTCAACAGTGCTCTATACGTAAGTAGAGCAAGGTAGTAAGTTATGAAAATATATTTATGGCAATTAAGCTACACATAGGCTCCCGCGTTTGATCCCCGGGGTGGGGGGAATGTTCAGGCTAAAATGCATTTTAGCCTGAAGATTCCCCCTTGGATGAAACACGGAAACCTCTGTGTAGCTTAATTGCCATAAATATATTTTCATTGTTTACTATATATATATATATATATATATATATATATATATATATATATATATATATATATATATATATTTATTATTTCAAGTGACGGTTCACCGATTTAAACCATGATGTAGAACGATAGAAGTTTTTCGAAATCATGGCATCGAATTTTAACTTCTGCATCCCCAACCGTCTCTATAGACTTGCTAAGTCGTAAAAGCAAACATATTGTATTTTCTGCGCTTCAGTCTATGTCCATATTACTGTCTTGTCTCATGTGCAGTCATTACATTTATCATTTTATGTACTTCCTATGCGTCTTTTAAATCAGCTTGTCTATCAAACTGAAGTGACATACTAACAATTTGCACTAGTCGCTCATGACGCAAGGCAATTTTTCAATTTACATTACTAACAGGATTTCGTTTACAAAACATTATTTCTGAATAGTTAAGACGATATAACAACACATATCTATATATATATATATATATATATATATATATATATATATATATATATATATATATAGTCTAAAGAAGCTTTGAGTTATTTTAAACAAAACGACAAAAAAAAGGAAAATGCAGTTTAAATTCCCACAGAAACTAACTAAATCCAAAATAGTGCAGACTCAACATTCGTTGGAAAATTCATAAATAAATAAAATATATAATAGTAAGTAAATAAAATAAAAAGAGGGATTAAGTATCTAACAGTGAAACAAAAACAGGAGATCTTAACGTAAGCATCTAATATTAACACGGGGATCATCAGCTGTTTACCATGTAACTGTTTCGGAGATTTAAAAACAGGACAGTTATATGCATGGCTCTCCAATGGTACAGATCAAACTACCATTTCCCCAATCAAGTGTCGAAATAATTCAGCTTAATATATATATATATATATATATATATATATATATATATATATATATATATATATATATATATATATATATATAAATGAATAAATGCGAAAGTTTTTTTATTACAAACTATATTTATATCAAAACACATTCTTAGGTGTACTTAATAATAATATGTTATATATCTTAAATAATAATGCAGACATGTTGAGTAATTACGCATATAACGTCACGGGGAGGCTAAAAGCATGATCCCGCAATGATGAAGAAAAGCCGAAGACTAGATAGATTGTCAATTAGGCTAAAAGAACAACGGAAATGAATCGGTGACCTTTGAACGATTCCAGGTGTGTGATGTTGAGAAGTTCAATTTTAAGTATGATGTCGTAAAAAAAACGACTCGGTAACCTTTAAAAGAGTCAGGTTAAAGAGGCCAGAAAAAAGGCACCCGGAGTGCAAAGTCAGAAATTAAAACGGTAGTTTTACACGAGGATAGAAGCGCTTACGTAGCCGAGATCGAGTTGGGAGGATATAGAGAAAAACTTGTCGTGGGTCAGCCCCGAAGAGAGGTACCCCCACCACGGTTGAACTGTCGTAAACAACTGGCGTGGGGATCACAAGCCTGCCCAAGATTCCTGGAGCAGACTGCTACAGAACGTATTGTCGTGTTTCCCTCTAGGTTGCAAGGTAAATCACTCTGCCTGGTTTTCGTGAAAATAACTTACGTTGGGGAGATTCGAAAATCAACCGCTGTCAAGGTAAAGAAAGATATTTCTTCGTAAGACTAGGGAAAGAAAAATAATGTCAAAGGATTTTTTCTAACAAATAAATATATAATTATATATATGTGTGCAGTCAAATTACACCAGCTGGTTGTGAAGAATAAACACGTCATTGTCTCTATCGTTGTGTTTTGTTTAATGCTACTACCCCCCCCGACTGATAGAAAAACCTACAAAACATCGTCAAAATTATCCTTTACACATTTACTTTTAAAATGTATTTAACACATTTACTTTTAAAAAGTATTTAACACATTTACTTTTAAAAAGTATTTAACACATTTACTTTTAAAAAGTATTTAACACATTTACTTTTAAAACGCATTTAACACATTTACTTTTAAAAAGTATTTAATACATTTACTTTTAAAAAGTATTTAACACATTTACTTTTAAAAAGTATTTAATACATTTACTTTTAAAAAGTATTTAACACATTTACTTTTTAAATGTATTTAACACATTTCATTTTAAAAAGTATGTAACACATTTACTTTAAAAAGTATTTAACACATTTACTTTTAAAAAGTATTTAATACATTTACTTTTAAAAAGTATTTGACACATTTACTTTTAAACAGTATTTAACACATTTACTTTTTAAATGTATTTAACACATTTCATTTTAAAAAGTATGTAACACATTTACTTTAAAAAGTATTTAACACATTTACTTTTAAAAAGTATTTAATACATTTACTTTTAAAAAGTATTTGACACATTTACTTTTAAACAGTATTTAACACATTTACTTTTAAAAAGCATTTAACACATTTACTTTTAAAAAGTATTTAACACATTTACTTTTAAAAAGTATTTAACACATTTACTTTTAAAAAGTATTTAACACATTTAGTTTTAAAACGTATTTAACACATTTACTTTTAAAAAGTATTTAATACATTTACTTTTAAAAAGTATTTAACACATTTACTTTTAAAAAGTATTTAATACATTTAATTTTAAAAAGTATTTAACACATTTACTTTTAAAAAGTAGTTAACACATTTACTTTTAAAATGTATTTAACACATTTCATTTTAAAAAGTATGTAACACATTTACTTTAAAAAGTATTTAACACATTTACTTTTAAAAATTATTTAATACATTTACTTTTAAAAAGTATTTGACACATTTACTTTTAAACAGCATTTAACACATTTACTTTAAAAAAGTATTTAACACATTTACTTTTAAAAAGCATTTAACACATTTACTTTTAAAAAGTATTTAACACATTTAATTTTAAAAAGTATTTAACACATTTACTTAAAAAATGTATTTAACACATTTACTTTTAAAAAGTATTTAACCCATTTACTTTTAAAAAGTATTTGACACATTTACTTTTAAAAAGTATTTAACACATTTACTTTTAAAAAGTATTTAACACATTTACTTTTAAAAAGTATTTAACACATTTACTTTAAAAATGTATTTAACACATTTACTTTTAAAAAGTATTTAACACATTTACTTTTAAAAGGTATTTAACACATTAAATTTTAAAAAGTATTTAACACATTTACTTTAAAAAGTATTTAACGCATTTACATTAAAAAGTATTTCACACATTTACTTTTAAAAAGTATTTAACACATTTACTTTTAAAAAGTATTTAATACATTTACTTTTAAAAAGTATTTAACAGATTTACTTTTAAAAAGTATTTGACACATTTACTTTTAAAAAGTATTTAACACATTAACTTTTAAAAAGTATTTGACACATTTAATTTTAAAGAGTATTTAACACATTTACTTTTAAAAAGTATTTAACACATTTACTTTTAAAAAGTATTTAACACATTTACTTTTAAAAAGTATTTAACACATTTACTTTTAAAAAGTATTTAACACATTTACTTTTAAAAAGTATTTGACACATTTAATTTTAAAAAGTATGTAACACATTTACTTTAAAAAGTATTTAACACATTTACTTTTAAAAAGTATTTAATATATTTACCTTTAAAAAGTATTTGACACATTTACTTTTAAAAAGTATTTAACACATTTACTTTTAAAAAGTATTTAACACATTTACTTTTAAAAAGTATTAAACACATTTACTTTTAAAAAGTATTTAACACATTTAATTTTAAAAAGTATTTAACACATTTACTTTAAAATGTATTTAACACATTTACTTTTAAAAAGTATTTAACACATTTACTTTTAAAAGGTATTTAACACATTAAATTTTAAAAAGTATTTAACACATTTACTTTTAAAAAGTATTTAACGCATTTACGTTAAAAAGTATTTCACACATTTACTTTTAAAAAGTATTTAACACATTTACTTTTAAAAAGTATTTAATACATTTACTTTTAAAAAGTATTTAACAGATTTACTTTTAAAAAAGTATTTGACACATTTACTTTTAAAAAGTATTTAACACATTTACTTTTAAAAAGTATTTAACACATTTACTTTTAAAAGTATTTGACACATTTACTTTTAAAAAGTATTTGACACATTTACTTTTAAAAAGTATTTAACACATTTACTTTTAAAAAGTATTTAACACATTTACTTTAAAAAAGTATTTGACACATTTACTTTTTAAAAGTATTTAACGCATTTACTTTAAAAAAGTATTTAACACATTTACTTTTAAAAAGTATTTAACCCATTTACTTTTAAAAAGTATTTAACACATTTACTTTGAAAAAGTATTTAACACATTTAATTTTAAAAAGTATTTAACACATTTACTTTTAAAAAGTATTTAACACATTTACTTTTTAAATGTATTTAACACATTTCATTTTAAATAGTATTTAACACATTTACTATTAAAAAGTATTTAACACATTTACTTTTAAAAAGTATTTAACACATTTACTTTTAAAAAGTATTTAACACATTTACTTTTAAAAAGTATTTAACACATTTACTTTTAAAAAGGATTTAACACATTTACTTTTAAAAAGTATTTAACACATTTATTTTTAAAAAGTATTTAATACATTTATATTTTGTACGAATCGTTTATAATTTGATTTATCTATTTGGTTATATACGTATATATGTATATATACGCAATAGTTTTTTATATTCATATTATTATTAGCAATAGTAATATTAATTAAAACGATTTAATGAAAAAAGCTTTTTTTTAATCAAAATCATAACGTTCGTTTAATTATTTATTTAAGTCAAATAATAACTCCCGGTACATTTATGAATGAAGTAACTTCTTATATTACTTTGCAAATCTTTTAATCTATCTAAATAAATGATATATCTTTATAAAAAATAGATTCTAGTATTCTACAGAATATCCATTATTATTTTTTCTATCTTTAATAATAAAAGCGTGAATCACAAAGTCACCTTTTCAAATTATTTCTAGTATCAAATTGTTCTACCGTTTTATTTATACATTTCCTTATGTAACCTGTTTTTAATGGGAAATTCGTTTTCGTCTACGTGCTTATATGAAATTGAATTTCTCGACTTTGAATCTAAAATAAGCGATATTAATTGAGCTTTTCGTGTTTATGTTGCATTACCCGTTCTTTCTGAGTACCCGTAAAGGTCCAACAAGAATGATAAAGAACAGCACGTATATGAAAAAACTTTGGTTTTCTTTATTTGCCATTACCGGATGGTTTACGCCGGCTACGCACACATATTAAACAATCTTTTGACATACTTTTGTCCCATGAAAGTCATTTTCTTGCTGAGGTCACAGACTTGGTTTACGCTAGAAACTCGTTCGTATATACATTCGATGGGAAAGTACTTTGCTCTGCATTGTCTATCCGAGCGTGAACTGAAGCAATTATCTACAAGCGCTTTGGTGAAGTACAAGTCAGGGGATTCTTTCATTCCGCATTTTTAGTCAGCGGACACAAAACTCGCATTCTTCCGGTACATCGATATTCCGATCACCAAGCGTTTCGGCTCTTCGCGTTTTTGAAACCGTCGTTGTTCAAGTTCTTCTTGCACTGCCGAACCTTTTTCTTTTTAACAGTTATCAAGTCGCCTTTATTTCTTTCTCGACGTCCCACTCACAATGGACTCGTCCACGATTCATTTTGGCCACTCTTCAATATTCAATCAGTAAATTTACACAACATTGGAATATATCGAATAACAAAATAACAATCATTTTTTTGTGTGTTTTCTCTAAATTACTAAAATGCGAAATGAAAATTATTTCATGTCTTTCTGTAAAAGAATATTGTAGCTTCATTAATTGTATTCCGGAGGGAGGGTAGTTTTGCTAGTATGCACATACACATGCATCATTAAGTTGAACGGTCTCATGACGTCAAGCCGTCGGATAAAGTGTTAAAATTATTTCGAATCGCATGATCAGTAGTGAATAGTCATATCTCTATGCTGATGAGTCCCGATTATAAAGGACGAAACGTATATGTACATAAACACATAATACATAAATAAATCAAGAAAAATAAAAAATGATGTATACATACTAAAAACCACACACACATACACATATATATTTATATATATATACATATATATATATATATATATATATATATATATATATACCTACCTACATGTATACATACACAGATACAAATAAATATATATATATATATATACATATATATATATATATATATAGAACAGTTTTTTTTATTATATTCCAATAACCATGGTTTGTTTTATTACTTTTATTTTTATTTTTTTCACATTTCCAAAAATTCAAAATTCTGTGAGATATATTTAACGGTCCGTTTCATTTGTTTTGTGCCAAACAACATTTGTATGTCAATATCGTCTCTGCAACACTACAAAATCATCAGAAAAAGTTCACAAATAAGAGTTCTTAGATTAGAGTGTCTTGAAAAACACCCACATCATACATCAGTTTCATTTTTAGGGGTAAAATAAACAAAAGAACAAACAAAAAATTTTAGAGCAAAACACTCACACATGTGCGATCAAATTAATCAGCCATTTTTCATATATATATATATATATATATATGCAAACAGATATAATTATGCATTATATATATACATACATGTATACATACGCACATATATATATATATATATATATATATATATATATGCAAACATTGTTAAAAATAACAAGATTCGTCTGTTTAACTATACCCTTTTCATTTTTTAATTATTCTGAGTCTTTTTTATTATTTAAAAAAAAAAATGACCCATAGGTATCACGAACGTTTTCGATTCTTCATCGAATCATCCGCAGGTGTTAAAAGCAAATGAACAAAAAAGCTGGAGAAAGAAGAGAATTTTTAAAAAGACGTCTGAGAAACACGCAAAGAAGGTTTTCGCATTGTTTCAGAAAAGACGTTGACGATTTAAAGTCAACAACGCCGGTGTGGCATCACATAATAACATCGCATTATGTTAAGCATTTTAAAATCTTTCCACTGGTTTCATACGTGATGTTATTAACTGTAGCTGGTTGTGTTTTATGTAAATAGCTTCAAGTATGTTTAATGTTTTTAAATTGGTTTCGGAATGTATTATTTCAGTGTAATTAATTAGAATTAGTCTTAAATCAGACGGAGGGCAGTTATATTTTTGTAAGTGTTAGTAAATTGAGCTAGAATTTGCATGGTGACGTGGCGGGATAGAATAGATTAGTCGTTGTAAAAACTATGTAGCTATTAGCTTTATTATTATTATGGGAGTTACATTCTCCCAAAGCGCATTTAAACGTATAAATAACGTTAGTTCTTTTAAGTGTTTTATAGTTGGGGAGGAGTTGTTTTTACTACAAGATTTTGGGTTTTAAATTTCTTATAGTAAATTATGAGTCTAATTCTATTGTTGTTGTCAATTGGGGATATGTATATGTGTATAATATTTTTCATGGCTTTTTCTTCTAATTTGAAGCTTGGTTGCATATATATATATATATATATATATATATATATATATATGGAGAGAGAGAGAGAGAGAGAGAGAGTCATCAACAAACAGACAATCACATCCCTTATAGACTAGCATCCATCCGAAGACAAGTGGTGTTGGTGTTTGGGAGGAGTTGTTTTTTACTAGAATATTTTAGGTTCTAAATTTCTTATAGTAAATAATGAGTCTAATTTTATTATTTTTGTCAATTAGGGATATATATATATATATATATATATATATATATATATATATATATATATATTATGTAATATATATATTATATAATATATATATTATATATATTATATAATATATATATTATATAATATATATATATTATATAATATATATTTTCATGTTTCATGCTAACGCAATCTTCAGTGTAGGAACTAATTCTCAACGGTCGGTAGGCGCGAACCCCGATCACAAATCGCCACTGATTCATAGTCGAGGGTCTTATCCCATCGGCCATAGCCAATTAGTTAGTAAATAGCGAGGAATTTAAATGTAAATAGCGAGTCGGCGGCTAGATTTACCTAAACAGTTTAGAGTGATCTACGAACGGCTTTCGGATCGTGCATGTAGCTATTGGCACTGCTTGTTATTAAAGTCACTCGAGAGTGCCCAGCCTTTGGGGGGGGGGGGCTGATAAATAATAATATTTATAAATAAATATTTATTAAATATTTCAATACCTACAGACATCGATGTTTCATGCTAACACAATCTTCAGTGTAGGAACTAATTCTCAACGGTCGGTGGGCGCGATATATATATATATATATTTTATATATATATATATATATATATATATATAGATATATATGTGTGTGTGTGTGGAAATGTAAAAGAAAACATCAAGAGATATTTTTTTATAAATTCATCAACGTTTCGTCTTTATTGTAAGACTTCCTCAGGATGATAATTTGAAGAAAAAATGTCATGCAAGTACATCGAAATATTGGGTTTACATGATAGAGTGATAAAGGAAAGTAGTAGCCGTTACTACTGTAAGCGCTGGAGGAGAGTCCAGGCTGTGAGAAGTCAGTGGTGGCAAAGAATGAAATGAATATGGGAAGGTTTGAGTGGGTACCATTAAGGCAACAGTGAAATAGGGAGGGGTAAGAATATTAGCGAATTGCCTTAAGGGTGGGAGAGATTAAAAAGAGGAGGCGGAGATTCTTGTAGTGGTGAAGTGTTGCATGGATTCTAAGAGGCTGGGGAAAGAGAAGGAAAATGGGAAACTCTGTATGCGTGTGTGTGAAAAAAGACAAACGTAAAACATATTTAAATACATAAGATAAACAAGAAACGAGAGATTTGACCGGTTTCGTTCGTATCAATAAAAAGCTAAATCTATTTTTTTCCTCCTAAAATTAAAAACATTCGGTGCACTTTACGACTGTTACGTGCATATATAAACAACTAGAATTAGATATGTATTTCTCCAACAAAACATGGAAATTAGCTTGTCGCAATTAACATTTTATATGTCAGCTTCCATACTATTTAAGTCCATTCATAAAAATCTCACTAGATAACCTTATATCATAGATCAGTTTAAATGATTTATATTATAATACAGATGTTTTGTCTGTCGGTTTCTCACTGTCATAGACCCCAAAAAGCAGTCCAGAAAAGTGCAGACTTTTGGCAGAAAGCATGCTTCAGATACCGAGATTTATAGTGTGTGATTGCAACGCGTCTAATCTTTCATTATCGTGTGCTATTTCAGATATTTCCTCGATCTTTCGTCATTGTCATGTTTTCAGTGGAAATAATTGATCTTCCGCGGCCTTTCAATTACAACTATGACATCAATCGTGTTATTCGGCGACATTTGCGGATCCTTTAATCAGACTGAAATGCGACAAAATAGATCGACAGAGTTACCTCCTCTTGTAATGAAAGACTTAGCATCTCTGGCTTTCAATTAGAACTGATGAGCTGAGAAAGGGGGAGAGGGGGAGAGAGAGAGGGGGTCGAGGGAAGGGGGGCGAGGGAGAATGCAAGAGGGAGAAAGAGGAAGAAAGCGAGAGGGAGAGGGAGAGAGAGGGGGAAGAGGGACGAGGGAGAATGAAAGAGTGAGAAAGCGAGAGGGAGAGTGGGAGACAGAGAATGTCTGCGGGTTTCTCTTCGGTTGTTGATCTCGAAGTTTAGATCACAAATTATAGTGCTCCGTTTGTGTGACGGGCGTTTCTTTGCTTTTTTCTAAATGGTTCCTGATATAAAGACCGACGCTCAAGATAGGTAACGAAAAATAAACATTGCGAAATAGAAACAGCGTTGTATTTATTCGCACATAGGAAGACACACTAAAAATAAAAGAATGCACACACGAACACATACGAGAGTTTGAATTACCAGAAAGTTTGAATTAACAGAAGAGTTTGAATTACCTTCTATACAACATCCTCGAGTGTCTTCGGTCTCTCTGTACAAGGGGGTTTCAGGACCCCCTGACATTAGTATACTTCACCCTACAAGTAAACCCTGACCAAATATCCAAAATAACATAGTATTCGAAGCCCAAATTGTATGGCTACTCCACAATGGCTCATACGAGGAATGGAACACTTCTAAGTAACGTTTCCTCAAGTAACACCACTAAGCTGGATACTGCACCAGACTAGATGAATTCTTGTCCTGAAATCCGGTAAGACTAAAAGACCGTAAGAAAGATATACTATAACATAGTTAGCTGGTCAATTGGAGAAAGGAACATTAATGTTCTTCACTGCTTAACTAACTCAACGTTGAGAGGTATAGGAGAACTTAAATGGAATATTCAGATATCTATGTATCTCATATATAGATCAAGTGTTAGCCCCATTGTTACTGAGAACTTCGACTGAAATAAAATGGAATAAAAAGGGAGATATATAGATATATTTAGTCAGCAACTATTTGTGTACATACACAATTCCACGGGGCTGCTTCCAAGCTGATACAACACGGTATTTTTCAAGTCTAATGTTAACAAATTCTTATTTTAAATAGTCACCTTTTGTCAAGTTCAATCATCGTTACACATCCTCATAGTGTTGTCTCACCGGACACCTGACAAACTTATTAAACCTAAATCTTCGAGTGGCTTTTAGGCCTTGATAAGCAATGACCTATTAGTACAAAAATACATTATCCACCCGTTCACGGGTTTGTGCCAACTTCGCTTTCTCTCACTATACTTTTGTTTCATGGAAATCGCCACAGACAAGATGTGAAGCCACTTGATATAAGGAGCTCAAAATAATATAAATTCAAGATCAAAAACTAATCAACGATAAGTGTTACATAGATAGAATCCGATTCAGAAAGCAGCAATTATTCCCTCTTTGTCATAAACATCGCTCATGGAATGTTAAAACTAAATGACAAAATAAGGGAAGCGAGAGTAACAAGGCTGATGAAAATAAATCCACGGTCCATCTTTACTAAACACTTAGTAAAATATCCGTAAAATCAACACGTACTGCAACGACTTTGGCTATGTTTTTGGTCCACTTTTCACAAATACTGGACCATTTCCCGAATCGCAGTGTATTACTTACACACAAATGTTGATGTCACTTATGTTCAATGTGTAGAAAGAAGTAACACTGAATATAAAATCAAGGCTGTCATCACAGAAAAAGACCACAGGTCAAATTTGATACTGATATTCAAATTCCACAAAGCTACCACCACTCTCACAGTAATTCATACTCAGTATCAATGTGAAATCCTAGGTACACTGATAACGAAGCAAGTTCTTATAGCTAACATATATAAGATTTATTGTGAATTTTTAAGGGCGTGTAGACAACTGTACATACATTACGCGGCACGTAGAGACAAAGCCAACTTGTGGCTAGATAGCAATTTCACACTTTAAGGCTGCTGGGATTTGCGTCGCCAGCGGAAACCTGGTGCTAGAAATATCGATGAATACGCTGTTATGCATAACTCGTTTTGGACTTGATGACGTTTGGCAGCTTGCCGCATCGGACGTCTCATACATATTCGACTTTCCTGTCGAGTTTGACTTGTGAACCTCGTATTAGACGTATTAGACGTATTAGACGTCCCCCTGGGATGAATTTAATTATTGTTGAAAAAAAAGTAAGGTATACCCAGGTGTACGATGCGTCACATCTCAGAGAAGTATATACGTCAGAGGTTACCATTATCTAGTGGTCTGGCTAAAGATTTAGTCTAGTGCACACGACTATGTTATACATCGCCATATATATATATATATATATATATATATATATATATAGAGAGAGAGAGAGAGAGAGACAGAGAGAGAGATAGAAGAAAAAAGAGTGATAAATATGCGACGATTGTCCAAATTTATTTCAAATTTCAATTGTTCTATGCAAGGTGTATTCAGTAATAAACTAGTGTTTATTATTCTTTCCTTAAGCCAAGGCTTTTCAAAGATCGAAATCTTATCATCAGAGGAGAAATACAGATGGATAAGTTGGCTTTCGAAAAAACCAAAGTTCAAATATTTGAAAAATATGAAAATTATTATTAAAGAAATTTTTGTTAAAAAAACGTAGTGAATAAAAATAAAAATTCCGTGAAAAATATATGCAGATTGTCCGGGTGGTAAATTTCCGTTGAAAAGAAGTCAAATGAATTGTAGAATGTGAAGAACACTCTTTGCGTGGGAGCAGTGTGGAGAAAGTTCTCAAAATATAGGTGAGTCCAGACGCACTTAAAGGGGATTGGCTTAAGGAAAGAATAATAAACACTAGTTTATTACTGAATACACCTTGCATTGAACAATTGAAATTTGAAATAAATTTGGACAATCGTCGCATATTTATCACTCTTTTTTCTTCTATCTCTACAATTGCTCTATCTCGTATATTGAGCTATACCTCTTCGCAATAGGTTCCATCTACTAAAAGTTTTTTACTTTGGTTTATATTTGATCCTACATATATATATATATATATATATATATATATATATATATATATATATATATATATATGAAATTAAAAATGGAAAAGCGGAAGATCTTTTCGCTCAACGTTTCGCCCAAATTTCACGTGGGCTTTGTCAAGAGCGGACGAAGAATACAAAAATGACAAAAGACGAGTATTCTTCGTCCGCTCTTGACAAAGCTCACGTGAAATTTGGGCGAAACGTTGAGAGAAAAGGTCTTCCGCTTTTCCATTTTTAATTTCATACCGTCGGATTATTTTTATCCTTTCATATACTCATATATATATGAATAGATTTTTGCAGGTGCAAAGTTTTAAGAAACACTGAAATAATATTAGACGCGTTGCTATTATTAACCATAGTGAGGAATAAAGGACCACGAGGAGGGGAACAAAGATGAATCACTTCGTAACTTTCTTTTTATTCTCTATGAGGACGTCTATATATATATATATATATATATATATATATATATATAAATTATTTGTAATTATTTTGTTTTTGGCGATAGCGACCGGTGTTTTTCTACGGTGCGTTTTTATATTTCGCTACTTGGCCTTTTGGCTAAGATCAAAGTGTAGTATCTGTTCCGATGGATATGCACCCCATAGACTGGTATTGTCTTGGCCTTCGGGTCTTGATTTACGCCGGTCTATGGGTTTGTCCTGTGCAGTTCTAGGAGGTCCACCCTCCCAGGCTTCGCCTCCCCTCTTTAGAAAGGAGTAAGTTTATTGCTTACTGTCTGAGGCGCCCCTACCGGGGAATGCCAACGGGGCTGCCCAGGCAATTTTTAAACCCCACTTTCCCGACCCGACCTTGGGTCACGTCTTACTTGTCGGAGTAAGATAAAAACTGGCCTTGTGCCTAACTCCTGGAGAGGAGTAAATCAATACCCTTTTTAAAAATTATTATTAAAGAATAAGCAAATGGGCGTATTTTTCCTTTCTGAATTCGCCATTAATCGGACGATTCATCAATTGTATGAATAGATTTTCTTAATTGATTAATTTATTTATAAACCAATTCATTGTATATAGATTTATAATTAATTTACAAATTAATTTTTTGCGTTCACAAAAGCTAAACATGGACGCGCGTTTCTGGCTATAAGCCGTCATCAGCATACCTCACCTGGGCAGATATCGAACCGTCGATGTTAATATTCGTAGACTAGCGCTCTAACCACCAGACCATAATAACCTGCCCCATTTGTGCACGCAAAAAAAATTATTCATAAATTAATTATAAAAATCTGTATACAACAGAATTTGTTTATAAATAAATTAATTAATTAAAAAAATCTCTCTTTCCATCTCTCTCAATATATATGTATATATGCTATTTTTCTGATATATTTAATAATGAATACATTTTTTTTAAATACATATCTGAAACTTTTGGTGTTAAAACAATTTTTCCAAAAAGTATTCTTTTATTTTTCATTGTGTTGGTATTAATTGCAAGAGGTTGTCCGCTCGTGGATATAGCACATTATACGTCCGATTTTGTTTCCGTTTTTTGAAAATGAAGTCCGATGTGTTCATCACGTGGTTGGCGCTTATAAGAATATAAGGAGGGGCACATTTTTTAGAAAACATTTTTAAAGGTTATTTGGCGAATTTAGAAAACTAAGAATTGTTATTTTTTCTTATATACGTAACAATGAATAAACCATTTTTTATAAATAGCTGAGACTTTTCAAAGAGTACTTCCTTATCTTCAGTTCGTTGGTATTTACCGCAAGAGGTTGTTCCTCCGTGGATATAGCAAATTGTACGTCCGATCTAGTTGACGTTTTGGAAAAGTATATATATATATATATATATATATATATATATATATATATATATAGTATTTCTATGTCGTTCAATCCCACATAATTATCACAATAGACAGATCCACGTTATTTTTTCCAACTTACAATTTATTTCGCAGACAATTGTTTCGGCTAACATCAAGATATTTGTAAAATGCTCCTATGCATTTATTTATTTTTGGTGTGGCTATCATCAGTGCAAATTGTGCAAAAACTTTAAAAACACTTGGCGATTATAGCCAGAATTACAGTCAATATTCATTATCAATTAAAAAAATGATACATTGAATAATGGTCCCTTTACATCTTTTTAAATAACATGTACGTATCCTAACTTTTAATATTTCTAATCATTCATTCGGTTAAGGATAAGTCGAGTGGAGGAGAACAATATTAGTTCTCAATTTACATTAAGTGTTATAGGTTAATATAGTTATTAAGTGTACAGGGGAGGATATGTTATGTTATTGGGATGGTTATTTGTAAGGATGGAAAAGTTAAGAAATAAAAAATTAAAAAATTACAAATTATAGAATTTGAAAATTAGTCTAATGTTAGAGAGAGTGTTGTTGGCTGGGAGGTGGGGTGTCAGATGGAGTAATCAAATTTATGTATTTAAATTTTCGCTTGTGCCTTTAATTTGAGATGAGTTCAGTTTTAGAGTTAATTTTTTTTTGCTTTTAGCTGCTGTAGCTATCATAAATGTTTATAATATACATAGTTTGCAGAAAGCGGATCCTAGAGTTTAGGAATTATATATTTTAATATTGCCCAATGTAGGAAGTAGGGAGTGTTTTTATTGTTAAGGCTTTTTATTAGATTGGATAGAGAAGTGCTAGTTACATTGTTATTATTGTGTTTGAAAGAGTAGATATGGTTTGAGATTCGGATCTTGATGGGGAAGACACTTGCCCATATCTAAGTGTGTATTTTGTATGGGGGTGTTATTATAGTATTTGTTTTATTTATAGTATCGAGAAATGTGTTTGTATGTTCAAGTTCTGGGCCAAAGTTAAGTTGGAATTTTTAGGTGGAGAAGATGAAATAATTTGAGGGGTTAGATCAAGATAATTGTTTGTTAGCGGGGGTTATTGGTTAGTGTGAGAGGTGTTATTTAGGGTGTCGTTTGGTACAGGGAGTTTACGATGTGGAGAGCTATAGTGTGAGGGGAAAATTAGTATGTTAGTGTCTGTTTGCATAATGGTGTTTTGCGGGAATTGTTTAACAGTCCAATCATATATGACGTTACTTTGTATGCAATTGCCATTAAACGGGCATTCTCTAGATTTCTGACAGTTACAATTATTAGTAGGGTGTATAGTAGGTGATGGTTGCTTGGAAGATTTATTTTTTTGTTATTAGATGTGATGATGGTTTGTACTATATTGGGCATTGTGGAGTAGGACATTTTAATAGAGTGTTTATTTAAAGTAGTGCTGTATTTATGCGAGTGCTTAAATGAGTTATCTAATATTTTGAAGAATCCCTTAGCGATATTTGTTTTCACATTGCAGTTATAGGGTGCGTTAAACCGAATACTATTCTTTTTTCTGATTCTTCTATTTTTACTATGTTTTTGAGGGTTTTTTAGTTGTCAATATTGATAGTTTTTGTGGGTCTATTTATATATGTGTTGGTGTTCTTGGGTAGTGTATTATTAGTTCTTTGTATATCCTGTATTCCCATTTTGTGTGTAATATCATTTAAAGGTTTGTTCGTCTGAACACAGGGATTATTTTCGTATTTAATTCTATATCCCGAATTAAGTAGTGCGTTATTGTAGAAGTTGGAATTTTGTTCGAAGATAGATTTATTAGAACATAACTTTGAAATTCTATTAGAGACTGAAGGGACTATTGAATTAATGATAGATTTTTGGTGGTTAGATAACTTATGTACGTAGAAAAGAGCTAAATTTGCTAAGTGGTAGGGGCTAAAGGATATGAGTTATGGTCTAATGTTAGGTCAAGGTAGTTAGATATTATTTTCTCAGGTTCTACAGGGATGGGTAATCCGAAGGTGTGTAGATTTTTAATGGTGTTGTGTTATTGCCTCAATCACTCCCTAGAAACAAAAGTGCATCGTCCCTGTATAGCTCACGTGTAAATGTTCGAAGTCAAATTCCAACACTTTTTATAAATACAATCCTACAAGGTCAGTAACCTGGGAAGAGTCCGAAGCTCCCATAGTGATATCGAAATTATTGGGGGTATCCTTCCTAGTCAGTTAAGGAAAGAATGATAAACATGTTTTTACTGAGTACACCTTGCATTGAACAATCTAAGTTGAAATACATTTGTCATTCGTACATGTTTATCCCTCTTCTTTTATCTATCTTAATAATTGCTCTATCTCATATATTTAGCTTTAACTATTTCACTATAGGTTCTATGTACTAAAAGTATACTTTTAGTTTCATATTTTGTTATATATATATATATATATATATATATATATATATGTATATATATTGGAACAAAATGCACTATATACCATCAAATAAAATGATGTGAAAGACAAGATGTGTGAAAAAGACAAACGGAAAAGAACAAATTTTAATACAGGAGAGATTTCATCCGAAGTGATTTTAAATTTATTGATAACGGTAAACACGTATTATCCCTATGTGTTTACCGTCATCGAATAAATTTTAAATCTTTACTTTTTCTGAAAACGTTCGTTAATCCGAACGAAACCGGTACAATCTCTCGTTTTTTATGAATTTTTCCTGTATTTAAATTTGTTGTTTTCCGTTTGTTTTTTTCACACGCCGCACGCGCGCGCACACACACACACACACACACACACACACACACACACACACACACACACACACACACACACACATATATATATATATATATATATGCAAACATTGTTAAAAATAACAGAATTCGTCTATTTAATTATACCATTTTTCTTTTTTAAATTTTTCTGATGGTCTTTTTGTATTAAAACAAAAAACATAATAAATGTTCTATCAGTTTCACGATTTCACGAACGTTTTTGATTTTTCGTCGAATCATTCTCATGTGTCAAAAGCAAATGAACAAAAAAGCTGGATAGAAAAGAGAATTTTTAAAAGACGGTGGAGAAACGCGCAGATAACGTTTTCCGCATTATTCAAGGAAGTCGTTGACGATTTTAAATTCAGCAACACTATATGGCATCACAGAACAAAATAGCATTACGTTAAGCATTTAAAAATGTTACTACTGGTTTCATATAGGATCTTGTGTTTAATATAAGTAGCTTCGAGTATTTTTAATTTTTTAAAATTTGTTTCGGAATGTATAATTTTAGTGTTATTAACTAGAATATGTCTTAAATCAGAGGGATTGCAGTTATGTTTTTGCAGATGTTGCTAAATTGAGCTAGAGCTTACAAGATGCATGGTGAGACGGCGGGATAGTGTAGTGGTTGTAAAATCAATGCAGCTATTCGCTTTATTATTATTATGGGAGTTACATTCTCTCAAATGGATGTTAAACTTATAAATTGTTCTTAAGTTTCGAGCAGTAGGTAGCAACCCGAAATAAAAATAAATTCCTCTTTCTTCTTCTTCTTCTTCTTGATCTTCTTCTTCTTCTTCTTCTTCTTCTTCTTCTTCTTCTTCTTCCCTTTTGTTCTCTCTCTTCTTCCTTCTATCACTTTAGACGACGGCACCACCTGTTGCTCAGGCAACTGCTTCCTCTCTTACCCACACATTGATTGCTCTTATAGTGCAGCCTCCTTCCCACAATCCGTCTCCGCCGAAGCACTTCCGTTTCCGACGGAAGTACTTCCGTTTCCGCTGGAAGTACTTCCCTCCCATAAAACGCATTGCTCCTTGTCTTTCTTTTCCTTCTCTGTGCCCGGCTCCCCACAGGAGGTAAGTTGTACGTTTGTCGTCGTCTCATTCAAATATACAACATAAATAACATTGGTTCTTTCTAGTAGTTTGTTGGGTTGGGGAGGAATTGTTTTTTTTCTACAAGGTTTTGGGTTTAAATTTTTTTATAGTAAATAATGAGTCTAACGTTATTGTTACTGTAAATTGGGAATATGTATCCGTGTATAATATTTTTCATGGATTTTTCTTCTATTCTGAGGTTTGGTTGCATTTGATTACTATAGTATATGTAAATATTGTTTGAGTTGTTATGTTGAACATTATTATTATTATTATTATTATTATTATTATTATTATTATTATTATTATTATTATTATTATTTGTACTGGTCTTTTTTTAAGTTTCGAATCATTAATTTTATTTGTTCATCGACGATATAATAAGGTAATTCGTTTTTAATAAGTACTTGTTTTATATGTATTAATTCAATAAATAGTATTTTGTTTGAGGAGAAGATGAAGTTGGCTCGGTTTAATAAATTTTTAACAATAGCTATTTTGTAGCGAAAGGGACACTCGATTATGATGATATATAGCATTATACTTATTATTATTATACTTATTGATATTATTATTATTATTATTATTATTATTATGATGATGATGATGATGATGATGATGATGATGATGATGATGATGATGATGATGATGATTTACGTATTTCTTTGAAACTTTAAAAAACATATTTTGTCCTTAACTGTTATTAGAAGTATGTTGTTTAATCAACCGCCCTACAAAAAACGATACAAATCTGCCCATGTTAAATGCAATTTTCTTTTAAGGAGATACAACATCCTTCAATTCTATTTGTTTTGTTCCATATTAATGGACATCTAAAAACAAAACCATTCATGCAATATTAACATGAAGAATTATTTGCTGCCAAAAAATGATGGAAAGAATAAATGGATTAGACAATAAAAAGGTTTTCTAAAATAAATATTTCTGGTATTATTTTGCCTAGTTGAACTACTGGTATCATCTTGCATTGCATTATTGCAACGTTTCAGCCGATAAAACCTCCGACCTTTTCCAGTTGCATCTTGTCGAATGCGGGAATCATTCAGCCGAATTAATACGAAGATCTACATTTTTTAATATACCGTGTCTTGCTCTGAACACGTGGCGTCGGTCACATGAATCCATATTTCATTCTTTTTCACTACAATCGCTCGAAGCGATGTACTCTTTTTATTGCATGTCTTCAAGCAGATTCCGGCATCTCTCTGGCTTAAATAAACTTTTTTAGTGCTTAACCAGTTCATATGTGACACGTTCTCGTTCATATTTCATACTAATAAATATAATCACACTTAACTGCTGGTTGATTACTCCGGCTTTCAAGGAAGTTTTTCTTTCAGCACGTAATCCTTCATCCCGCATGTTTCTAGATATAGTGTGCTGCATTTATTCAGTTGACATGGTTGCCCGCCTCTCTCCAGAAGACGAGGGGCAAGCAACCACTATTCATCCACAAGTGGTAATCTGTGACCCTTGAAAAACGTAGATGTCAAATCGCCAAATATATTTCTAAAAACACACATTAAATATCAACATTCAGTTCACCCTGACCAACATATTAGCGACAATACTTATAACACAGAATCGTGCTCCTGGGTATGACCTTAAAAGACATCAAGTTGCGAGCCCCCCATTTGGGAGCTGTGTGGAATGTGAAGTTGCCCCTTAGTTACCATAGCTCCCAGGTTCCCTCATGGCCCGGAGTGGTAGTACCTGTAATGGCCCCATCTATGAGTCAAATAGAACATACTAGCGCTACACGATCAGGCTGTCTGAAGTTATTGACTTCCTGACTCAAAATACACCAAACATTGATGTTTTATTTTTATTGTCTTTGCAAACTCAATCATGTCCTGGAAAATGCAAAACAAAACACAACCATTTTACTCACTCTGCTCCCCCCTTTCACTCAACCAAACACCATGAATAAATACTTAAACATATAAACAACTTGAAGCATAAATACTTTCACCAAAATGACCGGATTTTGCATTAAATTACCTGAAAAGGGTTGATATGCCGTAAAACAAAACAACTAAACCAAACACCATAAATGAATGCTTGGACATATAAAGAACTTGAAGCATAAAAACTTTCACCAAAATGACAGAGTTCGACATTAAATTACTTGAAAAGGGTTGATATGCCGTAAAACAAAACAACTAATCTAAACTGACAGAATCGTGAAATGCGTGAATATATCTTGATTGCTTCACAGATGATTGCTGTCAGCTCACCCGATTCCTCTCCCATTGCTACGCCAGTGACTCACCAAGGAGACGTGGCGTGTGTTGTAGTTGATTTGTCAGTGAGTTGGTTAGACTTTCGGTTCGGTTGTATTCCTGTTATTAAAGACTTTCAGGCTTGTATATTTATTATTTTTATAATTTTGGGATAGTGCTTATATGTTAATCTATTCTTCTAATTCTGGTTTATAGAATCTATAAATAGAAACTATCTCGATGCAAAAACTCTCTCGTCTTCGTTGACGATAAAACATTGGTTTACACATCTAACTCTGAAAACCCGTTTTATGTACTGATGGGAGCCTACGACAGCGCGATGTGTGCGACCTGATCGAGCTTTTCATCTTATACTCTCTACAAACCAAGTTCCCTAACCAAGTGTTTGGCCTCTACCAAGACGATGGACTATTTCTCTCTCGCAACAATAACGAGCAAGAGTTTGAAAACAACTGACAACCTTCCGTAAAGAGCTACGATTAAATATCACTTTTGATACCAATTTCAGTAGCGTAGACGTCTTAGATGAAACCCTGGACCTAACAAACAATTCCACTCGAATATACCACAAACCCACTGAACAGCTCAGGTATGTACACAGCTAAGTCTTCATCTTCTCTTGCCTTTAAGAACCTTAGCAACCAAACATCAGCAAAAGAATCTCCAACCTTTCATCCAGCTCTGAGATTTTCCAACAAGCTGCCCCATATTACATCCCCACCTACAAGACAACACAATAAAAAATAAATATTTTCTGGTGCAATCCCTCCCTATTCCCTCCGTGTCTTATATAACATAGGTAAACAATTCCTCTTATTAATAGATTAACACTTTCCACCATCTAATAAGCTTTATAACCTCTTTAATAGAAATACACTCAAAACGAGTTATTCTTGCTTTTCTCCGTAGGATCACTTCTAATCTCTAAACCCACAACTCCAATCAATTCCCCCAACCACCATTGCTCATACAGAAGAGGGGACACTTGTCTCCTGGGAGGATGTTGCAAATCATATTTATAGTGTACTAAGCCAAAGTCATATCAAGTGTACACTCCAAAAAAGAAGAAATCTACATCGGAATTACTCATGGAACCTTCAACAAGAGGCTATACGTCAACACTTACCCTTTTAAATATCCCTGAAAAAACATAACACCTCGCTAGCAACCACCATATGGGAGTTGAAAAAGACAAGTATCCCTATGAAATTTAATGGAGTATCATCGATAAGAAAAAGCCTTATGACCCTACCTTCGGAAATTGCCTACTATGCACCACTGAAAAATTCAGGATCGTACAGTCAATCAATAAACCTTCCATAATCTGTAAGAACATTAACACTGAGTTCTTTAAACAGGGGAAAATTTCCACTAGCCAAATGAAGTAACAACGAAAAATACATTACTCCTCTATGTCTAAAGAACTTCACATCATATGTAAGATATAAGGTTTATTTCCCCCACCCCACCACAAGACCTTTCCAATGATTACCAAAGTAATTCCTTTATACAATATAACATATAACACACCCTCCCTCGATATAGTATTATGTACTCATCACATCAACATCTACTCTACCCACCCAAATATAACCTGCACTCACACTCTCGTTATCCCTACCTATCACAAATAACATAAATTACTAGATATCTCATCATATTCAAACACACTTTTTAAACATTTAAATATATTAAACATGTTAAGTCTCACTAGTTAAATACCTAGACATATATTAATCGAATACCCTTAAATAAAAACTAAAAATATTTATGACCAAGATTTAAAACTAACCGATAATCACATACCCTTCGATTGGTTCATTAACGTTATTAAATATAAAATAACAGACTTAATTAAAAACCAGTATCCATACGAACACATACACACACTACAAATGATGATAGCAAGCTTATGTTTACCCATCCAATAATGTTGATATCCTTTAGGAATTTTTTTTAACTGATTAAGATACCCCTCTATTAACAACACATAGCTCATAAACTAAAAGTATCACAATAGTTTTACACCCAAAATAATACAAAAGTAATATAAATATAACACTTAACTCCTTTAATAACAAGAATACATCCCCATCAAATATCTAACCCACTCACTGACAAATAAACTACAACACACACTATCACCCCTAAATATGAATTCATCATCGAAGCAGAGAAACATAAACATCCATTATCAACAATTAATATGAAGAGTTCGAATGCAAAACGCGATAAAAGCCATTTTCAAAATCACGAAACTGTCCCTACTAAAAGTGGTGCATTTCAACTCTTGACGATACTCCAAGACTGTGTGTTGCATAATATGATACTGAAGTAATTTCTTTTTGATTTCAATTAAAATCAGCTTTAATTCGAAGTCTAGATTTAATATATTCGTGATTGTATTGTTTAAGGTATCAATTTGAACGCATTGGATTTATCGCGTTTTGCGTTCGAACTCTTCATTTATTCTAAATAATACTTAGTTATGATTAAGAACCATATAAATATACAGTCCGCCCGTATTGACTCGGTACTTTCTCCAAGAGTGACGATTGAGTGAACTCACCAGAAGACGGTGATATTTGAACTTCATTTTTTGATTTGAATTAATTTCGTGAGGTATAGATGTCTTGAATAGGGCTCTAACGACCTTTATAACAAATATCAATGAACCCATCATAGCTCTCTGAAGTATGTAAAGTATAGTTGTTAAATAAATAATTTGTATATATATATATATATATATATATATATATATATATATATATATATATATATATATATGAGCTTTAATAACAAGCAGTACAAATAGCTATATGCATGGTCCGACGTTTTGTAGATCACTCTAGCTGCTTAGTGAGTAGTCGCCGAAGTCCGCTATTTACAGTTAAAGTTCCTCTCTATTTACTAACTAGTTGGCAATGGCCTATTGGTAAGATCCCCGACTGCGAATCAGTGGCGATTTTTGTTCTGGGTTCGCGCCTACCGACCGTTGAGAATTAGTTCGTAGACTGAAGATTGCGTTAGCATGAAACATCGGTGTCTCTAGGTATTTAAATATTTAATATTTATTCATAAAAATATTATTGTTTATATATATATATATATATATTTATATATATATATATATTAAAGTGAAATATTTTGAAAATCCACAATCGTGCAATTTAAATGAAACATTCATTTATTTAATTTTTTTTTGCAAGCTTTCATTGTAGAACAACTTTTGTCAGGCGAGACTGTCTCATAGATTTTTTTCTTGTTTTCTTCCTCCTCATTTTGATGGTATTAACCCCGAGAGGTCGAATCACGATATGAGCAGAAAGAGACGTCAAGTTCTTAAGACGTTAGGATCTGACAAAGTTGTTCTACAACGAAAGATTGCAAATAAAAAAAAATTAAATAAATGAATTTTTCATTTAAATTGAACGATTGATGATTTTCAAAATATTTCACTTTAATACATTCTAATCGGTGCTTCAAAGATGTTGTCAATTTCGTTATATATATATATATATATATATATATATATATATATATATATATATATATATATATATATATATTTACAAGTAATTAACTTTCCTAATTGAAATACCATCCGGCCTTTCCCCTAAAAGCGCTGTACGCAACGCATGATAAAATAAGACACCTTCTCTAATATTACATCGGCATTTTCTCTTTACCGTTTTGTAGAACCTGAAGAATTTTCAGTTTTGTCCGATTCAAACAGATCTCATTGGCAACTGAACAAACGCATTTCGCCGATGACACAAGATCTAACGGTCGATCGTCCAATCAAGCAATGTCTACAGGTATCGCGACATGTCCATCGTAACTATTGTACTATCAAAGTCGAGCCAGCGATTGACCAATTAACGGCTTATAATGTGGACATCTATTGAAGATTAACGGCGAAAAAGGATGTCTTCAAATGTTTCATAAACGTGATGGAATTGCAACAAGATGATGGCGATACTATTTGAAGAACTTCAATATATACCCCTAGGCTTCCTTTTTTCCATTATTTTTGTTGTCATTTTCTTTTGTCTGTCATTCCTCTAATATATTTAGTTGTTCTTCCTTTTATCGCCCTTTTGACATATTTGTAACTGCAGTGCACTACCGATATTGCCCTGGATCATTGATAAAAATAGAAGAGCTAAAAAAGTGTGTAAAATCTTTTTTTTAAAACGATCTTTTTTTCTATCTATCATTCTGACCGCCTATCTATATTTCTCCTATTCTCTCTCTCCCTCCCTTCCTCGGAACTTTCTCGTTTGTAAATAACTTGGCACACACACACTATATATATATATATATATATATATATATATATATATATATATATATATATATATATATGTATACGGCTTTTGGCAAAAAAAAAAAAAAAAACACACTCCAACGAGTGGTAGTATTTATTTTATTCTGAGGATGAGGGATACCCTCGAAAATTAAATAAAAAGGACACACTCCAACCCAACACCACGATCACGATACACTGGTAAATAAAAAAAAATTCTGAAAATTATTGACTTTTCAATATTGTCACTTTGTTTTGTTTTTTACGATTCCACGTGTCGTATGTGTCACTCTAACAACGCATTGTTATCGCCTTCAAAAAATAATATTCTTATTTATATATATATATATATATACAACGCTTGCTTAGATAATGACTTGCTGCCACGTATACATTTATATATATATATATATATATATATATATATATCTTATAAAGATCGCGTAATTCCTATTAAAATTGTTTAAAAGCACCAACTTGTCATCAAGCTCCACGCAGTATGTAAGGCCTAATAAAAGGAATCACCGACTTCTTCACTCACCTGTAAGGTGTGTTCTATAGATGAAAAAGATTGCCACACATCGACGGTGTGTCAGAGGAACACGCAAATCCATAATGCGATCGGTAAGGCCAGTATGAGATTCCATACGATTGTCAAGATATGCTTTGATTGAAAAACAAACACCAACCTTCGTTTGGTTTACCTACAGCTAGAAAGATAAATCCGGATAATACTTCGGTTATCTGATCCTCACCTGTCAGAAATGATACTCGGAAAAGCGATCTCCGTAGCTTTCTTCATTTTACTACTAAAACATATGCATACACACATATATATATATATATACAACTCGTGTTCCCGGGGTTCGAGTCCGGCGACCGGTGTGATTAATTCTTCTGTACACTGACGATTCCCTTAAGTATGAAACATATACGTATGTAGATAAAAACAAATACTTATAATTAATTATTTGTCGCCCCCAAATCTAGACTGGGCACTGTAGTGAGTAGTATTTACACAACCGTCACCGTGGCTTCAATGCAATGTTTCATTTAAATCGTCGAACACTTTACGACAACTGCATTTAAATAGGATTAATTTCTCGCTGATTTACCTGGTGGTTGACAACGGTCGTGTGGGCTAAGACGTTGGAATTTTAGTATGATATAGAACTCGTGTTCCGCGGTTCGATTCCGGCGACCGGTGTGACTAATTATTCTCTACACTGACGATTCCTGTAAGGATGAAATGTATACTATGTAGATAAAATAACAAATATTTACAATTATATATATAGTGGTGAACATTACAAACTTATAAACAATTTAATATATGACAATATACAATTTACAATAAGTGTTAAAATTAAAATCCAAATTACTTGGAAGACGTATGATCGTTGCACATTTTCGAGCATGGATTCTAAATCTATTAGATTTTAATTGAATATACTTTTAATTTCTTATGATTTTTATATCTTATGTGATACCGTTTGTAAATTTCTGAGTTCGCGCGTATAAACCAGAGATTTAAGATATTCATTTAAGTGAGCAATCCAAAGAACTCAAATTCCGTTATTTTTGTACCAATTCGACCAGTCTTTGACATCTATTCTTTTCCTCTGGAAATGTATCACCAAATATTCGCATATTTAAAAAACAATAGTGGAGCCTCAATCATCTTGAAACCACAGATTTCGCATAATTACTAATGGTATGTCAGCAAGACGAGATAATATATCAAATTATAAGGAATAATTGAATGATTACTATACAATAATATCTATAATATCTTGCCTATAGGTTCAGTCTTTTTCAACATATATATGCTAAACAAATGTTATTTAAATACATTATATAAATAATGCGCATTCTAGACTTTAATCATTTTTATTTAATTATAAATTTTCCTTCAAATTCCTGTCACCATCTTTACACTATCCAATAATATCATAGGATCTTTTCTCCCACAGGACGATTTACTATAACTGGAGGTAAAGGATCTCTAAAACACGTCGGTTCTGTTCGAAGAAAAAGTCGAAGAGGGATATAGATTTCTGCTTTCTCACCGTTTATCACTTCCAACTGCTGTTAACTTAATTTCACAACCCCAACACCGAAGTGTAACTTTTCTTCTAATTTACTAAAGTGGAAATCATAAATAAACATCACGCGCACACCTTTGCTACGAATGGGGATAGATATTTGTCCATAATATTTCGAATTTTAAATAAATCGGATTAAACATGAAAAGAATAACATAATTATAAATACTAGCGGTACTCTGTTGAAATATGTCTATGATTTTGCTACATCATTCTGTAGAATTTCTGTTAATAATAATATTTCTTTTGAAATAATACATATCTGTGACGGTTGGTTCTATTAACAAAAAAAAACGCCTCTCCTTACCGCATTGTCAGCTACATATTCTTTAACATTTTAAATTAATATATATCTTTTATTTATTTATTTATTTATTTATTCTAAATTGTTTCAATTTAATTCTATTTAAACTGATTTTGTTTTTAACATAGTTCACAAACAAGGCAGGCCGCCACTGTAGACGTAAGTGGCTGCTGAGAAAAAAATGAAAAGGTTTTGGGCAGGTCAATCTAAATTGGGAACTGCGTAGCAAGATGTCTGTTTACATTAGTTTTAAATTTCTACGTGCCAGTACCGTCGGGGAAACAGGGGACAGTGAGGGAGTTCCAGAGCCCAGCAGAACGAGGAAATAAGCTATTGGAGAAGAAAGCTCTCCGGCATCTGGGGGCCTCCACAGTGAAGGGATGGGATTTATCTGATTGTTTAGTTGATCTAGTGAATTACGTCGAGTGGGCACCAGAGTAGCTAGTTCATATTATTAATCTTCTTAGCGTAAACATAATTATCGACTAAATATTCTTTAAATAATAAAAAAGAAAGTTTATTCCTGAAATATATTTATTAAAAAAATGTATTGTTGTTACAGGACAGAACAATATACTTTGATTTTGAAAAAAATTAATTTTAAAATAGGTAAAGTCGGAATAATTTACCTTAGCGACATAAGATTTATGAGCCATTTTTGCTGATCGAACGATCTTATTTCCTTGAAATGTGTGTGGAAGGTGATAACGTACGTACAAACATGCGGCTTTGCGTATGATTATGTAGACTATCGTGTAATGAATGTACACCATTTTAAAATAAAACTTACGCAAATACAGTGAAAAAGAGTTGGGTATTTAAGAATTAGTTTTGTTTTTTGTACAGTCGGAATGCGTATCCAAATGTATGAAAGTGTTATAATTTTATTAATACACTTTAATTGGTTAAGAATATTTACTCAATCAGTGAATAATATTAGTTAAATAAATAATTAATTTGGTAAACACATTCATTTATCCTAGAACGTCAATGAAATAGTTATTAGCAAACAGGTTATTTACAACGAAATGTGATTATTACCGAATATTTACACTTAGCAAGCTTTGCCCGTTCGCTATCACTTCGCAATTGTATTTCTATTCATTACTTCAAATCATTGAAACAAAACTAATCGATAAGAGAAAAAAATGTTATTTTGTTTTACGGCATATCACTCTTTTTTAGGTTATTTAATGCCAAAATCCGGTTATTTTGGTGAAAAGTTTCATGTTTAAAGTTCTTTATATCTTCAAATATTTATTAATGGTTTGGTTTTGTTGTTTTGTTTTACGGCATATCAACCCTTTTCAGGTTATTTAATGCCGAATCCGTTTATTTTGGTGAAAGTGTTTATGCTTCAAGTTCTTTATATCTTCAAGTATTTATTCATGGTGTTTGGTTTCGTTGTTGTGTTTTATGGCATATCAACCCTTTTCAGGTTATTTAATGTCGAATCCGGTCATTTTGATAAAAGTTTCATGCTTCAAGTTCTGTATATATTCAAATATTTATTCATGGTGTTTAGTTTGGTTGTTTTCTTTAACGGTATATCAACCTATGCCGAATCCGAAAAAAACACAAACGAATCGTAAAAGAAGAAATGCTCTCTATATTTCTTTCTCTCAATCCAGACTGTTTTAATAATAACAAGGGAATATTTTTGTGTGTATATGGAAAGTTATAGGAAATCTCTACTTTCTGTTTAATTATTATCAGATATTATTGAGATTAAGCTTTTTCGTTCTTTGGTCAGAAAATTAAATTTTTCATAGGTTACAATTATTTCTTTTCTTCATTATTAATATGAAACACATTCTTTGCGCATAAAAAGTAAATTTGCATACGTGAGTATTAAAGGGATCCGGATACACGTACGTTGACTTTAATTATATAGATTACAAACATAAAATGAAAATCGAAAGCCACATCGGTGACAATTATTAAAAGTAATCTGTAGTCTTATCTCAACCTTATACTGTTAGTGGCCACCTTCAAACACAATTTATTATGGCCTTTTTTATGTCAACTTCATTTTTACTCTCAAGTTTATACATATAGGTAAAAAGGTTAAATAATACTATCGCATTAAAATACTAACTTAGTTTGTACATTAAAAAATAATATTTGTATGTTTGGATAAAGTAATGCATTTTATAGATAATAAGGATTCAAGGATAATCAATATAAAAAGCGGCAAGACTATTGAACGAATAAACGAAAGTTGGGTACCTAAACTTATTTCCATACAAGGGTATGCTAGTCTCTGTTACTGTCAGTAATCGCTTTTCCTATCCCGATGCGGGTGGAGAGACGAGTCATGGATTGCATCCCGTACCTTATTCTATCTCTGTATCTCTCTCTCTCTCTGTCTCACTCGGAATTCTGTAATAGTCTTTTTAATATCTCACTCATGCTAATAAATCCTCCATCAAAAAGAAGTGATGTGTGTTCTATGAATTAATCGAGGCCGGATACTAGATAACACGGGAGTTACGACTGCAAGTCTGTATAACGGATATACACCCGTCAAGAGACGTATATAACATGTTCACCCAATGAAAGATTTAAGAATAAACAACTTAATAAAAATCAAATCTGACAATTGCAAAAAAAAAAATACAATTATTAACAGAATAAGAAAATAGAAAAATAATCTGATAAAAAAACTTATCTAAATTTTTAAAAGGAGTTTTTAATTTTAAGAAATTCAACCTCAAAAAGGGCCATTTGGAATAACTTTAAATTACAAAATTAATTTAATAGTTAAGTTAATACATATAATATTTTAATTAGTTTAATTCCAACAACTACCCATTCGTAAGCAATATAGCACAGGTTGGATGTCCTATGATTTTAAAGGGTCCCCGTCATATATCTTTAGGTACTTTCTGCGCATTAAGAAACGTTCCTGGTGAAACACGTGCATACTTCTATCTATCCACAGGGCGTAACATCTTAAATATCACCAGTCGGATGGAAAGAATTCGGGGTGCCCCCAACTTTAATGTCATACACAGATTTAAATCCCTTCGACTCCAAATCCTCGAGCCGTTTTCAACAACACGCTAATTAGTACTGACACATTGCACAATTTTCACAGAACGGCACAATTGTCAACTTAACCCTTGTAATGAACAACGACATATTCCATCGCACATTTCGGTGCTTCTGGGGCGCAACTGAAGAATGTTGGAGATACTAACATATAATGAGTATCTAATAAAAGAATTTATACAGTTTAGGATATATACTTGGATTTTAATATGATACACCTAATGTTATTTCATAATCTAATATATACAGGGTGGGCAAAAATAAGGGTCCTATTTTTAAAAATTCATAACTTTTTTATTTATTGATTTTTTTAATTTTTTATTTTTAGAACAAGTAAAGGACCCCTTCCGAAGAAAGCATGAGCCGTATTAGCCCTAAGGAACGTACCCTCATTTAGAAAACATTATTTTTGCTTAAAAAACTCAAAACCGTGTAAAAAACAATACTTTAGTTTTTGTAAGTTTTAAGAAGTGTTTTTCAGCTAAAATGTGTTTTGTTTATTTCAAAAAATCTCGGAAGGGTCAGTCTACACACACATAAAGTTTGGTGAGTTTAACTTTTATTTTGTGGAAGTTATTCAAATTCAAGTTATTCAAATTTAAAGATAGGACCCTTATTTTGGCCCACCCTGTATGTATATATATATATGAAGAGTTCGAATGCAAAACGCGATAAACGCCATTTTCCAAATCACGAAGCTGTCCCTACAAAAAGTGTTGCAGTTCAACACTCGACGACACCCTAAAACTATGTGTTACATAATAGGATACCGAAATAATTTCTTTTTGATGTCAATTAAAATCTACTTTCGAAGTCTAGATTTAATATATTCCTGTTTTTTACTGTTTACGGTGTCAATTTAAACGAATTGGATTTATCGCGTTTTGCGTTCAAACTGTTCATATATATATATATATATATATATATATATATATATAGTAAGCAATGAAAATATATATGGCAATCAAGCTACACAGAGGCTCCCGTGTTTCATCCCCGGGGGAAATCGTCAGGCTAAATGCATGGAGTTATTATTGTCAGGTGTTTTTTTTTATATACATGGCTTGCTAGTTAACCAATCAGATTCTTTGTTGTTCCCTCAGCCAATCGTTGGCTTCCCGCGAACAAAGACTTTGTTGGTGACGCTCCTATGTCAATCCTATTGTTTGTTAAATTATAAATATGAAATTATATCCCCTTATAATATTTTATGTGGATACATGAAGTACTAATATATATATATTAGTTAGAATCCGATCTTAACCTCTCCAAATATGATCTGAGGTTTAGATCGGATTCTAACTCTGCCTGATGAGATCTCAGTTTATAGTAACTGTTGATCGATAACATCGACATGCCAGTGTCGCAGATTTTGTACATGTCTGTGTAAATAAAATTATCATATATAAAGCTCTATTTTGATATTGAGCACTTTTTATAAACCCGGTTAAAATTCTCTGGGTTACCACCCTGTTGATATTTTTCACCTGGATTATTACCATTATTATATATATATATATATATATATATATATATATATATATATATATATATATTGAGAAAATAAACAGTCACTCTTTTTCTTAGTAGCCCCTTAAGTCTACAGTGGTGGCCTGCCTTGTTTGAGGTGAACTATGTTAAATATATATATATATATATATATATATATATATATATATATATATATATATATATATATATATATATATATATAGTAAGCAATGAAAATATATATGGCAAATATATTTGCCATATATATTTTCATTGCTTACTATATATATATATATATATATATATATATATATATATATATATATAGTAGAGAATGGTAGTTTGCTTGAAGCATTGCTGGGTATAGTAGTAGTAAGTTTTTGAAAGGCTGTGGGCAATGCAATTCCGGGTAAGATGCAAGTTGAAAGGAAAGGAACAAAAACAATAAAAATAAATCGAATACGATATAAGACTTACTATTTATTTTTCCTTTTTTTTTCCTTTTTTTTTTTTTTCTTACATAACAGCAAGAGTGTTTTAGCTATTCAAATATAAAAAAAAAAAAAATAAAATAAAAAAATGATATATATATTATCAAAAATAACAGTTTATCGAACACCATACACCTAACACAACATTACACTAATATTCTAAACACCAATCATATATTTAACATAATATTAAAATAAAACTTAACTTAATTTATATTCCCTGTGAAACTGTTTTTTTGCTGCGGTCTATATCTGGCAGCCATTTTGTTTTGTATTATTCTCTACACAGTCGGAGAAGAATAAAATATTATTCTTCTTCTGGTCTAATTATTTTTGAAAAAGGGATGTCTTTTCCCGAAATATCAAATAGTGATTTTTAATCACCCGGACAGCTAAAACACTCTTGCTGTTATGTAAGAAAAAAAAAAAAAAGGAAAAAAAAAGGAAAAATAAATAGTAAGTCTTATATCGTATTCGATTTATTTTTATTGTTTTTGTTCCTTTCCTTTCAACTTGCATCTTACCCGGAATTGCATTGCCCACAGCCTTTCAAAAACTTACTACTAATATATATATATATATATATATATATATATATATATATATATATATATATATATATAGTAAGCAATGAAAATATATATGGCAAATATATTTGCCATATATATTTTCATTGCTTACTACCTAGCTCTACTTACGTATCGAGCACTGTTGAAGTAAATACTGAAAACTGACACATAAAAAATAATATCTCCTTATAATATTTTATGTGGATACATGAAGTACTAATATATATATATATATATATATATATATATGTATATATGTATATATATATATATATATATACATATATATATATATATATATATATATACATATATATATACATATATATATACATATATATAAATATATATATATATATATATATACATATATATAAATATATATATATATATATATATATATTTCTTTCTTTCAATAAAATACAAAGAAACTTGTATCTCGGAGCGTTTTCTACCCACTCCTTAAAAGTAGATAGTCATTGGGAACAAGAAAACAAATATTTGACGAAAAGAAATGGGAAAATAAAAGTAGACTATGAAAAAATGTCTGTGAAATTGAATAATCACTTGAAATCATCTATTGATTAAATCGATGAAGGTGGGGCAATTGAATAAAAGGCGAGTGTAAAAGATAACGTCAACTTTACATCTCCTGAAAAGGGAGGCAATTATTTGACAAAATCTTTCTGTCTACAAAGTGACGGTTTACGCAGAGATAGAGAAACTGATTCCAAGTTGGAGGTGGTTTAAGCGTTTAATCTTTAAACACTCTGGAGAAACTAGTGATGTTTTGTCACGCGTTTATTTATGGTCTTAATTCGTCAGAAAATTCGTGCTGCACCCGGAATTATGAGACCGAATATTTTATGGTTATAAAAAGAGCTTTTTGCTTGAGATCAAACAAACACAAGCTTATATACGTACATATATGCACACACACAAATATATATATATATTTTTAATAACTAATATAAGTTAGCTAAACTTTTATCTGGAACAAAACTTCGATCTAATATATGGAACGTTTATGTTTTTGTCTTTTAAGGGAAGTGGGGTCTAATCAACTCTGCTGGGAAGCCATGAAATAAAATACTGTTTTGTTTTTAAATTCCCGAAACAGTTTTTCATGGTAAACAACTGATGATCCCTTAAATAATGTTAAGACTAGTGTAAATTCTTGGAAGAAAACTAATATAGTAACTACAAAAAATAAATTGACTTACATGAGTGATTTTCTACTGAACGACTTGGAACTGAAATATTTTTATTTTTTATTTTTATTTTTTTTCCTTATATAGTTTTAATGGTTGAGAAATTTCCGAGACTATATATATATATATATATATATATATATATATATATATATATATATATATATATATATATATAAATGATAATTTATTTCATTTTGACTACAACATTGATTTTATTTCACGAGAGCAGTTTGAGGGACTTCCGATCTTCAGGTCACGAAATAAAATTATCAAACTTCTCTCGTGAAACAAAATCAATTTTGTGGTCAAAATGAAATAAATTATCATTAATATTTCTGCTCTATATTATTATTGAGCACTCTCGTAAACCCGGTTCAACTCCCCTGGATTTATACCCTGGGGATATATACCATACTCGGATTATATATATATATATATATATATATATATATATATATATATTATAGATATGTAATATATATATATACATTATATATACTTTATATATATTATATATATACATTATATATATCATATATATATATTATATATATATATTATATATATATATTATACATACATATTATATATATGTATTATATATATATATATATATATATATATATTAATTGAATGACTTAATAGTATGAGAAATTAATCAGATTTTATTAAAGTTCAAAAACAAGGAGTGATATTGCGTCCGTAACTCATGAGTTTTCAAAGAAAATCTTCTCCTCAGAGGACCATTACCGCAATGACATTACTGCAAGTAATAGAATTAAGCTTTCATGATATATAAAAATATATAAACAATACATAAAAGTATATAAAACATCAAATATATTGACCAAAAATACACTTTTTTGTGAAATTTATACAGTTCATCCCAGTCATGAAGTTTAAAACAATTTCAAGAAAGATGTCCAAGAAGTCGATTAAAAAACAATCCAGGTGGTGAACTGTAGTTCAAACACAAAAAAGTTATCCAGGCGGGAAATTTGCTTGCTAGCGATTCAGTAGATGACAGTGATGCGTGTATTCAGGGTGTATGCAAATTAATAATAAAACGATAGAAAAAGCAAAATCAGACAAAAAGTTCAGAACACTCACTCGGTGTCGAATATTATTTTGTAAGATTTTGCTTTTTCTATCGTTTTATTAATTTGCATACACCCTGAATATGTTTTTTTTTGTTATTATTTTTACGGGCGATAGAATCATAGCTTTTTTCTCAGTATTTTCAACTTCCTAAGCGATAAATAACATTTCATCAAGTCGTCCTTCTTTTTAATAGGACGTGTAATCTTTTTTAATTTTTTTTATATATATGTATATATTAATTTTTACGTACATGTAAAACATACTTACAACGTACATATATACATTTTATATGCACGTAAAAATTAATAAATAGAAATTTATTAATAAAAATATATATATATATATATATATATAAACACTAATATTTTTTTTAATAAATATTAAATATTTAAAATATACCTAGAGACATCGATGTTTCATGCTAACGCAATCTTCAGTCTAGGAACTAGTTCCCAACGGTCAGCGGGCTCGAACCCCGAACACAAATCGCCACTGATTCGCAGTCGAAGATCTTACCCGAAGGCCACTGGAAACTAATTAGTAAATAAAGGGGAATTTTAACTGTAAATAGTAGAATTACTACTATCCATCAAGTAGCTAAGAGTGATCTACGAGTCGGATCATTGCATATAGCTATTTGTACTACTTGTTATTAAAGCTCCTCGAAAAGTGCCCAGCCTCTCTCTCTCTCTCTCTCTCTCTCTCTCTCTATATATATATATATATATATATATATATATATATAAGGTTAATACAACAAAAGATATAAGAGGCAACAATATCTTTAATCAGTGAACATCCGGATAAAAATAAAGCTCAATATACTGCATAGAGCATTAATAACAATAGCTGAAGTAAACTCATAAAAATGAAGCTCAATATACTAAATAGAGCATTAATAGCAATATATATATATATATATATATATATATATATATATATATATATATAGCAATAGATAAAGTGATAGAATGAAATAAGGTGCGAATCAAATTTTATCACAATTCAATGTTCAGGCAAAGTTCTTTAAAGTCGTTAACTCATGAGTTTTCAAAGAAAATCTTCTCCTCAGAGGACCATTACCGCAATGACATTACTGCAGGTAATAAAAATTAAACTTTGAAAATATATAAAAAAAAATATATAAAAATACATAAAGATATATAAAACATCAAATATATCGGGCCAAAACATATTTTTTAGTAAAACTATACAGTTCATCCAAGTCAACAGGTCCAAAATAGCTTCAGGCAAGATATCAATGAGGTTGATTAAAAAATAATCCAATTGGTGAATGGTGGTTCAAAAACGAAAAAAGTTATCCAGGCGGGAAGTTCGTTTGCTATCGATGCAGTAGATAACAGTGAAAATTGTATTTATTTCACTATATACCTTGTTTTATTCTTTCACTTTATCTATTGCTATATATATATATATATATATATATATATATATGAAGATAGATGAAAGAAGAATAAACATGTGCGAATGACAAATTAATCCCAACTTTGATTGTTCAATGCAAGGTATACTCAGTAAAAACATGCTTATTCTTTCCTTAAGCCAAGGCTTTTCAAAGATTAAAATCTTATCATCAGAGGAATTACATAGATGGTAATAAAATTTAACAATCGAAGTTGGAATTAATTTGTCATTCGTACATGTTTATCCCTCTTCTTTCATCTATATTTATAATTGCTCTATCTCGTATATTGAGCTTAAACCATTTCACTATAGGTTCTATCTACTAAAAGTATACTCTTACTTTCATATTTTATTAAATATATATATATACATATATATATATATATATATATATATATATATATATATATATATATATATATATTAAAACAGACAAGTTTACATTTTTTTCTTTTTAAACATCTTTTTTAAGAATTAAATAATAAATGAGGCTAAAAGCCTTTAAAAACATGTTCAGATGCAATATTTATTAATAAAATAATGCCAGAATAGATTTTTTTTTCATTGACGGACACCAAGTTAACCGTCACGAAAATAGAGAAAAAATAAAAACCAAATAACAATATGTATTATTTTGATCATTTGACCTACTGTGGGCATCGTGAATATTATTCTCACAGCGTTACGGCCAATGTAACTGACCATCAGGTGCAATTACTTGAACTCGGTAATCTTTCTGTCGAACTCGGGAATCTGTACGGAATTACGGAAGCACATACCCGTGGCGCAACGGATATAAGTGCTAAGTGATAGAAAGTTCTAAAAAAGGTTGAAGGTTCAATTCTCAGTGAGGGGCAATACGAATAATACAATTAAGCATTCCTTAAGACTTTTACCAGGTCATTACTGATCTAATAAGAACAATCTACATCCGTAAAGTCAATAAAAAGATCAGTTTGAAATTACATACAGATTCCCGAGTTCGACAAAATCAACCTGAAGATGTTCAGAAGTTACATTGGCTGAAACGTTGTCTGAATCACATATGAGGTGAGCACAGTGAGTCGAATAATCAAAATAATAAAAACACTCAATCCTGATCTGAAAAAAAAGTCAGAGAGATAAAAATATTCGTTGTTATTGTGAAGTTTTCAAAACTGCCAACAACCTTATTATGCAGCCACAGGTAGGTGCATTGAGGTCAACAGTCGCAGTAAGCGTGCATAGTAAGCAGAGCTAGAAAGTGGCGGTTTAATATTGATTCGCTGAAGAGGCAAAAATATGCACGTGTTATGAAGTTTTCATTAATATTTATACCCGCTTATTTTTAGGTAAAGAATTGTTGTAGGGAAAATATGAATAAATCGAAATATAAACATGCTACACATCATGAAGTTTAGAAAGAAGTATTACGTTAAAAGGGATATTTTCGTTTTTATGGAAGTCCCACGAGAAAAGAAACTACTGATGCAGCTTTTAATAAGTGCAATTTGCTGTATATATTTTAAGTGTGAGCATACCAAGGCGATACTTATATATATATATATATATATATATATATATATATATATATATATATATATATTGGTACAGAAAAATAAGTACAACATTTATACCGTCGGTTTCAAGCACAGAAGGACTTAGCCATCTGACTCTCTTCAGCTTCGGCCGAAGCAGATGATAACTGAAGCTGAAGAGAGCCGGATAGCTAAGTCCTTCTACGCTTGAAACCAACGATACAAATGTTGTACTAATTTATCTGTACCAAAAAATAAATATATATATATATATATATATATATATATATATATATATATATATATATATATATAGTCTCAGAGGTTTTCAACCATTAAAAAAAACAAATAAAAAACATTTGTCCCAAGTCCATCGGTGGAAAACTAAATTTCTTGTAAGTCAATTTACTATATTTGTTTGCTTCCAAGAATTTACGCTAGTCTTAACATTATTCAAGGGATCATCAGTTGTTTATTATGAAAAACTGTTTCGGGAATTTAAAAACAAAACCGTATTTTATCTCATAGCTTCCCAGCAGAGTTGATCAGACCCCACTTCCCTTGAAAGACAAGACCAAAAATGTTCCGTGTATTAGATCTAAGTTTTGTTTCAAATTAATGTTTTGCTAACTTATTTTGTTATTAAAAAATGTCCTCCTTACCTGAGTTGCTCGTCTGTGTCAAAGAAAATGTATCCGTTATTTACGAAAAATTGCTGTATTCCAAAGTGTTCGGATGAATCCATTACACTACTTATTTGGTTGTTTATAGTTTTATGTATTTGTATTATTTTATTGTGTTTAGTTTCATATTAAAAACATTTAAAAATTAAAAATATATGTATATATACAAACACTTTTTTCAATATATATATATATATATTTAACATTTCAAAAATTAAGGCCGTTAAAAAATTAAAAATTAAAAATTAAATTAGATTTTTTAATTTTTAATTTTTAATTTTTTAACGGCCTTAATTTTTGAAATGTTAAATTTCTTTCCTTCTTCTTCTCTTTCTCTATCCCTCCACTTCATTCTCTCCAAATATGATCTGAGGTTAAGATCGGATTCTAACTCTGCCTGATGAGATCTCAGTTTATAGTAACTGTTGATCGATAACATCGACATGCCAGTGTCGCAGATTTTGTACATGTCTGTAAATAAAATTATCATATATCTATATATATATATATATATATGGAACTATTGTTTGACCGATAGAACTTTCTACAAAATCATTGTTTCTCAGCTTTAACACTATAATGTATCAAAGAAAGTGCTGGAACATTCATTAGTGGCTTTTTTGGCGGATCGTTAGCTAATTCATTCGGTGAATTTAAAAAAAACAAAAAAAACAATTGTCTTCCAAATCGACTAAGCCGTCTTTTTACACACGTTATACTGACGACCCTGTTGCTTGTTGCGCCTCACAGAGTGAAACTGAGCTGTTTCCTCAACTTTATTTAGACTTACATCGATCGTTGAAATTCACTATGGAGGTAGATTGTTGTTGTTTTAGTGTCTAAATCTGGTCCAACGATTGAAAGCTCTGTGTATAGAAAACCAACATTTGAATTGGGGTTTGTTTTGGCTTTAAATAATGAAAAAAAAAATCTTATTAGAAAATCTTACCCGTCGAGCAGTTATGATTTGTTCCCGAAAGCGATGCGGAAGTTGATATAATCACTAATATTTATTGGCTAATATTTAAAACGCACCATTGCACGTCACCATGGCACGTCACCATGGCACGTACAGTTGCTAAATTTAATGCATTACTCCACTTATACTTGATCCGTACCTGTTTTTAATGGATTTACTGGATTAATGTTTTAATGATTAATGATTAATGATTTAATGGATTAATTTTTTAATGGATTACTTTACTTACACTTCATGCTTACCTGTTTGAATGGATTTAATGGATTAATGATTTAATGATGAATGATTTAATGGATCAATTTTTTAATGGATTACTTTACTTACACTTCATGCTTACGTGTTTTAATGGATTTAATGGATTAATGATTTAATGATTAATGATTTAATGGATTAATTTTTTAATGGATTACTTTACTTACACTTCATGCTTACCTGTTTTAATGGATTTAATGGATTAATGATTTAATGATTAATTATTTAATGGATTAATTTTTTAATGGATTACTTTACTTACACTTCATGCTTACGTGTTTTAATGGATTTAATGGATTAATGATTTAATGATTAATTATTTAATGGATTAATCTTTTAATGGATTACTTTACTTACACTTCATGCTTACCTGTTTTAATGGATTTAATGGATTAATGATTTAATGATTAATTATTTAATGGATTAATTTTTTAATGGATTACTTTACTTACACTTCTTTCTTACATGTTTTAATGGATTTAATGGATTAATGATTTAATGATTAATGATTTAATGGATTAATTTTTTAATGGATTACTTTACTTACACTTCATGCTTACCTGTTTTAATGGATTTAATGGATTAATGATTTAATGATTAATTATTTAATGGATTAATTTTTTAATGGATTACTTTACTTACACTTCATGCTTACGTGTTTTAATGGATTTAATGGATTAATGATTTAATGATTAATTATTTAATGGATTAATCTTTTAATGGATTACTTTACTTACACTTCATGCTTACCTGTTTTAATGGATTTAATGGATTAATGATTTAATGATTAATTATTTAATGGATTAATTTTTTAATGGATTACTTTACTTACACTTCATGCTTACCTGTTTTAATGGATTTAATGGATTAATGATTTAATGATTAATTATTTAATGGATTAATTTTTTAATGGATTACTCCACTGACTCTTTATCCTTACCTTATTTTTATAGATTTAATTATTTATGATTTAATGATTACTGATTTAATAGATTTATAATTTAATGGATTACTTTACTTACACTTCATGCTTACGTGTTTTAATGGATTTAATAGATGAATGATTTAATGATTAATGATTTAATAGATTAATGATTTAATGGATTACTCCACCGACTCTTCATCCTTACCAGTTTTTCTGTTTTTTGGCTAATATTTAAAACGCACAATGGCACGTACACTTGCTAAATTTGATGGATTACTCGACATATTTATCATCCGTACCTGAAAATACTGAGTGTTTAGCAAAGAGGCATCTTTTTATGACTCCACCGAGGATCGAGCCTCGTTCTCCCAGCTCATTAACGAACACTCTCACGATAATGACAAATCAACTAGCAGTTTGAATAAATATTAATAATTAAAATTTACTAATAAAAACTTTGTATATTTTTTCAAATCTAACGCATAGCATTATTTGTGTTAAGTATGTCATTTGATATCTATACTCATGTATATCGCTTTGAATGTTAGTACTTTCTTTGAAAGGTCGTGAATAATATATCTGAACAACATATCTTACGCTTAAACAGCTCCGCGGTAATATCAATTTTGATAATTATCTAGTAACGAAACGAATATTTAAATTATGCAGTGTTTAAAACTAACAGAAACCTAAAGAAAGAAAGAAAACGAATTTGCCAAAATATAATCTTAAATATGATTTCATAAAATTTTAAACATCAAGAAATATTTACATCAGATACGAAATGACAAGAAATCGAATCGTGAGTCTTAAAATAAATATGAATAATGACGAAGCAACAATATACGTGTCTCGAAATTTCTTTAAATAAATGACATTATGTTATTATGTGCGATCATGATAGAACACATACCTCGATTTTTCCGACTATCTTTTGCATAATAAGACATCGAGCTGTAATGGCAGAATGCCAACGAAGTACATATCCTTTTTGTAAGAGCGACGCCATTTTAAAAAATTCGTATTTCTTATAGTTAATACAGTAAATTCGGAACCTTTCTAAAGATTCAAATATTTATTGTAAAGTGTCTTTCTATAATTATTATATATCATATTTTATCATTTATTATTTATTATTTACACAATTCAATAATTATTGTATTGCATTTTTTATCATTTATTAATTACAACAATTCAATATTTATTATGTAGCATTTTTTATTATTTATTTATTACAACAATTCAATAATTATTATGCAGCAGTTTTTATTATTTATTATAACAATTCTATAATCATTATATATCATTTTTTATTATTTATTAATTACAACAATTCAATAATTATTATATAGAATGTATTATTATTTATTAATTACAACAATTCAATAATTATTATGCAGCAGTTTTTATTATTTATTATAACAATTCTATAATTATTATATCGCATTTTCTATTATTTATTTATTACACCAATTCAATAATTATTATGTAGCATTTTCTATTATTTATTTATTACAACAATTCAATAATTATTATGTAGCATTTTTTATTATTTATTTATTACAACAATTCAATATTTTATATATATCATTTTTTATTATTTATTTATTACAACAATTCAATAATTATTATATATCATTTTTTATTATTTATTTATTACAACAATTCAATATTTTATATATATCATTTTTTATTATTTATTTATTATAACAATTCAATAATTATTATATATCATTTTTTATTATTTATTTATTACAACAATTCAATAATTATTATATAGAATGTATTATTATTTATTTATTACAACAATTCAATATTTATTATATATCATTTATTATTATTTATTTATTACAACAATTCAATATTTATTATATATCATTTTTATTATTTATTTATTATAACAATTCAATATTTATTATATATCATTTTTTATTATTTATTTATTATAACAATTCAATAATTATTATATATCATTTTTTATTATTTATTAATTACAACAATTCAATAATTATTATGTAGCATTTTTTATAATTTATTTATTATAACAATTCAATAATTATTATATATCATTTTTTATTATTTATTTATTACAACAATTCAATATTTTATATATATCATTTTTTATTATTTATTAATTAAAACAATTCAATAATTATTATATATCATTTTTTATAATTTATTTATTACAACAATTCAATAATTATTATATATCATTTTTTATTATTTATTTATTACAACAATTCAATAATTATTATATATCATTTTTTATTATTTATTTATTACAACAATTCAATAATTATTATATATCATTTTTTATTATTTATTTATTACAACAATTCAATATTTTATATATATCATTTTTTATTATTTATTAATTAAAACAATTCAATAATTATTATATATCATTTTTTATAATTTATTAATTACAACAATTCAATAATTATTATGTAGCATTTTTTATAATTTATTTATTATAACAATTCAATAATTATTATATATCATTTTTTATTATTTATTTATTACAACAATTTAATAATTATTATATATCATTTTTTATTATTTATTTATTACAACAATTCAATAATTATTACATAGCATTTTTTAATATATTAATTACAACAATTCAATAATTTATATATATCATGTTTTATTATTTATTAATTACAACAATTCAATAATTATTATTAATAGTGTCATTGGCTGCCGACAGCAAACTGGCGTTATTTTTGTTTTTAAAAAATAGTCCGAGCTGGAGTGACTTTGAGAGAAGACTCTAAGTAGAATCATAATTTTCTTTATGAGAAATTAGTTGTAATTTTGAGGAAAAGGAAATGCCTATTCAGAATGAAGTATCACTATTTAAGGATTTTAGGACAGACAGTATTCAGTTCTAACACAGAAATATGACAACATGACTCTTAATGTTATATATTCCAAACTGTCTTGTAGCACACAATCTTATCATGACAATAGAAAGACCATATATTTTTTACTAAATAATAATAAAAGAATGAAAAGGCTCACTAACGGATGGCTTACCTTGCTTAATTAATGTTAAGTTAAAAGAAACATTAATGCGATGAGAATTGCAGCGAGAGAACGAGAAAATATATCAATTACAAACTACTGAGATGATTTTCTCTTTGCTTTTCATGAGAAGGTCGCAAAGCTAAAGGAAAATGTGACTTACTTAGAATAGAGAATAAGTCAAAACTAAAATTATAGGCACAGGAACAGCTATTTATTAAATGTCCAGCGATAAGAGACACGTATGCTGGTAAATTTAAGTGCAGATTAGTCGTCCGAGACTGTAGCAATGCGATGTAGTTGCCGTAAGATGGCAAAAGTGAACAGAAATAAACGATGAGAGAAAGTGAAACTCAAAACGATTTATTAATAATTTCACGAAAAACTGATTAAATACCAGAATAGTAAATACTGTTTGGTAAATAAAAAGTTCGGCAAAAGGTAATCTTAAATTTTCGAAAGAAAAACTTCAATTTTCAAAAGACAACAATAGAAGACCGAGCGGGTCGAAAAAACGGGAAAAACCGGTGTCAAACCATTGAAATACCGCTGGTTTGACACCGGGTTTTCCCGTTTTCTCGACCCTCTCGGTCTTCTATTGTTGTCTTTTGAAAATGAAACTTTTTTTTACCTTTTGCCGAACTTTTTATTTACCAGACAGTATTTACTATTCTGGTATTTAATCAGTTTTTCGTGAAATTATTAATAAATCGTTTTGAGTTTCACTTCCTCTCATCGTTTATTTCTGTTCACTTTTTCCATCTTACGGCAACTACATCGCATTGCTACAGCCTTGGACGACTAATCTGCACTTAAATTTACCAGCCGTGCTTCAAGCGAATTACAATCTCCTTATATATATATATATATATATATATATATATATATATATATATATAACTATAGATAGATAGATAGATAGATAGATAGATAGATAGATAGATAGATAGATAGATAGATAGATATTGCAACTTACTGGATCCTATTAGTTTATTTCCAGCGCCATTTTAATTAAAAGTTTCTCTCTTTCCACTCTTTTACGCACGCGTACACACCATCTGTAAACTTATTTGGGCTCAGTGGATCGTACTGTAAAATCACTGAAATGCATCAGTCTTTCTTCCCGCATCAGTCTAGTTTAAGAAAAGACAAGTCTATTATATCAGTCGCGTCTTATTCTCTTTCTTTTATAGTTATTTGTATCGCCTACGCTAAACGTTTCAACGAGTAATATTGTTGAGTGTATGCTACAAGCAGCATCACGATCTCAATATCAAAATACAAATCTATCAACGTTTAAACAAATACGTCAAGTTTAAGTTTTCTAAATAGTTGTAATTTGCAATTTACTCACCAGGTAATCTGTCTTTTACTTAATGTTGAGTCCATTACTCGAATCCGATCTGACTCCCTACTTTTATTTTATACAGTGTCTATCAACTTTCGCTTCTGTCTGTCTGTCTATCTCTTTCTATCTATCTATCTATCTATCTATCTATCTATCTATCTATCTATCTATCTATCTATCTATCTATCTATCCATCCATATTTCACTGTTTATGTCTCTCTCTGTCTTGATTAATAGGAATAGTCCATTATAAACACAAGGGGTATTACCA
>OY744531.1:2910000-2957500 GCA_963556195.1 Sepiola atlantica
ATTGTCTTGGCCGTCGGGGCTTGATTTACGCCGGTCTATGGGTCTGTCCTGTGCAGTTCTAGGAGGTCCACCCTCCCAGGCTTTGCCTTCTCACCCTTTGAGAAGGGGTTAGTTTATTGCTTACTGCCTGAGGCGCACCTACCGAGGAATGCCGACAGGGCTGGCCAAGCAATTTTTAATTGCCAGAGTGCTCACCTCTCGTGCGCTGGCTTTTCAAACCCTACTTTCCCGACCCGACCTTGGGTCACATCGTACTTGTAGGAGTAAGATAAAACTGGCCTTGTGCCTAACTCTTAGAGAGGAGTAAATGAATACCCTTTATTTACCTCCCCAGGAGGTTAGGCACAAGGCCAGGTTTATCTTATTCCCACAAGATAAGATGTGACCCAATGTCGGGTCGGGAAAGTGGGACTTTAAAAGCCAGCGCCCGAGAAGGTGAGCACTCTGGCCATTCAACATTGCCTGGGCAGCCCCGTCGGCATTCCCCGGTAGGGGCGCCTCAGGCTGTAAGCAATACACTTACTCCTCCCCAAAGAGGGGAGGTAAAGCCTGGGAGACTGGACCTCCTAGAACTGCACAGGACAGTACCTCAGACCGGCGGAATCAAGGCCCGAAGGCCAAGACAATACCGGTCTACAGAGTGAGCATCGATCGGAACAGATACTACACTCTGATCTTAGCCAAAAGGCCAAGGAGGATTTTGTGTTGTAGTGAATTCAACTTTTGAATAATAATAAATACTCTGTTGAAACGCTTAAATAATACATATATAAAGTTTAAAAACTGATACTTCCATAGGTCTTGTCAATATTGACTCTGCGCAAAAACATAGATTACACTGGAAATATCTTTCATTTTAACTTTGTATATATCATGTTTCTTTTTCCTGCGCTTTTCCGGTATATAGCAAGACAGATTCATCACAAGAAAAGGAAAAAAAGAAAGGAGAAAATCCGGAACCACGCAAATAGAAAATGAAGCCGGTGTTTGAATGGATGTCGCTCCTTTTTCTCTATCATAACGTTGGCAAGAAACCGACGCAAGTGGTTTCCTAATTTCCCCGCCTACTTCAGATAGAATCATGCCATTCTCTCAAGATGGCTGCCATGTTTACACCGGCAAGTGTCACTCGTACTGCTTCTATAAAAACTATACGAACCGTACAAAAAGTAGTCTGTGGCATTTCGATGTCTGCCTCGAACCAAAACGCAATAGATGGAGACATTTGGCTTCCATATTTGCATAATACGAGCGGGATCCGTCGAAATTCAACGGTGTTTTCAACATCAACCTGTATAAGTTATTGTTAAATGTAATATTCCTTTTCAAATGATACATGTCTGCCAGCGTCAATACTATCAACAATAAAGAGTTTTTTCGTATTCTTAACAATAACTGTTAACCTCAACTTAATATTCTTTCATGAAATAAAACGAATGTAATGAACAATTATAAATAAATTCCCTATTCTAAATTATCTCCCCTTTTGAGAACTCTCCGGTTCGTCTTAACAATAAATAGCAGCACTAATATTGTACTGACAGTTTATGCATAATAAAGCTTTCTTAAGTTACGACTGTTCTCGTTTGTCATTACAACGAATTTGTCTCTTTTTTATTTACTTATTTAAAATTATAGCAATTTCATTTTTTAACAAAAAAATTAAAACACACATAAGCATAGCTGAGATTGACTTTGAGTATGTCAACGGGCTCAAGTAGGGGCTTATATTTGCGTCTGCGTAAATGCCGCTTTTGTTAACCATATAGGTATGGAATCTTCAGTAGCTGATTTTCTTTGGAAGTTGAAGAGAGGTTCACGGGGAGTGCAATTAGTAGAGGGGGGAGCAATGAGCGGATGCTGTGGAGGGCTATGTTATGTTATGGCTATTTAATTGTAACATTGTTTTGTTACTGTAAAAAATGATTGATAGCGGAAATGTATTCAGATAAAAGTCAATTTTATGATTAACTTATGCAAAATTGTAACATTTTGTGTAGATTTTGGAACAATTTATTTTAAAATTTGTCAAGTCGGAACTATTTACCTCAGCAACCTCATATTAATTACTAAGCAATATGCAATAGTAATTATTTCACATGTACACGTGAAGCCACAAAACTCCATAGACGGGCGAATAGTTAATTTTATTGAGAGATATACAAGCTGGACATGACTGCGATTTTAAAAAATCCGGGATTTAAAGTACTGAAATCGACTCTGTTCTGTTACTTTAATGAATGCTAAGTAAGTGCGAACATGCTTATGTAAATATATATATCTCTCTATATATGATTATCTTCACTTTCATTATATATATATATATATTTATATATATATGGGGTAAGGTACACGATATTTCATGAAAATGAAATGCCGTGGTAGACAAAATGTGTGAAAAATGACAAACGGAAAATAGGTTAAAGTGCAGGAGAAAAACAAAAACAAGAGATTTGACCGGTTTCGTTCGTGTTGGCGAACGTCTTCAGAAAAAGTGAAGACGTTCGCCAACACGAACGAAACCGGTCAAATCTCTTGTTTTTGTTTTTCTCCTGCACTTTAACCTATTTTCCGTTTGTCATTTTTCACACACACGCAAACACACACACACACACACACACACACACACACACACACACACACACATATATATATATATATATATATATATATATATATATATATGTGTATATAATAGAAAATGATAGAAAATGATAGATTGCTGGGAATAGTAGTAGTATGTTTTTAAAAGGCTGAGGGCAATCCAAAGTCCCAGGTAGGATGTAAGCTGGAAGGAACAAAAATAAGTCATCGAATGCGAAATGGGACTTACTATTTATTTTTTCTTAAAATCTTGCATAAGAGCAAGTGTCGTGTTAGCTGTTTGTGTGTTGTCCGGATGATTATTTAAAATCATTTATTTAATATTTCGGGAAAAAAGAAACTTCTCTTTGTCAAAAATAATAAACAGCAAAGGAAAACTCCTTCCGTGCAGAGAATCTAACAAAATTCATGCCACAAAATATGACCTTTACGTCTAAGAAGACGTGTTAAAATATTCAAGCTCTCAAATATATATATATGTATATATATATAAACAGTTCGAATGCAAAACGCGATAAACGACATTTTAAAAATCACGCAACTGTCCCTACAGAAAGTGTTGCATTTCAACACTCGGCAATACACCAAAACTATGTGTTACATAATATAATACCGAAGTAATTATCTATTGATTTCAATAAAAATCAGCTTTGATTCGAAGTCTCGACTTAATATAATAGTGATTTTATTGTTTAAAGTATAAATTTAATTGAATTGGATTTATCGCGTTTTGCGTTCGAACTCTTCATATATATATATGTATATATATATATATATATATTGATTCTGGTACAGAAAAATTAGTACAACATTCGTACCGTCGGTTTCAAGCACGGAAGGTCTTACCCATCCGGCTCTCTTCAGCTTCTGTTGTCATCTGTTTTACAAAGAAGTTATATATATATATATATATATATATATATATATATATATATATATATATTAGAACTTGAATATTTTAACACGTCTTCTTAGACGTAAAGCTCATATATATATATATATATATATATATATATATATATATATATATATATATATATATATATATGTATATATATATACATCCATATTTATGTGTGTGTTATTTGGACACAGTTTCCAAGCCACTGCCCTCTTACGTTACAACTAACATAATTGAGCAGTCGTGAAAATATAGATTTAGGCGACAAACTGACCTTTTCTAAATATTCAATGACTTTACTTGCAGTGTAAAAACACGATGAACAGCAGTCAATTCAAGATATCAACTCACACAAAAGAACGAACATATTCTTCAGTCGTAGAATCTGAAGACAACCAACTGACATCCGAACAATGACAACTTCTTCAGTGTAAAAAAAAAACACTACTTGTCATCTAACCCAAGAAGCCTGACGATTATATAAAAAGAACTATTCTTTCCAAATATGTGTACATTCTAATATACGAGTCTTACTATAAGATTTCTTTTTAGAACCTAAAGCCTCATGTACTGGCTGATTATCCTACAGATACGCGTGATGAACATTCTACTTAGAACTAAAGTGTGACAGACCTACAGAAACTGATTACTTGACAGACTTACTGAATGACAGATACACTGGCTAATTACCTGAAATCTATGCGGGGAAGCATCTCTTATTTTTAACATAGTTAAGCTCAAACAAGGCAGGTCGCCACTGTAGACGTAAGAGGCTACTGAGAAGAAGGGTGAGAGTTAGGAGCTGCGCAGCGAGATGTCTGTTTACATTAGTTTTACATTTCTGTATGTCACTACTGTCAGGAAAACAAGGAGCAGGGAGGGAGTTCCAGAATCCAGCAGCACGAGGAGAAGAAGGGTGAGAGTTAAGAGCTGCGCAGCGAGATGTCTGTTTACATTAGTTTTACATTTCTGCATGTCAGTACCGTAAGGAAAACCAAGAGCAGGGAGGGAGTTCCAGAGTCCAGCAGCACGAGGAGAGAAGATTTTGGAGTAGAAAGCTATTCGGCATCTGGGGACGACCACAGTGAATGGATGGGAGTTGGCAGATTATCGGGTTGGTCTAGTGAATTTGCGTCGTGGGTTTACCAGAGCAGCAAGCTCATCAGAGCACAACCATTGAAGTACTAAATCTAATAATGGTATTTCTAACTTAAGTGTGATATATGTACGAAAAGGCTTGTGAAAACCTGAGCGTTACAGACAGATTTGATTTCTATTTTTACATAAGCGTGATAGATATAGTTGTAGCATGGTGGAGAGTATTTATTTGATCTCCGGAAATAGCTGTTCGTCTCTACGGTTGAGGTATGGTAGTTGGCACATTATATAGTGACGCCCTCATTAGTAGTGATATAGCAGACGTAAATCTGTTGTAAAATTCTTCTTTATTTGCTATATAACGAGGGCCGTGTTCGAATGGAAACGTTTGACTGACACTTTAAAGTTCAATTAAAGTTCGATTAAAGCACGGGATTTCTGGTCGGGGATATTCTCTCTTTTGCTGACGAATTTTTCAAGCAGAAAAGATGTGTCTAGGTTCTGTCCCCAATTGGGGGAAGCATGTTTTGAGTGGCTGGGTGTAGAAAGACGAGCTATCCGTCCATCTATCTGTCTGTCTTTCTCTCTCTTTCACGTGTATACGAAATTAACGTCTCCTCTGATTGGCTTTTTCCGTGATTTTCTCGATTTTTAAATAAACCGTTTTTATAAACATCGGCGACCGAGTGTGTTTACAAGCAGACGAGTAGAACCTAAATTCATGACAACGATGATACATCACACCAATGCCTAAGAAATTAACGAAAATCAAAGAAAATAGAAGATATTTTCTAATTTGTAAAATATGCACTTAGTGATGGAGCCTCAATTGAAAGGATTTGGAGAGTGTGGGGTAACCTCTTTGTTACCACGAATCATAGGCCCACTTGGCCTTGGAATAGTAGGACCTATCTATATTTATTTACCTCCCAACGAGGGTAGAAGTAGACACACACTCTGTTTTTAATATTTGAAAAATCCAGCTCCCCTAAGAGGATCACTCTGGATGGCGATAGAATAAAAGTTGCATTAGTCTTTAGTCAGTGAAAGATTGGTCATACCCTCTCCTTTACTGGCCGAAGACAAAAATAATGAAACGTCTCATCAGAACCACCCCAGACTTTATGAGCCCCACCATAGGGTCAAATAAAAAGGGTCGTTTGAAAACTGCAACTACAAAAGAGTGTAACGTGTTTAAAACAGATGTACGGTTTCGGCCTAAAATGACTCGATGATTGGCGAGATTATGTAAAACGCAACAACCAACCAACTCTCACTTCCGAAACTAATAACACGTGAGTATACACAAATAAAGAAGACGTAATTTAATGTAGTAAAAGGTAGCAGAATTAAATATCCGTTTGGTTCGGTTGGCAAAAGAAAATTGGTCGCGGTATCCGTATTTAGTTTCCCTTTTGTCTGACTTTTTATCATCGGCCCGTCATAATTGAATAGAATCTTGTGATTACTATAATTAACGCAATATAATTGCTTCTAGGCTCAGCAGATAGACACATATAAGAAATATCTGTCGACGTATATCAATCATAATCCACCCTATAGTAAAGACAAATTTCCATTTATTGGTATATATATATATAGATATATATATATATATATATATATATATATATATATAGATAGATAGATAGATAGATAGATAGATAGATAGATAGATATAGATATTATATATACATACATGGTAAACATCTGATGATCCCCGTTTACTATTTCACGTTCAAGTTATGGTCCACTGTTTTTGTTTCACTATTAGATACTTGAACCCCCTTATTTATTTTGTGCAAGTACTAAGTCTGCGATATCGGGAATTTAGTTAGTATCCCTGGGAATTTAAACTGCATTTTCTTTTCTTTGTTTAAAATGGCTCAACACTTCTTTAGACTATATATATATATATATATATATATATATATATATATATATATATATATATATATATATTTCTGAACCCCACGCTTGTTTGGATTTCGTTATTGGTGATTCTCATACCCGTTTGAACTTCTTTTTTTTTTAAAACTCTTTCAAATTTAGAACTTTGACAGTCATCTTCTGTCAACTTATCAATCATAATTTTCCTCTGATGATAAGATTGTAATCTTTGAAAAGCCTGGTTTAAGGAATGAAAGAGAAGAAAAATAAATGTTTTTAATTAACTAAACCGCTCCTTGTTTTGAACAACTGAAGATATTGATTTGCTTCCATTTGCAGGTCTAATCAATTTTCATTGACTTACCATATATATATATATATATATATATAGTAATCGAAAGCGGCCGTGTAAATGATCCACCCTATAGTAAAGAACAATTTCCATTTATTAGTATATATATATATATATATATATATATATATATATATATATATATATATATAGGATCAAATAAACCAAAGTGAAAACTTTTAGTAGATGGAACCTATTGTGAAAAGGATTAGCTAAATATACGAGATAGAGCAATAGTAGAGATAGAAGAAAGAAGAGTGATAAATATGCGACGATTGTCCAAATTTATTTCAAATTTCAATTGTTCAATGCAAGGTGTATTCAGTAATAAACTTTTTTCACGGAACTTTTCTTTTCATTCAATACGTTTTTTTAACAAAAATTATTTTAATAATTTTTAATAATAATTTTCATATTTTTCAAATATTTGAATTTTGGTTTTTTCGAAAGCCAACTTATCCATCTGTATTTTCTCCTCTGATGATAAGATTTCGATCTTTGAAAAGCCTTGGCTTAAGGAAAGAATAATAAACACTAGTTTATTACTGAATACACCTTGCATTGAACAATTGAAATATTAAATAAATTTGGACAATCGTCGCATATTTATCACTCTTCTTTCTTCTATCTCTCTCTCTCTCTCTCTCCCTCTCTCTCTCTCTCTCTCTCTCTCTCTATATATATATATATATATATATATATATATATATATATATAAGGTGTACTGGAACTTTGGGGAGGCTTGTTGTCACTCAGACTCTGAAGAACGCCACTGATTTTTGTCACTGACTTGTGTGATAACTTCTATTGAGGTAAAATAATAATCCGAACATTATCACAATGTATATTTTTTCCTCACAGCTGATCAGAGGGTGAAGTTGAATGTCATAGGAAACAATTGCTTGAGATGGTGTACATGCTAGAATCGAGCCAGCCAGAACTTTATACTAACGAGTAAAAATAGACTTGAGACACTCGGCCCAGCCTCAATATTCCAGAATAACGCTATACGTATACACATATATAGCTAGAGACAGAAACAAAGAGATAAAGATGCATGAATATATCAATAGGTACATTCATATATATATATTTATATATATATATATATATATATATATATATATATATATATGTGTGCGTGTGTGTGTGCGCGCGCGCGCGTGTGTGTGTGGGGGTGTGTGTGTGTTAAAATGAATCCACCCATTATATTGATACAACAAAGAAACAAAATATAGGCCAATCTATAGAAAACAGAACAATATAACAGGATATAGGAAGTAACACTAACCACACATTTGTTCGTGGGAAGCCAAACGATTGGCTGAGAGAACAACAAAGAATCTAATTGGTTAACTAGCTAGCCGTGTATATAAAACACCCGGCAAAAATAACTCCATGCATGCCTGAAGATTCCCCCGGGGATAAAAGGCGGGACTCTCTGTGTAGCTTAATTTCTATAAATATATTTTCATAGATTATTATATATATATTTTCCATCTTTAAATCTTTCGTCACCGGACACTTTGTCAGCATACTTTTTCCCAACTGGACAGACTCTATATTTTGATAAACTTTTTTACGCACACATTTTTACTTTTCATTACTTTATATTATTTCTTTAATCTGTTCAAATTTTAAATTTTGGCTATTCCCCTGCAAACTAATCCATCTATGTAATTCCTCTGATTGTAAGATTTTAATCTTTGAAAAGTCTGGCTTCAAGAAAGAAAAATAAATTTGTACACCTTGCATTGAACAATCGAAGATGAAATAGATTTGTCATTCGCACAGCTTACTCTCTCTTCCTTCATTTATCTTTATAATTGCTCTATTACGTATATTGAGCTGAAACTATCTCACTATAGGTTCTATTCTCTAAAAGTATACTTTTAGTTTCATATTTTATATATATATATATATATATATATATATATATATATATATATATATATATATATCGTACATGTATTCTATTAGTTTCTGTAAATGTAAATCCGTAGAAACTCAAGTGTTTATAAAAAGTACTCAATACAAAGTAGAGCTGTTTATAAGTATAAATTTTTATTTATACAAACATTATTGGTTACATATGTGCATACATGTTTCGGTTGCACTTTTCCAAGAAAGTCAACCTCATCAGACCAAGAATTTTTCAGGAATTTTTCCTGAAAAATTCTTGGTCTGATGAGGTTGACTTTCTTCGAAAAGTGCAACCGAAACATGTATGCACATATGTAACCAATAATGTTTGTATAAATAAAAAATTTATACTTATATATATATATATATATATATATATATATATATATATCCAGGTAAACAGAAGCAGTAAACGACCAAACATAGCTGAAGGGAATTTGTGTGCATGAAATAGAAAACTTATCTTTCCATATTTCTGTCTTTCCAAGTTTTCTGTTCATATTAATTGTATTTTTATGCTTCAACAGATATCAATTCAATAAAAGATTCTCTGACATTTTCTGTTCGCTCTCGACTTAATAAAAACGACGCTTATGGCTCCCCTCTGTCTCTCGCTCACTCTCTCTCACTCCGCCTCACTGCACACATATGTCTGGAATATTCGTACTCATAAACAAATATCTGATATCTAACTTTCAACTAGTTGATTCAGAACGGTATTTTTTTAAATAGTAGCAAGGACATTTGACGTTACCCGGGATTGAATGAGGAACAATTTATTTATCTACCTCCCACAGCGGTAAGATGTGACACAATAGCGGGAAAGTGGGATTTGATAAACCAGCGCTCGAGAAGGTGAGCACTCTGGCCATTAAAATTGCCTGGGCAGCCCCGTCGGCATTCCCCGGTAGGAGCGCGTCAGGCGATTAGCAATAAACTAACCCCTTCTCAAAGGGTGACAAGGCAAAGCCTGGGAGGATGAACCTCCTAGAACTGCACAGAACAGACCCATAGACTTGCGTATATCAATCCCCGAAGGCCAAGACGATACCAGTCTATGGGATGTAGTATCCATCGGAACAGGTACTATACTTTGATGAGGAACAAATAACACCAATTATACGTTTTTATATATATACAAACAGAGTCGCTAATCTAATATGCCCCTCACTATCCACCAAGCTTCAGTTTCGTAAGAGAATAGATAACCACTGTTTTTAATAGTAAAGCAAGAGTTGTGCAATAACTAACGGCTCTTTTCTGGCTCGGCATTTCTGAGTGCAGTGGCAAGGAAAAATTCAGAACAGCTAATAACAATGTCACATAAGCGAGGAATTACTGGCGTATTGTCGGAGTTTTCCGTGTCTCTAGTTTCGATGAAGGGAATTGTAGGTTGTTGGGTTTTGATAATGATAAGTTCGGATATATTTATTTATTTATTTATTAATATTTTTAACGTAGTTTACTCCAAACAAGGCAAGCTGCTACTGTAGACGTAATGGGCTACTGAGAAATAGAGTTAAAGTTTAGGGAATCGTCCTAAATTAAGAGCTATGCGGTGAGATGCTTGTTCATATTAGTTTAAATTTCTGCATTTCGGTACAGTCGACGAAACAGGGAGCAGGGATGGAGTTCCAACGGCCGACATCACGGGGAAAGAAGCTGTTAGACTAGAAGGCTCTGCGGAATCTGGGAACCTCCACAGTGAATGGATGGGATTTTGATGATTGTCGAATTTGTCGAATTAATTTACGTCGAGGGGACACCAAAGCAGCAAGTTCATCGGAGCACATTCCATTGAAGTACTTGTACAACAAGCACAATGATGCAACATTGCGGCAATGGGACAGGGGCTTGAGCTTGGGGGATAGTGAAGGACCTATTAGATTAAATACTCTATTACGGACCGTGTCTAATGAGAGTGAGACTAGTAGATGGTACACCAGCCCAGATGTAGGAACAATACTTCATGCATGGGCGCTTTGTAGAGATATAAGATCATGTCAAGTGTGAGAAGATTTCTAGAATGGTAGAGGGACATCACTATTTTTAAGTCTGTTAACTTGTTTCTTGTGTACTAGTAGGATTCTTTTAAATTTGGTGTGGTCATCAAGAATTGTTTGTAGCTTGGGGTGATAGTCCGATTTATTCTATACTATAAATATGTGTTTTTGTCCGCTTTTTTCCTGATGATATCTGGATGGATGCGGCGTATCTCCAGCGGTATTCTTTGGATTGGGAGTTAATAGTTGATTGGATTGTTGCTTTTTATCGAATTTTTATAGCTTCTACTTTCAGGATATCACGTGATGTGTTGTAATTTTATTTTTATTTTCTGGTTCGCGTTTAGTAATGTTTTCCTACAATAATTTTATTTTTATTTTCTGGTTCGCGTTTAGTAATGTTTTCCTACAATAATTTTATTTTTATTTTCTGGTTCGCGTTTAGTAATGTTTTCCTACAATATTTTTATTTTTATTTTCTGGTTCGCGTTTAGTAATGTTTCCTACAATAATTTTATTTCTGTTTTTTTATATTTTGATGGTTGAATCGATTAAAAAAGTGGCAGTCAAGTCCAAAATTTGGGAATTTTGTTTAGTGTTTTGTAAGTTCGTGGTCAGATAGATTAATGTAGTCATTGGTTTATAAAATAAATAATTTGTATAGCGAGTTTGATTTTTTTTTAATAGTCATTTTTGTATAGTTACCCGCCAACAGTGTTCGTAATTGGAAATCATATCCGTAAGTCGTTCTTGGAGTTCCGTATATTGGTCGTTGGAAATGATGTCCTTTGTTTTGTTTTAAAGTTCATGAAGTTTCCAAGTTAATTCATGGGCGATAGTAATTTGCCTTTTAATTGAATTAGATCTAAAGTCCTAAGTAATAGTGTCGTTCTGTGGTGCAGGGTCATGCGATTGAATAAAATACTATCTACATTTACCAGCATGTACTAACACGTAACTGCCCTGTCTGATGTCATACAAAGTTTAGTCAATAGCACGTGTAAAATACATTCTGAAATCAATTAAAAAATTTAGAAAACACGCGAAGCAATCTTTATTAAAATCCAGCAGCCTACACCGAAAGTAGTAAAAACATTTTAAAATGCTTAACGTAATACAATTATTCCTGTGATGCTAATTTTGGCGTCCCGGACTGTAATTCTTAACGCATTCTCTAAAACTGTGCTAGTTCTTCTTTTGGTGTCTGGTTTTTATGAATTTCGTTCTGTTCTCAAGCTTTATGTTCATTTGCTTTTGTCACATTAAGATGATTCGACGAAGAATCGAAAGCGTTCGTGATACCTAGAGAACATACCTTATGTTGCTTTATTTTAAGACAAAACATCATTAAAAATGTAGTGGACCTGGGTAAGGCCGAATGAATGACACAGGAACACATGGTTTAAATGAACAAAGGTATATATTATATAATAGAAAAAAAGAGATACAAGGAGATGTGCTCTCAACCGCCATTGCCGGTTTGCCTGGGAAGAAGGTAACAAGTGTCACGTGTTTCCCGTATTTATAAGGTGGACGAGTCCATTAGTTCTCCGTAGGTAGGTACGGCACCATAACAATAAAAGAAAAGTAATATGGAGCTGTAGAATTCTGTTTTTTTTAATGATTGTTTAAATGAACGAATGCTGCCTAAATACATAATATATATATATATATATATATATATATATATATATTTATATATATATAAATGTCGAATTAAATTAACGATAATTAAATTATCGTTTAATAATAATCTATCATAGTAATATAAAGCCCAATATATTGAATAGAGCAATCAATTCCAGAGATGTAAGATGAGAAAAAAATGGTAAAGATATAATATTTATTAGAACTTCTAGTCTTTATTTCGTTTTATTTTATGTAAGATTTTCAAAGTTATATTGTGCCGATAATATTTACAATTACATTGTCGGTTTTTACCCTATCCTCTGATGAAAATAGTTTATCTTTGAAAATCCATGGGTTAAGGATATGAAGCTTATTGCTCTGAACTTTTGATGTTCTGATAAATATTGTATCTTTACAATTTTTTATTCTCATCTTACACCTCTCAGTTATATATATATATATATATATATATATATATATATATATATGTGTGTATATATATATATATATACGTGTTTTAAGGATGATTTGTTATGTACGAGGCATGAACACGATGTTGCTTTTGTTATTATATTTTATTCTGATATAATAAAATATAAAAATTACAAACACAACATCGTTTTATGCTTCATACATCTCCAATCATCCTTAAAACTCTTCTTTATAAGCATTCGTGAAATCACAAACAAATTTACACATTATATATATATATATATATATATATATATATATATATATATATATATATATAACAACGGCTAATATAGCAACATGTATTCAATTATTCGTAACCCATTGGATATTAAGTTTCGGCATAAAAAATGATTAAAAGATAGCCGTAAAATGAAGCCAATCAAAACTATTTACAGGAATATATTTTACTAAAAGTTTTGAATGTTTAAACGCTAAATAATTAGAAATAAACATTCCACACCCAATATTACTGTTTCTAATGTTGTCGTCGTTTTCAAATGTCTTGTCTGGTCAAAGTTGGCATAAACATAGACAGAAAAGGGAAAGAGAGATAACTTTGTGGTTCTTTAAAATTGAATGAGATCTCCTCAATTTCCGCGTTCCTCGGTGTGATTCTTTGGCTTTGTAACGCAAAAAGTCACATCCATTGTCGCTGTTTGTAAGTCTGCTCTTCTGATAAGAACCACTCCTTCTGGTGCCTTACAGAATTTATTACTATTTCTATAAAAACTAGGATAATGTAGAGTCTACTGCCTTTGACTTGCAAAGTCAAAGGCAGTAGACTCTACATTATCCTAGTTTTTATATAGAAATAGTAATCTTTTTAACAAATGGATGTTTCTTTTAAATAAGATGTTTACCTTTACGAAATGTTAAGTGATATATTGTATAACTAGCCTTAGACACACATAGAAAACAAGTTCCTTCTAATTACTGGTATTTGTTTAGTAATTGTGTATATTTTCTTTTTAAATGATATTTTGAATTCAGTTAGATAAATAAAACTTACATTTTATGAACAAAGTGATGTTTCTACTATATCGATATTTTCTTTATCTTAGACAAACATAGAAATCAAGTTCCTGCTACTAAACTGATAGTTCTTTATTTGTGTAGGTTTGCTGTACAATTTTCGTTTCAAATGAACTTTGGACACGATATTTTGAGTTTAATTAGATAAATTAAACTAACATTCTATTAATAAAGTGATGTTTCTACTATATCGATATATCTATTAGACTAGACACTCATTATTTATTGCATTAAAATTTAATTCGAAAATTAATAGACTATTATAATTAAGAAAGTGGATTAACCAATCAAAACGCTTGAAATATAAATTAATACTGGTGACTCGACAAAAAAGTCTGTTCCTAAATTTGTTTCCGGGTCTTCATGGGAGATGGTGTTTGTGCATAATTTGTTGTGGACAAATACTCCCCCTCCATTCTTTGTAAATCACTCAGCAAAATGAACATATATATATATATATATATATATATATATATATATATATATATATAAATATATATATATATTCCGATAAAACATATAATCGATAAAATCGATCAGTAACACAATTTTCATATAATACTCAAAAAGAAACTGGCTTTACTTATATTGACAATCAACTTACCAGGTATACAAGAATAACACTGTGATGTTTTCTTCATCGAAACTAGCAGCGAAATTATTAACCAATGAAAACGTTTGAAATATGAATTAATACTGGTAACTTGACAAAAAAGTATGTTCCTAAATTTGTTCCCGGGCTGTTAACCTTGGTTGTTTCATGTCGGTTACAATTAAAATAAGTCAAACAATATAATAGTGTAATAGAAACAGATAAGCATTAAATTCTCTTGTAGTATGTGGTTACACTTATTATCAGAAAAAAACATCCCCAAGATAAAATGAATACAACTCTAACGTGGCGTATTTGTGTTATCATCAATGCTCGTAATAACTAAATGACAATTTGAAAATAATAAAACTGGCCATTAGATAAATTGATGATCCATGGTGAAACCGGACGATTTAATTCGATGTTTATATTTCTCTTCGCCCTAGAAAGTAATTGTTAAGGCATATTTCAAAAATGAAGATTTATGACCCTATTAATTATATGTCCAAATAGCGTAATATATTTCTCGAACATACTTCTGAATTAGATACAGAGTAGCAACTGTGGGGAACATTTTCAGATGGAGGTATATAAATTGAAAAATCATGATAACAATGGACTTAAAGAAATCAATATATGTTTTTGTATTTATTTAAGAGTGGAATTGAGAGAATAAGCATGGCTAGATGTTTATGACAAAGATCTACTACTTATTTTCTTATTTTTCTACTAGCACAACTACTACTACTGCTACTACTACTACTACTAATGCTACTACTACTACTAATAATAATACCAAATATATGAAACTTTCCAGCGAACTGAAAGTAATAAAGAAAATGATGAAAGTCAACACCAATAATTGTCGGAGAATTGGGAACAGTCCAAATAAAAACTCGAAAAATGACTAGTAGACATTGGAATAAAAGGGACGATTCAAACTATACAACGGATGGCAATGATGAACACAGCCGAAACCTTAAGGAAAATCTTCGAATGCGGAAACCAACCCACATATACTACCATCGTTTACCAGCCACACGGAAGTTTAAATAGAAATAAAACAAGAACGTAGTAAGATCATCAAACGAGCCTAAAGGGATTGAAACTACCAGAAAACACACATGCGATGTCACCAGTCTCGGATGGTATCACACAAAAAGGTTATGAAAGGTCAGGAAGGATGCCAAGACTGAGAAAGGAAGATGCTAACCAGAATTTAACTGGAAAGGGGCGTAGATTATCGTGGCCTTTAGAATGCTGATCGTCAGGCAAATTAAAATGAAAACCAATTGTCGCTCGTGGAAAACGAATCAATGGTAATCGGCTGCAGCTTAACGCAAACACGATTTGCAACGGTTATCTAAAGAAGCAGGGAGTGTTGAAAATCTTGGGAGAGGGTTAGGGTTAGGGTTAGGGTTAGGGTTTAGGGTTTAGGGTTTAGGGTTAGGGTTAAGGTTTGGATTAGGGTTCAGGGTTAAGGGTAAAGGTTTAGGGTTAGCGTTAGGGTAAGGGTTAGGGTTACGGTGTAGGGTTAGGGTTTGGGTTGTGGTTTGGGTTTGGGTTTAGGGTTGGGTTAGGGTTAGGGTTAGTGTTAGGGTTATGGTTAGGGTTAAGGTTTGGATTAGGGTTCAGGGTCAAGGGTAAAGGTTTAGGGTTAGGATTAGGATTAGGGTTAGGGTTAGGGTTAGGGTTAGGGTTTAGGGTTAGGGTTAGGGTTTAGGGTTGGGTTTAAGGTTAGGGTTAGGGTTTAGGGTTGGGTTTAAGGTTAGGGTGTAGGGTTAGGGTTTGGGTTTGGGTTTGGGTTTGGGTTTGGGTTTAGGGTTGGTTAGGGTTAGGGTTGGGTTTAGGGTTAGGGTTAGAGTTGGGTTTAGGGTTATGGTTGGGTTAGGGTTAAGTTTAGGTTAGGAATTAAGGTTAGGGTTTGGGTTAGGTGTTGGGGTAGGGTTAGGGTTAGGGAACTCCGTAGAAAATCACTGATATTGACCTGTGTGAAAACACTTATTGAATACATAATAATAATAATAATAATAATAATAATAATAATAATAATAATAATAATAATAATAATAATAACAACAATAATTATTATAATAATAATAATGATTGAATGATAGATTGATTAACCGGTAGAAACAAAAAACAGATAAAAAGAAACAAAGCGAGCTTCTTTTCGTTTACTTCAATCTGGCTTAGCGAGCCGAAGGTGGATGATGCTGGAAAACTGCATTAGGTGCTTATCCTCGTGCATATGAATGTATGTTATTTATTCTGAAATTCGATTTTGCACCTCATAACACTCTGATTTCTCTTTTGCAGCCTTTTACAATCTTTCAATTTACTGTCCTCTTTTTGATAAGTATAAGTGCAATGGTATTTCTTTCTTATTTCAATTTCTATTTCTCTTTTCTATGACGTTTTTAACTTTGTATTTTAGTTTTTAACTTTGTATTTTAGTTTTTAACTTTGTATTTTTGTTTTTAACTTTGGATTTTTGTTTTTAACTTTGTATTTTAGTTTTTAACTTTGTATTTTAGTTTTTAACTGTGTATTTTAGTTTTTAACTTTCTATTTTAGTTTTTAACTTTGTATTTTAGTTTTTAACTTTGTATTTTAGTTTTTAACTTTGTATTTTAGTTTTTAACTTTGTATTTTAGTTTTTAACTTTGTATTTTAGTTTTTAACTTTGTATTTTAGTTTTTAACTTTGTATTTTAGTTTTTAACTTTGTATTTTAGTTTTTAACTTTGTATTTTAGTTTTTAACTTTGTATTTTAGTTTTTAACTTTGTATTTTAGTTTTTAACTTTGTATTTTAGTTTTTAACTTTGTATTTTAGTTTTTAACTTTGTATTTTAGTTTTTAACTTTGTATTTTAGTTTTTAACTTTGTATTTTAGTTTTTAACTTTGTATTTTAGTTTTTAACTTTGTATTTTAGTTTTTAACTTTGTATTTTAGTTTTTAACTTTGTATTTTAGTTTGTTTAAAAATATTTCCTGACTGAGATTACTTCTTACATCACGACAACTTGCACAATTTACCCTGAATTAAATCAAAGAAAATATTTTCTCCCATCACTTATCTTTAATACACAACGTCCTCTCATTTCCATTAATAATGTATATATATATATATATATATATATATATATATATATATATATATATATATATATATAAAACACATATATAAAAATATGTTTATATTAGGGTAAATTCTTGGAAGTTAACTAAAATAGTGATTGCAGTAGATTGATTGACTTACTATACTAAAATCTTTCAACGAAAATAATTTTTTTTTTTCAGTTTTGAAGGTTAAAAGAACTTCCGAGACTATATATATATATATATATATATATATATATATATATATATATATATATATATATATATAGATATATATAGATATATATATATATATATAGAGAGAGATAGAGAGAGAGAGAGAGAAGTGTGTTGTGTAGCATCAGTGGAGTTCCAACGAGAGAAAAAAGTATATTTAAAGAATTGTGGTTACCAACGCTAGTAAAAAAAACTTTTTCAATAATTATTTATTATCTTATCATTTTAACATTTAAGTTTTTTAATATAATTTCATAACGCGTATATATGTTGTAAGTTATGAAAATATATGGCAATGAAGCTTACCCAGAGGCTTCCGCGTTTCATCCCCGGAGGAATCCAGGCTAAAATTCATGGAGTTAGTTTTGCCGGTTTTTTTATATACACGGCTAACCAGTAAACCAATCAGATTCTTTGTTGTTCTCTTAACCAATCGTTGGGCTTCTCACGAACAAAGGTTCGGTTGATTTTACTTCATTTTTCGTATTCTAGCACCAAATAATCTGATAGATTAACTAGCTAGACGTTTATATAAAAACACCGGGCAAAACTAACCCCATGCATTTTAGCCTTACTATTCCTCTCGACGATGAAACGGGAAGCGTCTATGTAACTTCATTGCCATATATATTTCCATAACTTACTACCTAGCTCTACTCACGCATCGAGCACGATTGAGGTAAATATTGCAAATTGATGCATGAAAAATGTATCTCCTTATAATATTTTATGTAGATACATGAAATAATATATATATATATATATATATATATATATATATATATATATATAGTGAATGCTTTTATTCAAACATGTACAAGGTCTGCTACACTGGCATGTCGATGTTATCGATCTACAGCTCTCAAGAGCTGAGGTCTCATCAGGCAGAGAATTATTTTTTGATCCAACCTGGATTCCAGGGATATATATATATATATATATATATATATATATATATATATATATATATATATATATATATATATATATATATATATATATGAGAAAGAAAGGATGAAGGTAATCCGACATAATGGGAAATGACCTCGGTCCTGCGCACCCAGTAGCATCTACTACTTTTTCTCATCAACCCATCATGTCAACCAAATATTTTCACGTACTTGCATGACATTTTTCTTAAAATTATCATCCTGAGGAAGTCTTACAAATAAAGACGAAACGTTGATGAATATATAAAAAAACATCCTTTTTTTGTTTTTCCTTTTAATTTCCCATATATATATATATATATATATATATATATATATATATATATATTATTTATATATATCAACTGTTTTTTACTTTAAATTAAACATAATTATGTATATTATTGGAACACCATAATAACATATAAACCATGACAGAATATACTTTGCAATATTTCTAGGTATTATTATAACAGTTCCCGAAAAGTATTTTCAATCACCCAAGAAAGAGCAAAGTCTAATCAACACGGAGAGATATTCATAAACATAAAATTGATGCTTATCACTTTATTCTTATATATACACACACGCGCATACTTACGTATATAGTATATATATATATATATATAAGTGTAAATTAGTCGTCCAAGGCTATATATATATATATATATATATATATATATATATATATATATATATATATATATATATATATATATATATATATATTGCCAATACATCACAACCGACGACACATTCACACCTCCAGGCACCAAAATAAAATTTATTCCCCCCTCTCACCTATTATAGCCCCAACGTTGTTTACTTATTATACTGCACCCGATGCACTAAAGGCAACTACGTTGGGGAAACAAGCCTGAAGATCCGCAAACGCTTCAACAACCACAAATACACAATCAACAACAAGCTCAAAGAACACCCAGTAGCCGAACATTCTAATCCCACAAACCACACCATAGACAACATGAAATACATTCTCCCAGCCTCCAAATTCAAATCACAAAAACACAGAAGGAAATATGAGGCAAAACTTATCCTGAAACTAAACACGCACACATTAGGACTAAATAAAGATCTGGGACTCCTCAGCAAGTACACTTTTTACAAAAACACGAACTAACCAACAACATTTTCAAACAGTAGGTTTTGGCTTTTCCACTGCCAACTTATCCACTAATGCAATTACTCTGATGATGTGATTTTAATCTTTGAAGAGCTTTGGCTTAAAGAAAGAAAAATAAACATGTATTTATCGAGTACACTTTATATTGAACAATTTAAGATGAAATAGATTTGTTATCAGCACATCTTAATTTTTCTTCATTTATTTATCTTCATAATTTCGTATATGGAGCTTAAACTATTTCACTATAGGTTTTATACTTTAAAAGTATACTTATAGTTTCATATTATATATATATATTCCCTCCAAATATGATCTGAGGTTAAGATCGGATTCTAACTCTGCCTGATGAGATCTCATTTTATAGTAACTGTTGATCGATAACATCGACATGCCAGTGTCGCAGATTTTGTACATGTCTGTGTAAATAAAATTATCATATATAAAGCTCTATTTTGATATTGAGCACTTTTTATAAACCCGGTTAAAATTCTCTGGATTACCACCCTGTGGACATTTTTCACCTGGATTATTATCATCATTATTATTATTATTATTATTATTATATATATATATATATGAAGCAATCCAACAAAAGATATAAGCGTCAACTAATATCTTATAATTAGTGAAAGGATACTTTGCTTGAACTTTGAATTCCAATAAAATTTGATTGACACCTTATTGTATTACTTCATTTTATATTATAATTATATATATATATATATATATATATATTTATATATTTGAAAATTATATATATATATATAAATATATAAATAATATATATATATATATATTATATATTATATATTATATATATTAATATATATATATATATATTATATATGAACCCATGCTTAATAAAGCATCAACTGCTTGCACCGGACATATATATAAAAAGAAATAACACTCCAATAACATCGGAGAGAATCGTCAATACCATGAAAGAACAAAAAGAAAAAAATGTATACTGTCTACAATGATTAAAGTTTGTTAAACCAAACATTCGGATTTATAAAATATATATAAAAAAATGATTAATAAATTGCATTTATTGATACAAATTCACGCGTCTGTTGACTGGTTTCTTAAAATTTACAAACATATCTCTTAACGACGCTTTCAACGCTGTAGTGACACTCATATTTTATATATATATATATATATATATATATATATATATATATATATATATATATATATATATGTATATATATATATATATATGTATATATATATATATATATGTATATATATATATATATATATATAGAGAGAGAGATAGAAGAAAAAAGAGTGATAAATATGCGACAAAGTTCAAATATTTGAAAAAATATTTGAACTTTGTTTATTTCGAAAGACAACTTATCCATCTGTATTTCTCCTCTGATGATAAGATCTCGATCTTTGAAAAACCTTGGCTTAAGGAAAGAATAATAAACACTAGTTTATTACTGAATACACCTTGCATTGAACAATTGAGATTTGAAATAAATTTGGACAATTGTCGCATATTTATCACTCTTTTTTCTTCTATCTCTACAATTGCTCTATCTCGTATATTGAGCTAATTCCTCTTCACAATAGGTTCCATCTACTTTAGTTTATATTTGATCCTATATATATATATATATATATATATATATATATATATATATATATATATAAGGAGTCGTTCCCATCTCCGCTACAAGGATGTCTGTACACAAGATATGAAGGCTTGCCTTTGCAGCTGGCAGACCTGCCTGGAGGAAACAGATACGCCAGTGAATGCTGATCAGTGAGAAGACCCTCCATGATGAAAACGCTGCGAAGAGATCTAGGAGAAGGGCGAGCCTACAGGCAGACCAACCAGCCGAAGTGACACATCATACAACGGCCTTCGTATGTCAACGCTGTATTAGACCATACAAATCAAGAATTGGTCTCTACAGTCACACAAAAAGATGCACTTAAACAACATATCAATACGGCGCTGATCTATAGTCGTTGCGACTGACGGATGCCAACACACAACACACACATTTGAATCCTATCCATAGTCGTTGCGACTGACGGATGCCAACACACAACACACACATTTGAATCCTATCCATAGTCGTTGCGACTGACGGATGCCAACACACAACACACACATTTGAATCCTATCCATAGTCGTTGCGACTGACGGATGCCAACACACAACACACACATTTGAATCTTATCCATAGTCGTTGCGACTGACGGATGCCAACACACAACACACACATTTGAATCCTATCCACATAACAAAGTAACCCAAATAAAGATTTTTACTTCACACGGGAAGATAATTAATTTTTAAAAAATGTGTGAACTTGATAATGACTTTTCAAAAAATCAAAAGCTTGTTTGATGTTTAAGGTAAATTAATCTGTCAATTCATTTCGTAATTTGACTTTCTACACGTTATTCTCCGTTATCATGTGACACTCTCTCATGGCCTCATAGAACAAGGTGAACGCTTACAGGTTCGAGGTGTATCTGTTAACTGGGTTCGCGTCCTGTGATCGTCTGAGATTGTTATTTCCATGCGCTGGTGAGAGCCGTAAGCGAGAAACAACGTCGTACGTAGGTAAAATATCAAAATATAATTTAATATTATTAGAAGCCCCCTTTGAAGTAAAATTGAAAGTAGAACACCGTCGGCAAGATTAAAAATGACATTTACCTAAAGCCTCAGTGCAATGCTCCGACTCTGTCGTCGAGCAATATAGAATGCCTAGATATTTATACGCGCCGCTTTCAGTGTAAAAATCACAAAATTTCTCCATTATCACGTGACAATCTCTCGTGGTCTAATGAGACTAGGTGAACGCTTGCAGATTGAAGATGTCTCTGTGAACCGGGTTCGCACTCTGTGACCGTCTGAGATTGTTATTTCGCTGCTGAGAGCCGTAAGCTCGAAACGACGTCGTACGTAGGAAAAATATTAAAATATAATTTAATATATATTTATATATAATATATATTATTATATATTATTATATTATTATATATTATTATATATATTATTTATTTATTTTTACTAGAAAAATACCCGTCCCAGGACACGTTAAATGAATTCCCCGAACAGAAAAGTGTTGCACCATTTATCTGTCCCCTTACGAAAATCGAGATGTGATATTGAACATTATATCTAGAATCCTTATACTAATTTTGACCAAACTCCATTACATCATGTTTATCTTAGAAATTTTAAGCTGAAGGGGTCTTAAAAAAATATATCGAACATCTTCAATGGAAATAACGTAAGACGATATAAATACGAACAATGTATCTTCTGTGTAAAAGTGGCCGTAGAGAATAGACGATATCATCACTCACTAGATTGCCAATAGATTTTGCATAATAGTTTTGTGTAATATCTATAATATCTATTAATAATGAAGACTTATATATTCGTCTGTCTCAAGCCGAAACTATACTTTTACTTCTATTACGAATCTTTTTACATTATCGATGACGAATTGAACTTTCGTGTATGCCTCTCTCTGAGAATACACAAATTCTACAACTTATATTTATTATCCTATTTTTATTTTATTACTAATTAAGATTTTGTATCTGTCTGTCTAAATATGTTAATGTATATGCCCTTATATATATATATAATTACATATATATATATATATATATATATATAAATATATATATATATATATATATATATATATATATATATATATATTTTAAAGAAAGATGAAGATAAAGAATTGTACATAAATTAATACAAATTTTATTACATCGATCTTCCACTACGGATAGACCCCAATGCCCCACCCACCTCTCTCAACAAATATCGACCTAGTACTAAAAGACTAACAGCTCAATAATACCCCCTGGCGACAAGATAATCCAATATGATGTAATATAAGTTAATATAATATTAATTTAGATTCATACAATGAATTCCATCTTTTAACCCTACTAGAATCAGCTAACTTAATTTATTTTAATATACAATGAATTCCATCTTTTTAACCCTACTAGAATCAGCTAACTTAATTTAATATAATATTAGGCTACGCAAAATTATAACTTGCTTTGAATTCAGAATAAAACACTCACAATTTTAATACATTTGCACTGAAAATAATATTCCTCTTTTTGATGATGATAATAATAATAATAATAATAATAATAATAATAATAATAATAATAATAATAATAATAATAATAATGATAATAATAATAATAATAATAATAACAACAACAATAACAACAACAATAAGAATATCAATTACGGATACGTTAATCCCGCTCACATATATCCCTATCTGATTGTTTTCACCGCACTAAGAAACCCCTTAACCTCAAAATATAAGCATCTGAATCCCCCCACCCACAGGCTCACCTTAGCTGACCGTCAAACTTGAAGTTATAGACTTCACTAAAACCCCTTCCCCCCAACCCCGCCCATTCCTTCACACTACCCTTAAAATATCAGCCACAAGCATTATTCACTTTGACCTCGGTTGGATTGGTTCTACTCTCCTTAGTCGGCAAAAATCCATACCCAAGCAGAATATTCGAGATGATATAAAAAACTTTTGAAACATTTCTCTGCCAGGGAAGCAAGCAATTAAAGGCAGACATGAACTTTTCTGCATAACGCCTTTAAACAGACAATCTTAACCTCGGATTTGCCGAATTGGATATTTAAAATACCAGTACAGGATTTTTACTTGTAACTCCACGGAAATATACTATAACGGAGTACGAATCCATACGGACCAAGTGAGATATTTTGAACCCTCCACCTTTTATTTGTGAAAAAACTTTCTTCAATTCTACAAAACGTTACTTTAGCTATTAACTATCTACAAAATCACCTCCCAATACTGCTAACTTTCACTTTCCGGCCTTTTATTTTTTATTTTTTATTTTATTTTATTTTATTTTTTAACTTCTTTATCCCCAATCCCTTTTGGTTTTTATTCTTCAATTTTTTCAAAGTGAAATGGAACTAGGTAATATTTAATTGATATAAATACCATATTACCAGATTTATCCTCTGACGAGAAGAGTTTTATCTTTGAAAAACCATGGTTTAAGGATTAATGTAACTCCTTGCATCTGAACTTTCGATGTAATAAAATTTGTATTAATTTATGTACAATTCTTTATCTTCATCTTTCTTTTCTTTAATATTGATTGCTCTACTCAACGTATTGAGCTTTATTTTATCGAGATAGATCACTACGATATTTCGCTTATCGTTAATTCTATTATCATTAGTATATATATATATATATATATATATATATATATATATATATATATATATATATATATAGGATCAAATATAAACCAAAGTAAAACTTTTAGTAGATGGAACCTATTGTGAAGAGGATTAGCTCAATATACGAAATAGAGCAATTGTAGAGATAGAAAAAAAAGAGTGATAAATATGCGACGATTGTCCAAATTTATTTCAAATTTCAATTGTTCAATGCAAGGTGTATTCAGTAATAAACTAGTGTTTATAATAATAAACACTAGTTTATTACTGAATACACCTTGCATTGAACAATTGAAATTTGAAATAAATTTGGACAATCGTCGCATTTTATCACTCTTTTCTCTCCTATCTCTCTCTCTCTCTCTATCTCTCTCTCTCTCTCTCTCTATATATATATATATATATATATATATATATATATATATATGGGGTAAGGTACACGATAGTTCATGAAAAATGAAGTGTCGTGATGGACAAAATGTGTGAAAAAATGACAGACAGAAAACAAGTCGAAATGTAGGAGAAAAACAAAAACAAGTGATTTTTTGACCGCTTTCGTTCGTGGAGAACGTCTTCAGGAAATGAAGAATACAGAAAATAATTTTATTTCATATATATATATATATATATATGTATATATATTACTATCTTTTAACTGTCAATTTAATTTATTATACTATTTCAACTAATCAACTATTTTTCAATGCTTAATTCAATGAGGCAATGTAGTATCTGTGCTGCGGTCGTAAAACTTTACTCCCAGGATTACAATATCTTTTTATGAGGGTTTTTTGGTTTCTAATCTGTTGTCATTAAATTATTCTCCCATGCATTCCCTTCTATTTTAAGGGTAGTGTGATAGATGCTTTATTTTTTATGAGACCAGCTTCGTAGAACTTGCCTCTTTCTGTAGGGTATGAGTGTAGCACAAGTCAACAAGTAATTGTCACAATCGGATGTTTATTAACAAACGCAACACTTGCATTATACAGACAAGCAAAATTATTCGACTGGAGTTAATAGTTACACTATAAATATTGATTTTCTATGAGAGTTAAGAATACAAACGAACTTCTCTATAGGACAAAGACTTAGATTTTATTTATGTAACAACAATTAAAAGAAAACCACAGCACGCATGACAATGTATCTATAAAATAAATAAATCATAATTATAAAGGAAGCGGACGTAGATCGTTCAATCGTGGTAATGAATATACACGTTGCATCAAAACAAAAGCCATGAAAGGTTAAATGTTCAGACCAATTACCAAGAAATCGCAGAAATAATACATCATATTACAACAACAGAAACCAATAAAAATATTAAAATTTCGAAATTCATGAAACAAAAAGCAAAATCGGTTGTTAATTAAATTTAAAGCTAAATCAAGCAATTTTTGTATGGACTCCTGAAAACACATAAATGAAAGAAAATTCATAAATGAAAGAAAATTAAATTATGTGATGAAACAAAAAGTTCAGAATCAATAGACATTTTCCAACCGCCATGTTTACCGATATGCGCATGGCAAATCGGTTCTATTTATAATCTTACCAATGTAATAGCGATTGTTTTGCAAACACCCGTAAAGAAATCTAACGGGTATATACTAACTCGTGTATGCACTGTTGTTTTAATCGGGTCTAGTCGAATTGGTATATTATATTAAGAACTAGAATGGCTACCAGGAGTTTAACAATATGTATGTGTAACATGTTTCTTTTAATACTCCTCTCTCTATATCTTTCATATTGTTCCTTCCCAATCTCTCTTTCTTTCTCTCTCGTAACTTATATATATATATATATATATATATATATATATATATATATATATATATATATATATATATATATATAATGGTAATACTCCAGGTAAAACATCCGCAGGGTAGTAATCCAAATAATTTCAACCGGATTTATAAAAAGTGCTCAATATCAAATAGAGCTTTATATATTATAATTTTTATTTACACAGACATGTATAAAATCTGCGACACTGGCATGTCGATGTTATCGATCAACAGTTATTATAAACTGATATCTCATCAGGAGATGTAGAATCCGATATTAACCTCTAATCATATTTGGAGAGAACCAAATTCTCTCCAAATATAATCTGAGGTTAAGATCGGATTCTAACTCTGCCTGATGAGATCTCAGTTCATAATTACTATTGATCGATAACATCGACATGCCAGTATCGCAGATTTGGTACGTGTCTGTGTAAATAAAAATAATCATATATATATATATATATATATATATATATATATATATATATATATATATATATATATATATATATATACCCCCTTTTTAAAAACTTTGTTAAACCTCCCTTACACTAAATTTAAATAAATATATATATAAGTTGTTGTCCTTGATTAGAAAGCATTGTTTATATGGAAATATTAATTATTACAAATAATAATAAGCAATTAGAACGCCAGACAATGCATTTTAGTTTTATTAACTTTTTTTCAATTTAATTTTCGAAGATATACTTCCTCCTCAGAATTACTAAATTTCAAATGAAGATATATAAAAATACCTTTTTTTTTCTTTTAGTCGTCATCTTGTTTTTTTGGTGTTATCAGTTCGATGTTAATGAACGAATGAGAGTCTTTTTTTTTTTGGACGGCACATGGCGGTGCAAATTGTAATAAGTTGTTGTCCTTGGTTAGAAAGCATATCTTCGAAAATTAAATTGAAAAAAAAAGTTAATAAAACTAAAATGCATTGTCTGGCGTTCTAATTGCTTATTATTATTTTTAATAATGAATATTTCCATATAACCAATGCTTTCTAACCAAGGACAACAAATTATTACAAGCCTCAAGTGAACGTCTCTCCCTTACGCGCTACGCATTGTCTCCCAAGTTTTTGTTCTGAACATCACTTCCCTACACACGTTATCTTAATTTCTAACTTAAATTGATAGTATAAACTTTGTCTTTCAATGTATTTATATTGAAAAATGTAAAGTTTCTTTCTACTTATAAACACGTCTCACATACCACATTATTGCATTTTTCTGATGACGTCATGAAGTTTACTCGAATTTGCTTTGAATTATTTGCATAATATTGCACGAATTTTCACATAATAAAACCTGACACCAGTTTAAAAAAAACTGATACAGAAATACTTTTTAATTATACTCGTTTGTCGACGACGCGGTGTCTTTGATCAATATGAAATATAATTATCAAGGTACCCTGGGTATAGTAGTTTCAAAATATATATTGGTACGAGGTCTGTCGCCATTTTCAAGTCATGAATACAATACACTAAAGTTGTCCAGTGCGAACTCAGACACAAAGATATTATTGTACCCTACTGGATAAAAACAAATTATACTTATCCAAGCACTCTCACTAATGCAGTTTCAGAATATGTATTATTATGTTGGTATATCTCTAAAAAAGGTGAAACATTGTAGTCCATCTCGGAAATAAATAAGATTGTTAAAGTATAAGTGTTTTCTTACACTTTTTTAGCGTTTCTTATTTTGAAACTATGCATTTTGGTTTTATGTTTATTTTTCCAATGTAAGCCAAGTAAATTGTTAATGGACGAATAAAAAGTTACGTATTCTTCTTTCCAAAATATTATTTCCTTATTCGAAACAAAGGGAAGTAAGTCTGTAATAGACGAAGACAGAGTTACGTACCTGTTTCTCCCGAAATATTATTTTTCTTTTCGAAATAAATTGAAGTAAGTCTGTATTCGTTGTTAAAAATAAATCTGATTGGATAGATTATTTACTGGAAGGAACTTGAATTAAAATTTATTTTTCTTAATAACATGGATCAGCACTCAACAACATCAAAGTGTTATTCAAAAAGAAATATCGATTTTGTTGGACGGATACTATCGATGACAAAAGTCGAGAACTCGACTGGCTTAATTTTATATAATAGAATATATCTGTTTAGTTGTGTAAACTTTAGGAAAAGTCATAGCGTTTAATAGTTGGGTTTAAGACAGATAACAAATTACGAGAGTCCTACTCGACCATGCATTATAAGGTTATGCTTTAATGACATTTTAATTGTAAAACACGTGGAGGGAATAGGTGCAGTTAAAGAAATTTATTTTGTTGTTTGTTTTTCTAAAAAAAACTTTTCCAATGTAGTGAACTGTTAGTAAAGGACTTGATATCCGGTCGGTGTCTAGCTGCACTGTGATAAACCCCGGGTCACAGAATAAGTTGGCATCCGTAAAGGAAACAGGTTTAGCGTTTTTGTCGTGTGGGCGCAAGGCAAACAAACGCAGTTCTTTGTGAGGACTTTATCCTATTTCTCTCAGCTTCATTATTCTCTCTCTTTCTCTCTCTCATTCTCTCTCTCTCTCTTTGTCCCATTCTATCTCCCCCTCTTCCCTCTCTCTTTGAATGAATCATTCCCTATCTCTATTTCTGGCTTCCCCACCATTTTCTCTGTGTCTGTAACGTATTCTTTGTGTACGTCGATCTTAGCTTCTGTCTGTGTATCTGTCTGCATCGCTCTCTCTCTCTCTCTTCCGCGCTTTCTCTCCTTCTGTCTCTCGATCTTACAAGGATTCTGAATTTCTGTTAAATTCCACCCATTCTGCCTCATCTTCTCGAAAGAATTATATACCAACAATAAATGATAAGAAATGTGGCTTATCTAATCAGAATAATAAGTTATTATTTATAATGAAACTATTTGAAAACAATATTGGGGCCTTTATGCATTTGAGTCGATTTCGTAATCTTATCAAAACGATAGGTTATAGTAATTGATTCTGATATGTATTCATCACTTTTGTTTCATTTTACTTCAATCGAAGTTCTCAGAAGCAATCTAATAACGGAAACGTGATGAATCAGATTTTAACATGTTAACAGTTTTTACACCAGGCCTTAGTGTTCTCGCAACTATTAGTACCATGTGATGTAAACATCTAGGCATGGGTTGACAGAGATTGATACTTAAATGTTATATATATATATATATATATATATATATATAGTGTGCAGGTTCGAATGATTTCGATGAGAATCCAAATAAGAGAGTTCAATGTACATTTAAACACAGCATGAATACATTTTGAAGGTAAGAAACACTAGACACAGATTCGGGTTGTACACATTATAACTTATTTCAACCTAGATCGGTCTCATCAGATGTATAACCAACCGCATTTAAAACATGTATGTTCTAAATGCGGTTGGTTATACATCTGATGAGACCGATCTAGATCGAAATAAGTTATAATGTGTACAACCCGAATCTGTCTTGTTCCCCCCTTTAAAATCTCTCTCTCTCTCTCTCTCTCTCTCTATATATATATATATATATATATATATATATATATATAATTTGGCAGCATTCCCTCCCTCCTTGCCAACTTATAGAGATTTTTTACATTCCTTGGATTATAGCATACAAATCCGTCGTACGAAGATTTGAAAAAACGGATCAAAAGCTGAATAAGCAGATGTTGGAACTCCTGTTTAATCAAACATACATATATATATATATATATATATATATATATATATATATATATATATATATATATATATATTATTTTTATCTACACAGACTTGTACGATTTAAGATTAAGATCGGATTCTAACTCCTCCTGATGAGATCTCAGTTTATAATAGCTGTTGATCGATAACATCGACATGCCTGTGTCGCAGATTTTGTAAATAAAAATAATCATATATAAAAGCTATATTTGAGCACTTTTTATAAACCCGATTTAAATTCTTTGGATTACTACCATATGGTTGTTTTACCTGGATTATATATATATATATATATATATATATATATATATATATATATATATATATATATATATATATATATATATATATATATGCATATGGATATAAATAATACAAGTAAAACAAATTACAAGTCAAATATTTTTCCAGATCTTTTCCATTCCGTATATAAATGAACGGACGTCTGGCTCCGTATTTTGTAGTTTTTTCTGTTGTTTTTATGAACCTTTCGTCTCTATCGACGCGAATTATATTAGCGCCATTATTATCTACCACGTGTATTAGGAAGCGAGGTGCAATAGTGCGAATGAGTTAACAACAAAGTAAATTGCAAGAGATGGGAATAGCAAACCATTGTGTTGTCAATAGATAAGATGTGGTGATTGTAGTCCGACGTCAATCCAACTATAAATCATCTCTGTTCAATTCGTGTCTTACCTTATATGTGAGATACCACGTGTAAACCTTTTGGTTTTTTTAAACATTCGGATTCTATAAACTTTTGACTTTGTTAAATTTTAGATTCAGTAATTTCTGGTCTTGTACATATTTTTGTTTTTAACTTTTTGTATTCCAGATATTTTGTTATAGAAATGTTGGATTTTATACACTTTGGTTTTGTAAACGTTTTTGTTTAGTGAATTGTTTTTTTTTGTAAACGTTTTGATTTTGTAAACTTTGGTTTCCAAAACTTTTAACTTCATGTACTCTGGAGTTTCAATGTTTTTTACTTTACTTCAGAAACATTTAGTTTTGTAAATATTTCGTTTTGAAACATTTTGATTTCAAGTTTTTGTAAACTTTTAGTTCTGTGGATTTTGCTTTTATAAACTTTTTAGTTCTGTGGATTTTGCTTTAATAAACTTTTTGGTTCTGTGGATTTTGCTTTTATAAACTTTTTGGTTCTGTGGATTTTGCTTTAATAAACTTTTTGGTTCTGTAGATTTTGCTTTTATAAACTTTTTGGTTCTGTGGATTTTGCTTTTATAAACTTTTTGGTTCTGTGGATTTTGCTTTTATAAACTTTTTAGTTCTGTGGATTTTGCTTTTATAAACTTTTTGGTTCTGTGGATTTTGCTTTTATAAACTTTTTGGTTCTGTGGATTTTGCTTTAATAAACTTTTTAGTTCTGTGGATTTTGCTTTTATAAACTTTTAGTTCTGTGGATTTTGCTTTTATAAACTTTTTAGTTCTGTGGATTTTGCTTTAATAAACTTTTTGGTTCTGTGGATTTTGCTTTTATAAACTTTTTGGTTCTGTGGATTTTGCTTTTATAAACTTTTTAGTTCTGTGGATTTTGCTTTTATAAACTTTTTGGTTCTGTGGATTTTGCTTTTATAAACTTTTTGGTTCTGTGGATTTTACTTTTATAAACTTTTTGGTTTTGTGGATTTTGCTTTTATAAACCTGTTAGTTCTGTGGATTTTGCTTTTATAAACTTTTTGGTTCTGTGGATTTTGCTTTTATAAACTTTTTGGTTCTGTGGATTTTGCTTTTATAAACTTTTTGGTTCTGTGGATTTTTTCATTTTTTTTTCATCTCCTCTTACTTTAAAAGTTTCGGTGTTGTACGCTTTTGTATCATAACACTTTTTAATTTCGTTAACTTTGTGCACATATCGTGTCATACTCAACACAATGACAAGGAAGACGTTAGGAAGACCTAACTACAGATAATCGTTTCGATCTTTTCAAATAAATGATAAAAATCGAAACATGTATATAATTGTTATTTTGATTCTAATAAGAGGACTTGTGTCTATGTAAACCTAGTTTTAAAGGACTTTCCTATATTTTATAATATTCATCTAGGTACTGTGTGAAACTATTAAACTTGTAAAGTATGTAACTTTACATTTGTTTATTTTATTTTCTCTTATACATATATATATATATACACACACACACATATATATATATATATATATATATATAAAGTTAGGTACGTAGATGTGTTTATATATATTATGTTTAGGATTCCTAACCTAATGAACCGATCATTAAGATTTACAGAATAACATCTAGCTAAGAGGGTGAGTACTTTAGGCATATTATTTAACATTTAGGTCGTCCCAATGATTTTTTAAGTAAGCAAGATACAAAAGCGTCAATAGAAGAAAATTGCTCTACATCAAATTATGAGTTATATTTTATAATAAGATTTTAATCGGACCGGTACAAGCGCGTGGGTATCAAACCTATGTATGTGCGAGGTAAACTCCTAAACTAATTAACTTATGACTTATGAGATACACATTCGAGGCAACATGGTGAGTAACGTAGCACGTCCTCACAAGTTAAAATAAGCGATATATTATTTCTTATCAAATAAATAACTTTTAGTGATTACGAAATATTAAAGAGAAGTGTAATCAATAGAGAGTGAGAGATGCGAGAGAAATACATAGATAACTTCCGTCATCCATTACCAGCTAAAAAACTTTGGTAATTCCTAATTGTATTATTAGCATCGCTTGTACTGAGGATTGAACCATCAACTCCCAGAATGCTGTCACTTGAAAGTGATTATCACTTAGCACTTATATTCGTTACGTCGCAGATGAGAACAGTAGTTCGAATTATCCAAATGATCCAAATTATCAATCCTTATCTAAAAAATTCAAAAACATAAAGCTATACTTGTGAGTAATAGTCCCTATTAACTTGTTCCCTACGAGGGCAACATAAGACGCATAGTAGGTTTTCTCAAAAAGTAGTATTCGGTATGGGACATAAATATAAAAATTACTCAGACCAGCAGAATCTCCCCTTTTCTGACAGAGAAGAGAACATAAACTACACGGTGAAATATTCATTTGCAGAACGTATAAAAAGAAATTGCATTCTAAACAGATTAATGCCAAAGCCATCAAAAGTGTGATCTAAAAGATGTTGTTGGTCATCTTTGCCCTAAAGTGTCAAACATGTCTATCCCACTCTTAACTAGAATCATCTCAGTCACCACAATACCACATTTATCTTAGAGTCCCTTATATCCGCAACTTTGTTGGATATCTTGTCCAGAAGGCAAACTATTGTCAGTATTATAAAACTGAAGAAATACACGTTGGTACCCGTTTTCGATAAACATGGTGATTAAGTGGATAACGACACGGACTGAGGATCTGGGTGTTCCAAGTTCGAATCCAGTCGGTTCCACAGTACAACTTTCACTTAGGGATGTTGGCAACCTTCTCGTGGTCCTTCCCGTAAGTACCCGATATCTTTCCAGAAAGATTTATAACTAGAAAAAATATTGGGGAAACTAATGCCAACACCATAATCATCTGATTCACACGAAAGAAGAAGATAAACATGGTACGTCTCTGGCGTGAATATGTTTAAGGGCATGCCACCTTACGCAATGTGTAAACGATAACCTGGGGCTGAGCATCATATTGCCTTTGTATGATACTTGACATGGCCCTTAATCGTAATAACCTCTACTTGATGAGTCTCTAGTGAATACCTTGACCTCTGACCATTCGCAAGATCCGTACAACTTCCTTCATCTTAGATCTTTCAGATTCCGTAAGAGAGGAATTTCGCAATATTTTTATATCATGACTTCCTTAGCTTGAAAGTCATTTGTGCGTGCCGATATGCCTCTGGCTTCTTGGTTGAGCAATGTGGTCAGTGAAATTGCAGATCAGCTCTTCATAAAACATATGATGCATTCTTTGAGGGTTGGCATTGTTTATATACACAAATTGAAATTTCGCTTACTCGTGGATCGTAATTTTTAGTTTTATAGCAAGTTAATTAATGTTAATGTTATTAATTAGTATTATAGCAAATTAATTAATGTTAATGTTAATTATTAGTATTATAGCAAATTAATTAATGTTAATGTTAATTATTAGTATTATAGCAAATTAATTAATGTTTATGTTAATTATTAGTATTATAGCAAATTAATTAATGTTAATGGTGATTATTAGTATTATAGCAAATTAATTAATGTTAATGGTGATTATTAGTATTTTAGCAAATTAATTAATGTTAATGTTAATTATTAGTATTATAGCAAATTAATTAATGTTAATGTTAATTATTAGTATTATAGCAAATTAATTAATGTTAATGTTAATTATTAGTATTATAGCAAATTAATTAATGTTAATGTTAATTATTAGTATTATAGCAAATTAATTAATGTTAATGGTGATTATTAGTATTATAGCAAATTAATTAATGTTAATGTTAATTATTAGTATTATAGCAAATTAATTAATGTTAATGGTGATTATTAGTATTATAGCAAATTAATTAATGTTAATGGTGATTATTAGTATTTTAGCAAATTAATTAATGTTAATGTTAATTATTAGTATTATAGCAAATTAATTAATGTTAATGTTAATTATTAGTATTATAGCAAATTAATTAATGTTAATGGTGATTATTAGTATTATAGCAAATTAATTAATGTTAATGGTGATTATTAGTATTATAGCAAATTAATTCATGTTTATGGTGATTATTAGTATTTTAGCAAATTAATTAATGTTAATGTTAATTATTAGTATTATAGCAAATTAATTAATGTTAATGGTGATTATTAGTATTATAGCAAATTAATTAATGTTAATGTTAATTATTAGTATTATAGCAAATTAATTAATGTTAATGGTGATTATTAGTATTATAGCAAATTAATTAATGTTAATGGTGATTATTAGTATTTTAGCAAATTAATTAATGTTAATGTTAATTATTAGTATTATAGCAAATTAATTAATGTTAATGGTGATTATTAGTATTATAGCAAATTAATTAATGTTAATGTTAATTATTAGTATTATAGCAAATTAATTAATGTTAATGGTGATTATTAGTATTATAGCAAATTAATTAATGTTAATGTTAATTATTAGTATTATAGCAAATTAATTAATGTTAATGGTGATTATTAGTATTATAGCAAATTAATTAATGTTAATGTTAATTATTAGTATTATAGCAAATTAATTAATGTTAATGGTGATTATTAGTATTCTAGCAAATTAATTAATGTTAATGGTGATTATTAGTATTATAGCAAATTAATTCATGTTAATGGTGATTATTAGTATTTTAGCAAATTAATTAATGTTAATGGTGATTATTAGTATTATAGCAAATTAATTAATGTTAATGGTGATTATTAGTATTATAGCAAATTAATTCATGTTCATGTTATTAATTAGTATCATAGCAAATTAATTAATGTTAATGTTAATTATTAGTATTATACGAAATTAATTTGAGCAATGAATTAAAAATGTTAGTTATAATCTATAAGCAACAAAATAAACTGAATACAAATTATTTTAATATTTAATTTAATAAAAAATACACATTATTTTTTATAATCAGGATAATATAACTCAGTTTATGTGTGTGCATGTCTATATAGGTGAGATATCTGTATGTTCCCTAAAAAAGAAACTTTAGAAAATATACATATATTCTGAAAATGTATTCTTATATAGGATTTATCGGAGAAGACAATGGAAATGTTTCCGAATACCTAAGTACACATCTAAGGGGGTTATGAGGTAATACCTCCCTTAAAACTTCAAATATATCGTATTCTTATGAAATGTAAATCCTATGTATGAACTATTCTGGGGAAAACAATGGAAGCAGCTCTAAATTTCGCAGTGCCTACCTAACCTAGGAGAGCTATGGTGGGTGAACTTTCTTTCAAACTTCTAATATATCCTATTTTGATGCAATTCATATCATTTGTATTAAGTTTTCCGGGGTAAACAATGTAAGTTGTCCCGAATCTCTACATCATCCACTATTTGCCGAATATCTAAGTGTCGCTACCTCTAAGTTACCCATGGGAACAGAACCTCCTTAAAATTTCAAATACGTATATCCGATTTTTCTTATTAACTTTTGTTGAAAGGTTGACTTAGCACATCTGAATTGTTAAGATCTGAAAAAATCAAGTGTGCGGTTTCGATTCTACTCCATGATTTTTATTATATGAAATCAGAAAATATATTTCTGTTTCTTTTAATTTAAAAAAAGTTAAAGTGAAAAATTTCTGCATGTTTAGTAGGTAACACCTCTCAGTCTGTCTGTCTTTCTGCCTTTCTGCCTTTCTCTCTCTCTCTCTCTCTCTCTCTCTCTCTCTCTCTCTCTTCTGATCTATCTTAATCACTCTCTATATGTCTGCATTTATGTATATATTCTATAACTTTTCATGCAAGAGTGCTTCTGTGCCTGCTGCTTATAGAAATACAGACTAAAGAGTATACCTAAAATATAAATGTTTATATACATATATGATTTTCATAAGTACATAATGGAAATAGTCCTGACTCTTTCAGGGTGTATTATCAAAAGAAGCTACGACCCTTTTCTAACATACTGAACATAAAATAAGAATTTTCTCATCAATATTATTTTAAAAGACAGCGTTACAAATATATGAATTGCTCAGTTGGGAGATTATCAGATGAAAAAAAATCAAGTGTGCGGTTTCGATCTTACCCTCAGGGGAAGATAATATAAGTGGTCCTTAATGCCGAATATCTACTAACCCAACTCTCTTTCCTACATATTCCCGAGTTTGACAGAAATATTCCCGAGTTCTACAATATAAAGCTGAAGAAATTCGGAGGTTACATCGACCGAAACGTTGTGAGAGTAACATCCAAGTAATTCGAATAATCAAAATCGTACAGACTACAGAGTGTACCTTCAATATAAAGGTTTATACGAGGTCTGTCTAAAAGTTATCCGATCTTAGGTCAGAAAAAATACTTCAAATACATGACGGGGCTGGTACCCTAGCCCCCTGCAAAGTAGGGCCCTTGTGCTTGGATACACTTAGCCCACCAATCTATCCACTGCCTGTTTACGAGTATGATTCTTGGACCCTAGAACGTATTCCGTACATTTTAAGTTCCTTTTTAAGGAAGTGACGGCTTTTTTTCAACATTTTGCACATACAATAAGAATTTACTTATGAGTGTGATTTTAAAATACGACCTAACAGATGTCTTAATTGCTCAATTATGAAAGTATCTGACTAGATATTATTAACATCGTGAGTGCGGTTTGGATTATGTACTCCGATTTAAAAAAAAAATGATATGAAATAAAAGAATGTATTTTCTGTTTTTATAAATATAATAACATATAAGTAAATATCTTTTATATATTTAGAACAAACATTCCCCTGTCTATCTGTCAATCTGCCTTTCTCTTTTGTCTCTCTATCTCTCTCTTTATACTTATATTTATCTATATATTTCTAATAAAAGGGGACACCTCCCTGTCTGTGTGCATGTATGTCCCTAAAAACAGAAATATACCTTTAATATCAATTTATTCACATGTATATCTGAATAGTACCATAGTAGAATAGGTGCTGCATCTCTATCTATATGCTTCACAATGCAATAAATATATTCATAAGTGTTAGGGTACTACTATTAACATATATCTGAAAGGCCCAGTGAGTAAGATATGTAGCTGACAACATCGAGAATGCTGTTAAAGTAAACTCTCCTTACTATCATGTTGCATATGCTGTGATCCCACGTTTGAACCCGGACAACACTGTGTAACCTTTCTAATATATAATAGAATTAACGATAAGTGAAGTATCGTAAAGTTATCTATCGTGATAAAGTAAAGCTCAATACCTTGAGTAGAGCAATCAATTTTAAAGAAAGAAAAGATGAAGATAAAAAATTGCATTACATTTTATTACATCGAAAGTTCAGATGCAAGGAGTTACACTAATCCTTAAACCATGGTTTTCAAAGATAAAACTCTTCTCGTCAGATGATAAAATTCGGTAATGTGGTATTTATAATACATGAATATTACCTGTTCCATTTCACTTTGACAATTGAAGAAGAAATAACAGAAAAGGTTGGGGATAAATGGAACAGGTATTATTTATTTATTATAAATACCATATTACCGAATGTTATCCTCTGACGAGAAGAGTTTTATCTTTGAAAACCATGGTTTAAGGATTAGTGTAACTCCTTGCATCTGAACTTTCGATGTAATACAATTTGTATCAATTTTATGTGATTTTATGTAATTTTATGTAATTATTTATCTTCATCTTTCCTTCTTTAATATATATATATATATATATATATATATATATATATATATATATATATATATATATATATATATACACATATATAAAGATAGGTATGTTTATATGTTTATATATTTGTAGAGGATTCGCTTCTAAACAAATTAACCGATCATTATGAATTTTGTGAATGCAACTGCTATTGTTGGATACTGCTTACCTTTGCATTTTCTGTTGTAACCCAGATTGTCGTCACTGCGTAACTCGGCTTTTAATCAGTTGTTGATTGAAACCCTCGTTGACGATGTTTGCTTTTATAAGTTTTATTTAACGGAACAAAGACAGAGACTAAAATGCGTATGTACGAGAGAGAGAGAGAGAGAGAGAGAGAGAGTGAGAGAGAGAGAGAGAGAGTGAGAGAGAGAGAGAGAGAAAGAGAGAGAGAGAGGGAGAGATACCAATAATATACAAAAGGCAGGCCAAGTTTCAGTTACCTGTACGCACCCGTCCCCCGCCTCCTGTCGGAGATGGACGGGACGCGACGTTTTGAGTAGGTTTCGGTCGGCTGTCGACAAGCTAAGAGACAGAACCGGTTTCCGGCGGAAATCACGTGATTTCCCGACTTCCGCTTTAAAAGCTCACACATATAGAGACGCCCTTCCCCGCCCCTCCCTTTGTTATCTAACACTATGAGCGATATTTAGTTTTAATTTGCGTTTACGGAAATAGAAAAGGCGGTGGAAGCTTTTCGTGAAAATTCATTAATTCATTTTTAACAAAATCGATCACACGTCATCAAATAAACATTGTTCACATTTCGGCTTTTTTGAGTATTTTGAAGGTTTTTTAGTGCGCATAATATGAGCACAATAAATTGAAAATTATGATATTTTAAATTTAATTCATAGTCATTAAACACCAATTATGAAAAATTAACTCTTAATACCCTTAATCATAAGCCTTAAATTTAAGACATTTTATACAATTAATATAATGTAATACATTTTTATCACAATTACAATCATGACATACTGCTATAAACTCGTATAGACATGCGATATCTAGAATTTAATCTTCGTATGTGGACATACAAAATGGCGCAAAACTGTTCGGGGATTTAACTTTATCCGTGTCATGGCGGGTAGACATAAATAGACCTGAATTATCTTCCTTCAACGGAGTATGTTTGTTGGTCGCATCGTTCTAAGCGTGGAGAAGGAAGTTTCATTTTTTACTTGGGTCTGAGGGTTTCGAATCGTGTGACCGGCAAACCAATCAACCTCCATACTGATGAGTTTCTGGGGGGCTGATAATAATATTTATAAATAAATATTAATTATTTTAATACAATATATATATATATATACAATATATATATATATATATATATATATATATATATATATATATATGTGTGTGTGTGTGTGTGTGTGTGTGTTAATATATCTCAAATCGACACCGAATTCTTATTAAAGGGAGATTATAATACATAGCTCCTTATGTACATAGTTTTCGTTTTGCCAGAAAAATGAACGCAGAGTTCAGCGAACCAAACGTATTGCACTTTCTCTGAAGTTCAACTGATCCGACAGGCTTGTTTCCAATTCAGTCGCCATTCCAATAACGTGATGGCGATCGGCCGTGGACCAATTCGCTCCTATTAATCGTAATCTTGGCTCACGATAGATGCAAACTGATTGGATGAAGCGGAAACACGGGCCGAAAGCTTCCATCGCTTTACATCGCGATGCATATCTGTCTGATGGCGTCCGACCATATTTTCTATATGATCGACAGAATATTTATTTCACGCCGTCAATATGAGGTGGATTATAGCGAAAAGAGAATCCAGATATCTACCCTCCCCGCACGTACCCCCCCCCCTCTGTAACAATGAAGTGTGGCAAGTCATGTAATCAAATAGCCGGTCAGCCTATCAACTATCTTACATTTTTTATTTATCTACCTCCCACAAGGTAAGATGTGACACAACGTCGGGAAAGTGGGATTAGATAAGCCAGTGCTCGAGAGGTGAGCACTCTGGCCATTTAAAAATTGCCTGGGCAACCCCGTCGGCATTCCCCGGTAGGGTAGCCCCAGACAGTAAGCAATCAACTTACTCCTCCCCAATGAGGGGAGGCAAAGCTTGGGAGGGTGCACCTCCTAGAACTGCACAGGACCGACAACCCCCAATAGACCGGCGTAAATCAAGACCCAAAGGCCCGGACGATACCGGTTTATTAGGCTGATTGTAACTATGTAAAAAAAAATTGTGAATCACTTCTCGCGTATCTCTGTATGTTTCTCACCTCTTCGTGACTTACGTTTACAAATGACTCATCCTTTATCAAGGCAAACATACGACTTAAGGATTAATAAAAATCTCCTCTTACCGAAAAACAGCTGACCTAGAAAACAGCAATTCTTCCCCACTTTGTCAGGAATATCGCTGATAAAATGTGAGGATCAAAAGACAAAATAGAAGGAATTGAGCGTAACGAAGATGCGGAAATTAAATCACATATTATTATATTTTTATCTACTATTAATCAAGTATTTATTTGACAAAAAGACGCAAAATATATTATTAAAAATGTTATTTTTAAAAGTAATTTAATTAAAAAAAATATTTCCACCACGATACGTGTCTTCGAATAAAGGTCATTCAGTGTAATCTTTGGTTAATAGTCGAGTGTTGTTTTTTATTTGTGTATTCGCCAGGAGTGGAGTGCAGTTAACTCTCTCAACAAAGTTTAGTAAGCTACTATCAAGAATGAAACACATACGTTTTCAAGACATCGGTCGAATTGGTCCTTTTTTACTAATCAGATTCTTGGACACTAAATCTCGATGGATCAAACAGCAAGATGTTAAACGTCGTCACCAACATATCGTTGCGAAACTATTTACCAAACAAAATTATGTATCGTGGCTCTTCACGTATATTTGCAGTTGTTCAACACCAACTTTTGGCGCCGGCTGTACTTGTATTTCGACACGATTTTAAACTGATAGAAAAATGCTTTCGGGGTTCCCAGAGGTAACGGGATAGGCTTCAATCAAGACCATGTTGGAGAAAAACGCTGGCTTCCGGGATTGGATCTTCTATTCGCTGTTAGTGAACGAACATTATGGCGCGCGAATTTCGTCACTGTTTTACCATCAATTAATAAATGATCTAAGAAGGAGAATGAATATTTTACAAAAACATTTCGTCACAACTTGAAAAACATTTAGATTCCGTACAGAAATTCAATTTCCGCTTTAAAATCCTCATTTATGAGTTGAAAGCTAGTTATATCCAATTAGCTATGAATAGAGATTATAACAATTACATGCATTTCCCTTTAAACAACGAATTAACCCTAACCATACACCTAACCCTAACTCATACAAAATTACAATTATTCCAATGGTTTTCTATTGATACATTACATCAATCGGCCATAAAAATTACTCACTTTTTATATAATACTTCGAACCAGCTACTGCTAATGTTTTAATCTAGATTTGTAACTGGGAATATATGGTGGGCATAGTGTTTCAGAATATTTGAGAAAATGTATGCTATTAGGATTATTCAAACTACTTTGTACATCTTTGTTGTTATCTTCACAACGTTTCAGCCGATGTAATCTCCGACTTCTTTCAAGTGAATCTTTTGAATTTAGTAACCCAAAATTCGAACCTGAAATTGAAAACAATTTTTTATTTAAACTAGTTCAAGATTCCGTCACGATGCACCTGAAGAAGATCGGAGGTTACGTCGGGTGGACAATACAACAACCAAGAAGAAGATAGTAGTCCGAATAGTCGAAAAATTATATTAGGTTATATTATAGAATTTTGTAAAAAAAAGAAACGTTATTTTATTGATTTATTATTTAAAAAACATTAATCAAATAAATGAATGAAATCATTTTTTTTATTACCTCCTCTTCAGAAGATTAGACACAAGGCCAGGTTCGCTTTTTTATGAAAATGTTTCTGTGGAACGAACTGGATTTGAACCCGGCACGAGCAAGTTCTGAGTCCGCGTCGTTAACCACTAAGCCACCGTGCTACACCAACACTATATTATGTATAGATACACAAAAAGGGTAGGAAGCGATAAGAGAAATAGGTTGTAAGCTAATGACATGTTTGCACTTTACTTTATGTGATTAATAACTTGAAAATCATAGAAATTACCAAATGAGAATAGAAATGTTGACAAAGATTTCTGGACTTGTTGAGTAAGTCATGGACAACGCAGGAGATTCAACAATTGGGTTAAAACTCTAAAGCATTGCATACATTTATTTAAATACATTTTCTTTTATTTTACCTACATGCTGAGTATATTTTTCGACTCCGGAAGGTGAATATCATAATATTTAAAGAAAATATAATTGGAAAAATATAGTTTGCATGTACTGCAAAAGGATTCCCCATTCAACTTAGGGCAATGCCAGAAGGATTCTCTGAATTTTTTCTCGTGGATGTAAAATTGCCTGGAGTACTATATATATATATATATATATATATGTATGTGTGTGCATATATATATTCCATGAAAAATGCCAGTGTACTGAAATCATATGCCTTTAATAGGGTTAAGATGAAAATTCGTATACACTAAATGTACAAAAGCAAGGAAATTCCCAAATGTTTACACTTTTATTGTCATTAAGGGTATGCAAGCACAACAGGGCTATGTATGTTACTGGTAGGAATTATTCTTCAGCGCACCTCACACACTTCATCTACTCATGCATAGAGATGTATACTGTAGTGATGTGATAATGAAATAGTTTGGTTGATATGTAGTCATACCCTTAATGACAATAAAAGTGTAAAGATTTGTGAATTTCTTTGCTTTTATAACTTTTAGTTTATATGAATTTTCATCTTAACCCTATTAAGGGCATATGTATACTGGCATTTTTCATGGAATATCACTACTTTTGTAAAGGCTATGCCTCAATACAATGCCTTCTCATAAGGTTTTTCGGGATTTTCTAGAAAACTAAGGTATATGGTAAACTGAAATTAAAATGCCCTCAACTAGACCCTAGAACCTCTATCTCTGCCAAAAATCAGTTGAATCCATCAAATAGTTGATGAGATACAGGGTGGCACATACGTAGGTACATACGTACGTACACACAGATAACATGATTTCATGATTGAACTTTCTGAATCTCTGGGTTGCCTTGACAAATGATGCTCAAATTCTACACACTTATAGAACCTATCAAATAAAAATTTTGTGCAAAGTTTTAACTAATTTGGTTTATTGGTTTTTGAGATATGATTGATCAAAGAAATGAGATTTTCAGCATAGGCCATTCGTGAGTCTATTAAGGAATAGAGCGCTCTCGCGTCCCCTTGATATATATATATATATATATATATATATATATATATATATATATATATATATATATATTGACACTTTAGTTGCAGTAATCGCTCAAGGAGTTTTACTTCTGTATATGCCGCAATATTCATAATTATGAATTATAATTGGACTCCATTCTCTTTGATTGTGTCGTCTTCGAATGGTTGCAACTGTTTTCCCTGCTAAACGGGCTCTGTTTTTTCTTTGACAAATTCGACTTGTCTCGTTCCAATAACAACGGGATGTAATTTCATATGAAACGGCGCAAATTGTATGGCGCACGGCAGAATGCGTTCGGCTGTTGACTGATTGGCCATCTTTCACGGCTGTATCGTTCATAGAGACAAGAGCAGATAATTGAAATGACAGCACTTCCCCACATTCACAGCGCACTGAAAAGACCGGCGTCTTATTATCTAGTAACTAGGCCTATCATTTAGTTTCGACATCGATTATCCTGCACTATTAAAATGCCCGTGCATCACGAGGTACTATTTTAGAATCACAGCGTCATGGAAAATGCGTCTTATATATATATATATATATATATATATATATATATATATAGAGAGAGAGAGAGAGAGAGAGAGAGAGTAAATGGTAGCTTACTTGAAGCATTACTGGGTATAGTAGTAGTATGTTTTTAAAAGGTTGTGGGCAATGCAAATTCCGGGTAAAATGTAAGTTGGATGGAACAAAAATAATAAATCGAATACGAAATATGACTATTTATTTTTTCTTAAATCTTACATAACAACAAGAGTGTTGTTAGCTGTTTGTGTGATGTCCGGATGATTATAAAATAATATAAATCATATCAAATAATATATATATATATATATATATATAGAGAGAGAGAGAGAGAGAGATGTTATATTTCTGAATTTTTTAGATGAGGATTGAAAATTTCCTTAATTCTGGTTATTCGGACTACATTTCTCATCGTGAGTTTTATCATCGCAACGTTTTGGCCGCTGTAACCTCCTGTTTTCTTCAGGTGTATCTCTTCCCAAGGACCCGTGGCGAACTGGATATAGTACTAAGTTAAATTCAGTTTCAAGTGGTAGTCATCTGAAGGTTCAATCCTCGGTGCAGGCGATATTTTAGTACGTTTTGTAAATATTAGCTCTGGGGCCATCGTTTGAGCTAACTGATTCGTGTGTTTTTTCGAGTGTGAAAATCGCATAGTTTTTTTTTCTTTTTTTCTGAAGGGATCGCCTTGTCTTTCCTTTACATACTTCAGTTTGCCTAATTTTTTTTATCAGAAATCAACTTGGATTTTAACCGTATTTCCCCTTCGGTGGTTTTGTTAACATGTGTTTTCGCTACTCAACAATATATACTTCAACCCCCTGACAATTGACAACATTGGACCAATTGAAAAAATACACTCATCCGAATTTTGCCATGAAACGCGCGTAAGGGATATTAAATTTGAATTAATTACTTTTGTGCGCAAAATGAGAAGTGTAAAAATAAAGTAATCGAAGTACAGAAATAATTAAAAGTTGTAACAACAGCTCATGGTTTTGGATTAATTCACCATGGTCTATGGAATGAAAATATTATATATATATATATATACATATATATATATATATATATATATATATATATATATATATATATATATATATATATATATATATATATATATATATATATATATATGGATGTCGTTTTCTAACGATTCAGCCATTGTCTTGCATGAGTTGACGTTATATTTGCCCACTTACTTGGGAATAGAGCGTGGGGTCATCGACAAATACACCCATCTCAAACACGATTGTATCGGCTGTTTATGAAAATCAGTATAATATAGCTCCGAGTATCAACCCTAGTGTGGATTTACGACCATCGAGAACGACCTGGATCTTCCTTTTAGCTAAGACAGATTTCATTATGTTAAACTCGTAATTTTGTTCGAGATAATTTTCTCACATTTATAAAATCCTTTTGAGACGTCAAGTTCTGCCGCCCTAATTCCAACTGTCTTATCCAGTATGTTGTATATACGTTCAGAGATTACCATTATAATATCGGGCGAAGATGGCCTAACTACCTACTGTTGGTCAGATAGAGGTTTAGCATTTTTGAGGTGCTAGATTATCAATAGATTGATTAAGGATTCGGAGATTTTACCAAAGAGTTGTAGAAACGATAATATTCCGGATCATTTCTTTTCTGGAGAGGTCTTGAAAACACATATCATAGAGGCAATTTTACAGCTGTCAAAGAAGCAATATTCTGCAAGGTATTTATCATAGAGTTTGTAGAGCATTTCTCGATAATTATAGCAGATATCAGATCTGGTCCGAATATTTTGGAATGCGTCAAGGTTTTCTTTTATGATAGCTAGGACATAAGAAGGGGTAAGGGTCAGATCATCAAGTGCGGTTTTTATCCGGGGTGGGAAAACGGGTACGGGGTGGTTTGTGGAGTCCAAGGTTTAAATTTGGGCAAACCGCTCGGCAAGCAGCATTTTTGTTTTGTGAATAAAATGTATAGGAAAAAAGCTTTAGGAAAACAGACGTTTATTAACTCAGTTTTAGTATTATAATTTTACATTGTGTGCTACTAGCCCGTGACAGGCATCTGTCTTTCAACGAATGAGGAAGTTTCTAGGGAATAGCAAATTCAAATGCAGTTCCCAACCGCATGTAACTTTCCGTGTCAAAAGAAGATAGTATTCGGCTCCTAGTCGCCCCAAATGATCACCCATCTTGTACTGACCAGGTTCCACGTTGCTTAACCTCGGTGATCGAATGAGAACCGGTGTGCCAACGTGTTTATGCCGTACTAATGCATACTAATAGAAGATATAATTAAAGCTACAGAAAAAGCAGGGGAAAATAGACTAGAAAATAGTGTTATTCAGTGGGTTCGGTACATTACTTGTTTTGTTTGGTTTCCAACGCGTACGGACACGGACGCGCTGAGATCATTTGTAAAGCTCTGACGAAACTGAAAACAAATAGAAAGCACAAAGCTGAAAACTAATGGCTGCTTCCGGCTTCACTCAAGTGACAGTTCATTACTTTAGAGAGGAAATGTAAAATAGAAAAAATAGATGAAAGAATTCCATTTATTTTATCACTTTTAATCACTG